>BFEA01000438.1:404761-432058 GCA_003427395.1 Chara braunii
TWYTTTAGAAACCTCAGACCAGACAGTCCTTAACAGTCGCGGCGCTAGGGATTCCTTATTTTTGTATTTTTTTTATTTTTTATTTTTTCTTATTTATTTTTTTCAAACTTCTAGTTCCCCTTCTGTCACTACGCGGGGGAATGAACGATTGATTTTTCACATCGTAATTATAAGTGGGCGGACTCCACTGACCAGGCCATTCGCGACTCGTTTACCACGAGCACGATCTGCTAAGCACCACGCTGTAAGTCCCCAAAATGTGAGCGCCCGCAGCCGCTTTGGTAGGAAACTCATCACCCCCACGGAAGGTCATCAACCCCCTCCTTGCCATCGGACATGGGTACCCTTTAGTGGTAACTCGATGATCCTCTTTGAAGGGAGGAAGACATCGTTCGGTATCTCGTTGTGGGACCACCGTGAAAAGACAACAGATGTGGACTGAAGGGCTATGTTTTAGTAACGGCCACTAGGTGCATTCACTTTTTTTTCTAAATATTACATCAAAAATATTATTATGATTTTATTTATCTAATGTGGACTTCTTAGATCTCGTTTAGAACGCAAGATACTTTTCACTTTTGAAATCTATGAATGAGTAGTTGTTTGGCAACTTTGCTATTAGACCGTGGGTGCGTGCTAGAGATTTTAATGTATCTACACGAAGGTTGGGATAGTAAGACGATATGGTGAGATACTCAAATCACTGCTACCTGTGTGAGGGCGCGTGGTCTGTTCTTGACGGTGATAAGTTCTAACTAGTCTGAAAGAGTATGTCTATGGTGTGTTGAAAAGGGCTCGAGGGTTGTAGGCCAGAGACCTGGAGACTCTCGACGCGTTGGGATTTAATGTCAGATGAAGGACCTTGGATCACAACAATTTTGAAGTTTGATGGTGACGAAGCAAAATTAAAAATCAACGTTGCAGGAGGCAGAAGAGAGGAAGAAATGAGAGGAGGTCAGAAATTGCAGGCAATTATAAAAGAGGCTAATAATAGGGTTGCGAGGACGCTCAGACGGGACCATGTCACCGCTCGGCTCGAAGTAACTATCTCCTATTATGAGTTGGGGACTTCGACAGGAACCACTAAGAGGGAACAACGAGACTTAGACGGTGACTCAGAGGCGGAGAGTGAAGAGAGTGATGCAGAGACCCAGTCCTGGCATGAACTGGAGCAGTGGAAGCGGGACCACCCCCGATCGAGTCTATGCAAGACGGTTCTCAGGCCAGTTCGTGACGATTGAGACAGTAAGGTCGCGAAGTGGTTACTTGTGGAGAGGGAGAGGAGACTAATCTTCGAGTGTTTGCAGAGTGAACTACACGGGGATGATTTGGTTTACATCATCCTCGTCTGGTCATTGTGTTGTGAGCAGAGTTGCTGAGACTGTGAGGTGACTACAGACTGTGAGATGATAACTTGGGCACAATGGTAATGGAGGTGCGCTCGAGCTACAAAAGTTATTTTTTTTCGAAAGATATATGCGAGGGACTGACACACTCTTCTTGTTGACATCATCTGAGCCTTCGTCCGGATTGTGTCACCCAACATTAATGGAGCTGTTTAAGTTTCGGTGAGGTGGGAGCGAACGTTTGAAAGAGGTACCTATGATTTACGGCATGCGAGGCAAGCTTGCGACGACGGCGGGATCGAGACAGTAAGGCCACGAGGCAGTTACGCGTGGCGAGAGAGAGACATGATGATCAGTGTGTAAACATTCAACCGCAGGATAGTGGCAGGGCAAACATTTTTTGTAAGACGGAACCTTGCGTGCTTATCACGATTGACTTCAGCGATGCTTTCTTGATTTTGTTTTTTTTCGGCTACTGCAAGCTCGATTCCTGTCACGATGAGATCGAAGCGAGAGATCGAGAGTGACACGGGGCATTAACGACATGTGAGAGCTTGGGGAGCTATACCTCTTGATAGAGGGACACGAGTATGGACTTTTCAAGGGATTTTACGTGTGAACGTCTATATTGAAATCGCCAGCTTCCACGCGTAATCAGTATCACTCTTTGTCGCTGTACGGGGAATAACGGGGAAGAAGCGTCAACTGTAATGGTGGTTTAAGTTGTTGAACTTATTCAAGTCACCAATTTTTTTCCAAGATCAATCCCCACGATAAAAAAAGAATTGACAAGATTTGTCATGTTCTCCTGCTCGCTTTCATCTCAAAGTTCCGCCTTGAATTCCTGCCATGTAACTCAAAATTTTGTAAGTAATTAATTGTAGGGGTAACTTCAGTAGAGTCACAAAAACGAGTTATAATTGTACTATGGTCCAAGGTACAATTAGCAATTGCACTTCGGGCACCCTACCTGGCCAGAAAGGTGGGTTGTATACATTGCCCAAACTGCAATTCGAAATTGTATATTGGCCCATAGTGCAATTATAACTCATTTTTGTCCCTCCCGTGTAGTTTTCCCTTAACTGTATGAAGCACTACAACCTTGGTCTGTGAATAACCAAAGGAGTGTTGTTTTCTTCAAGTTCCACAACAGCGTTTGGGTCTACAAAGAGATCATTCTGATCAGCGGGTAGCTGCACCTGCTCAATACAGGGTCGAGCCTCCCGGTCAATCAGTCAATCAGAATTGTTCTTCCTCTGAGTGTGGGCTATTGCATTTGCCGACACATTGATGGTACTACCCTTGTCCGTTTTCCTCTCAGAAAGATCTTCCTGCAATCCTCCTTTCTTTCCTCCCTCTTTGAGACTGCACCGACCGATACTTTGTAACACCCTCTTCTACTTTGTCTGATTCTTTTTCTTTCTCTATCGGGATTGACACCTTATGAGACCCTCCTCCCACCTTTTCTCTCATCAATTCTTTCAACGCACCCCTACTCCCCAATCATACCTCAGTGTCTTATCACTCAGAACCATCACCCTTCTACTGTCTTGGTGGGTTGATCTGACCCGAAAGTGGTTGTAGGCACCAAGGCTGAGCTGGAACACTACTCAACCCTGGTTGAGGCATGATTTAGCAGGTCCAATTCAAAAGTGGTGTGGCGAGGCCCTGGTCTTTAGCCCGGGTGGCGCGGCGCGACCGGAGCGACGCACCGCTGACTCGTCCTTGTTGACGTTCGGAGGTGATGTTTGGGTGGGCATGGCAGATGATCCCTGGAGGCCGGAACTGTGGAGATGGTGGTGATGAGATGAACGCCGAGGAGGCGCACGGCAAGCAGGATGGACACGGCTCTTTCCTCCCCCTGTCTTTTTTGCCTAAGAGGTTGCTTTGTGATGTTTTTTTGGCATCTTGAACCCCCTATGGCACTCGTTGGCCGGCTCGACGAGGTCGGACCATAGCATCTCCTACTTGGCATGATGGTGCCTGTTTAGTGCTTCGTTCGCTGGTGAAAGGGCTTCGCATGCTGGCAAGGCTGTCATGGCTAGCGAGGGGAGGATGGAGGTTGCTTCCCTCCCACGAAGACGGAGGGGGTGAGTTTGGGCGACAAAGGTTTTTGCGGTGTTTTAGTGACAACGGGGCAACATGTTTAACGTAAAGTGGAGGAGGAGGTTATTTTGCTCGGTCTGTTTATCACGGAAGAGGCGGTAGGTGACGGTTTCATCTTCAAGCTGTCGACGTCACGGAATTTTGTGATACGGATATTACGAGAGGCATCGCATGAGGTCGCTACCGTGTCTCTATTTTGATTCGAAGCTCGAGTCTGTGATTGGGGCTGTGTCCTTTGGGTATCACTGTCTGTTTCCTGATTCGTCACGATTTTTCCCCCTGATTTTTCCTGAGTTCTGGCTGTTTTTTTTGAATTTTTTTCAGAGGTTGTTTTCGAATGATTTCGTTTTTATGATTGTGATTTGTTTAAAATATGATTCATGAAATCTTAGGTGTTTTCTGGATGTAATTGATCCCTAATATGAAATTCGTATTTTTTGTTCTGAGCAAGATCCCTAATCTGAAATTCGTATTTTCTGAGCAGGATTCTTAATCTTAAATTCGTATTTTCTGAGTAGGATTCCGAATCTGAAATTCGTAAATCAGAGTTTTGCTCTGATCCCAATGAATGATTACTCAATTTTGAATTACAAAGGGTTACAAATTGATTTTCTCAAAGTGGAATTGATGTCCTATGTTTATCCATCTTTGATCTAATTCTAAATTTGACGTAGTTCTCCATATTTGCGCGCATAAGTTTGGGCTCTTATGTTTTGAATTCGATATTTGATGTCACCTGTTTAAAGGATTTCCAAAAAACTGGTCACAATCAAGTCTCAAACTGTGATATTGTAGGATTTGGGCTCATAGGTGCTGATTGAATTCTCTTTCAGGGTTGGAGCCCCTCCCTGCGAGGGTTATACAAGGTGAAAGGTGTGATCCTTGAGAGGGTCAAAGTGGAATTGATGTCCTACGTTTATCCATCTTTGATCTAATTCTAAATCTGACGTAGTTCTCCATATTGGCGCGCATAAGTTTGGGCTCTTATGTTTTGAATTCGACATTTGATGTCACCTGTTTAAAGGATTTCCAAAAAACTAGTCACAATCAAGTCTCAAACTGTGATGTTGTAGGATTTGGGCTCATAGGTGCTGATTGAATTATCTCTTTCAGGGTTGGAGCCCCTCTCTGCGAGGGTTATACAGGGTGGGAGGTGTGATCCTTGAGAGGGTAGGGGCGGTATTGTGGGTTTTGTTCTCTTTTGGGTCAGGCTGATCTGGGTCGGATCAGCCACGGCGGTTGGGAGGGAGGACAAGGGGCCGTGCTGTTTTCAGCAAGGTGAGAGGTCGAGAGGTGTTCACTTGGAGGGGGTGGGACACAAGGGAAGGGGGATCTTCAGCTCTGAGGGGGCATGCTCTAGGGGGTATTGCATGTTTTTTTTTTTTTTTTTTTTTTTTTATAAGGAAAAAAGTGGGTCCAATGCCCAAGGCTGATATTACAAATAAAAAGATTGAGGCCGGGGTCCTCACAGTCTACCCGGAGTAACCGAACCAAACATGCTGAAGTGCTGATAATGAAACTGTGAGATAATGATACTCATGATGAAGGTGATGATGATTAGTATGCAAAAAAGTTGGAAGACTATGCTATAACAGCTATTCTGGCCGCCTAAACCTAGACCCACTCTTGATCCTCCCTGTGCCCGGACATTACTTCTCAGAGACAATGTCCTCCTAACCAATACTAAGCCGTAGCTGACATTTTTTCTCTTACAATCAGAAGAAATATTGTTAAAATCCAAACATGAGCCTCTTCACCCCGACCTGGGCGCCAGATTAAAACTTTCATTCCTAGCTCTATTTGCTATTTCTCCAACAAATCTTGTTATAGCCTGGGTGTTTTATAAAGGTTGAGCAACTTCATGGCCAAACCATGATGCGGGAACAAAAAAATATTATGTGGGGGGGGAAAGGGATTTAGGAAATCTTGCATTGGACGGAGGGGGATCGATGGATCGACCTCAGTCCACTCATTGAATATAAGCCTGTAGTTCCTATCTACCTCCTAGACCCCTTTTTCTCTCCTCTCACCTTTTCATTCCACCCTCCCAATCTTTCCCCCTTTCTCCCCCCTTAACCAGTCTCTGCTGAACATTTGGATGAATTTGAGGATATCTTCTTTAGATGAGATGAAATGAATATTTTCCTTAACCATTTCCCAGTGAGACAGGATCTCAGTTTGCACTTGTTGTTTGATATTTTCTGTAAACTCTGGGCCATCTAATCTGAACCCTTCCCAATCATTGGTACATCTTCTTTGCCATATTGCCCTGAGGATGACTCTTCGTCCCAGAGCGAAAAGATTTTGAGTGTAATTATCAATTTGTTCTGGTGACCAGATTTCAAGCAGAATTATTTTTCATCCCCATGGCCATTGCGCCTTAGTTTCTAGGTGGTTCCAAATGCGATCCCACCACTTCCAGAACCAAACAGCTCCAGGACAAGACAAGAAGATGTGTTCTATAGTCGCCGGAATTTTTCTGCTGGGGAAAACCGATTTGCAAAGCTTACACCATGGTTCTGCTATTCCTTTTTTCTCGAGAGAGGTCCTAGTGATTATCCAATCATTCGTGGGTAGGCAGCAGTGTTCAATTTGCCACTGAAGATATACTATTTTTGTAGGTTTTATATTTATTGAACTAAATCATTTAACCTGGCTTAATTCTTCCTGATTGAGATTCAGTTGTTGCCTCCACCTTGCTGAGACTTTATCCTTTATATTAATTTTTGGTTTGAGCATTCGGTAGGTTGATTTGACCGATAAGGAGTGAAGTGACCTCTTGTACTTCCTTTCCTTCTTTTCTTGTCCACCCCATGTCCAACACTTTGGGTCCAGCGATAGGTCTACAATTTCTGTTGCTGGTCTATAGGTCAACCATGAAGATGTGTCTATTTGAAGTACTCTTATTATGAAAATTTGGTCCATCGGCATCCATTGTGTTTTGCTTTCTGGGTGATGGGTCACTGTATTGTCTTCTTTTAATAGGAAGAGATCAACGAACACTGATGAATCGAGGGAGATATCTACTATATTGCCAGTCATCCGAGATTCATTCCTGAGACTCACCCAATCACTTTCTTGAAAAATTTTACCTTTCTTAAGAATACGAACCCAATCAAGTGGAATTATATCAATAATCTTTTCCAAGTATTCCTCCACATGATGACAATATCCGAGTTTGATTTGTAAGTTGGAAGGGGTCAACCAATCTTTGGCCTCTACGTCCCAAATGTCTTTTATTCTTGTGACGCCCTTCCTGATCCATCATTTCCATGGGTTTTCATTACAGTGTAGCATATATCCTTGGGAGTCCCTTATCCATACATTGTTGAAGATAGGCTGTTGGGAAACCTCCTCCCATCTTTGGGGAGGATGCTTATCCGGTAGGGGAAGCTTCCTCCATGTTTTGATGATAGTAATCCAGAAAGGATCCTTACTAATATCTTGTTTAGCTGCCTCCTTATCTGTAGGATCCTAAGCAATCTGGTTCCTCAAGCCACCTCTGGGGATGAGCCATGCCCTGTTTTCTAACCACATTACCGGATCTATTGAGGCATCGGTGGAGGGAGTCAATCTTCTAAGTTGCTCCCATGCTAGGGCACTCCACGAAGTTTGTGGGTTGAATAAAAGCTTCTTGATCCACTGTATTGAAAGAGCCATGACTTGTATGGCTGGATCTATGATCCAAACCCTCCTCTAGATTTGGGTTGAATTAAAGTCGACCAGGCTACTCTGCTGATGACGTTTTTGCAATCATGATTGTCTCTCCATAGAAATACTCTCAATTGTTGTTGTAGAGACTTAATAGCTGAGTCATCTAGGGCCCACATGGCTGATTTGTATCAGGTCGAGGCCAATATCACATTATTGATTATTAAAGAGCGTCCCATAATCGAGGTGTGCTTATTTTTCCATAACTCAAGTTTGGTTTTGACAATCTGCAGGATCTTCTCATTATGACTCTTAGGTTTACCTTCTGCTGATAAGAAGATGCCCAAGACTCTAATGGTAGTATCTTTGGGAAGCCATTTGATAAGGGGGAGTTCTGAAGGTCTTACCCCTTGGTGGTGAATCCACCATCCTAAGGTTTTATCCCAGTTGACCCTCATATAAGATAGTTTATGAAATTTATTCATTAATCTGTGGATTGCCTCCATATTTTCTTGTGTGGCATCTACCATTAAAGATAAATCATCTGTAAACAGTGAACAAACAGGAATCGCCTCTTCTGGAATAAAAAATATCTGGATCTTTTTGATATCCTTGTGACAGTTCAAATTGGCAGCTAGGGCTTCTATGACTATGATGAACAAAAAAAGAGTTAAAGTGTCTCCTTGTCTTAAAGATCTCTGAAGGTTTATTGGGGGAGTCAAATTGCCATTAACCATAACTCTTGTAGTTGCTTTTTGGTGCAATATCTTTACCCATTTTCTGAAATAAGGTCCAAAATTCATTTTTTCAAGGCATTTGTCCAAGAAGAACCAGTCCACGTAATCATAGGCTTTTTCGAAGTCTATGAAGATAAATGATGCATTATGTTTAGACTGACGTGAGACTTTAATTAGTTCATTAATGAGCAGGATGTTGTCTTGGATATTTCTGCCCGTGATGAATCCTGTTTGTGCTGGATGAATGATATCCGTAATGACTTTTAGCATTCTGTCTGCCAGAGCTTTAGCTACTAATTTATATGCTACCGTAAGAAGGGGAGCAGGAGTGATTTAGGGGGCTGTTCTGAACTGGGGCTGGGAGGTGAGGGGGCGCCTTCCAGCGGAGGCAGTGAAAGGACAAAAGTTTGTTTTTTTGGGGGGAAGGAGTAATCCACTCGGTTTCTTGTAAACCTTTTACATTCAACAGAGACGTGAATAGGCGCAAGAATTTTCATGGGGAGAGAAGTTGTTCCCTCATGTCTTCTCTCCTTGTGGAAAAAATAGGTGTTAACTGTCTTTTTAGGTTACGATTCCTGCACTTGTATTTGAGCTCCCTGAATTGAGGTTGTAATAGAAAAGTTTTCATAATTTTGATACTGGTTGCAGTGGACTGTGTTTGTGGAGATGGTTAAAGATAATGCGCTCTGCGGTGAAGGGGCTAGCCAGTAGGGCTGAAATAGGGTACAATAGCGGTGAAGATGGTAGCTCTACCGAAGTAAGTCTTGCCAGGGTAAGGTTGAGATGTTTTTTTTGGTTGGATGTCTGCAACCAGTGCCTGAAAGAGTGGACGATCGGAACTACAGCTATGGCGACGATTGGTGGCTTGTCCGGTATCTGCTGATGTCCTTGTCCCAGTGGTTTACGAATGGACGAGGTGAGAACGACGCTGGTCGGTGCTGGGGCTTGGTCGTGCTGCCCTGTAACCTGAGTGGTACGTGGGCATGAGACCTGGTAGAGAGATCTGGGGAGTTGTCGAGGGTGGAAGACACTCTAGTGTCTGTTAGTGAACTGATACTTAGTCGACGCTGGCCGGAGCCGGGGCGGGTCGCTTTGCCCTGTAGCCTAGCAGGGGGGGGGGTTCTGGGGKGGGTCGTGCCACTCTGTAACCTAGCAGTTGGGGGTGGGAGGCCTGGTAGAAATTGGGTATCGGGGTATAGGGGAGAGGCGGATAGGGTTGATCTGCTGACAGCTGCTAAAGGCAGGTGGTTTTCGGTCTGAATATTCCCATGATCAATCCTTAGAGAACCTAACTCTTTGTGTAGATTGCACAGCTATCATCTTTAGCCGAAGCCGGGTAATGGTCCCGGTAACTCTTTTTTTTTTTTTTTTTACATAGTCTCCTCAAAATGTTTTTGAATGGGACACTGGGCCCGGTTCCCAGCACGTGTTGCTCCCCACGAATAGATTGGAGCATGTCCAATTCAAAAAAAAAAAGAAAAAAAAGAGGCATGATTGAGCAAGCCCTGTTGTACGCGTACTTTGGGCACTAGGTATAGGCGTTCTTTCTACAGGTCCCATAGGTAGACCCCAATTGTCCCCTAAACTTAACTTGGGCTCGCAGTGCATGGATCTAGTCGTGCACTTGTAGATATCACAGGCACCCTCTAATGTGCCCCACCCCAAAGCCAAGGTCTAACCAATGACACCCTCTAAGAAACCTGGGTAGTATACCCACCTAGCACAGTTGTTCTCAATTATTCTAATTAGATTGTGGTTGTACTGTTGTTCCAATTGCAACCTAGAGGTTCTAGCCTATTATCAGCAGATGTGCGGCCACCATCTGCCTCCCGATCTTAATCGTCCACTAGACCCTTCTTCAGCAGCTTGCTGTTGTTCTTCTGGTCATTTTTGGGTGTATGTCATCTTGGGGGTACCCTAGCCTCTAGCATACAGTGGGTGCACGATCACCATCCGTCCCCATCCTCAGTCATCGGCTACACCCCTCCACTTGTCTGGAGGTGACACAGCCTCATCCTCAGTAAATATTTTCCACCGAGTCTGGAACTAGTCCCCTCCTATGGTTGTAAATATGTGGATCGTTGGGAGGTCACGTAGCCATATCCTCCGTAGTTATGAGGCCACCATTCGTTCTTCGACAGAGACTTCAGTCCCCACTAGTCGTCGTAGTTGTGTGGCTATGTCGCTCCGAGGCAACTTAATCTCATCCCCAGTAGTTATTAGGCCACCATCCGTTCGTCTACCCAGTCAACAACTAGCAGCCTCCAATCATTGTAGCCCTGTCCTTGTCATCACCTAGAGTAGCAGCAGTCTCGGTAATCAGCCAGAAATCAGCTGGTGCAGGACCACCATCTGCTCCCATAGCTATGTCATAAACTGGGGCCTACTTTGGCAGTTATCACCAGACTCTGTGACATATCGGCCCTGAACAGAATCAAGGGGCAACTGAGCGGCGGTCACAAAAGAAGTTTGTAAATGCGTTCCAAACATGGGTTTAGCACTTCAGTCACGGCCCAAGTTTGACATGCAGTTGAGTCACGGTCCAGCTACGATCGGCAGTTTCAGTTCGCAGTCCAGTCGCAGCCCGAGTTTCATCTGTCGAAGTCGGGCTGCAACTGGACTGCTAACTAAAACTCTGAACCGTGATTGAACTGCCAACCCAAACTTCCAAACCATGACATGTCCAACTTTGGACCTGACTGGACTGGACTTTTTTTTTTTTTNAAGGTCTCTATCCCGGTGGTGGTAAGAGAACCACCGGGACCTGACTGGACTGCAGAAGCCATGTTCCGAATGTATTTCGATACCCTAACCCAGACCATGCCATAGTTTTCTCCAGAAGGAAACTTTTAACGTCTTTTCTCACTGCATCCTAGCTCAACCTACTGACCTGCTATCTCCACTGATCTGTTTATTCACTGCACCGGGTTTGGCGGACAAGTACATGGGGTGTCAACCTAGCACCAACGGATTGAATACAGAGAAGGTTTAGGGTTGGCATAATCAATCCTGCGACCTCCCCGCTGCAGCGCCGGAGCTGTAACCAAGCCAGCTACCTGCTACCTTGGCGTGCGAGGGGGTCATAGGCTGTTTCAACGTCTTTAAAGAGAATTGCTGCTTCCTTCCGTCTCTGCCTTGCATATTTTATTGCTGGGGCAAGTACACTTATGTCAGAACAGAGTTCCGAACGGGCAAAAAAAACACGCGTGGGCAAAGAAAACAGCCGCCAAGTTCGAAAAGGCAATGGAAGTACCGCGGCCTTGATAGAGACACAGGTGTCATAACTACAGGGGTGGGCCGTGGTGTCAGACGGGAAAGGAAGGGGAAAAAAAAGAGGGCCAAGGGATGTATTTGGACTGAAATTGCCTTTTCGAGTTTCGCGGCTGTTTGTTTTGCCCCCGCGTGTATTTATTTTGCCTTTCCGAACTCAGATCCTGTTGCGGCCGCACTTGTTTCTTTATTGTTTCATTCACCAACAATATGTTATTTAAACTTATTTTTTATGTTTCTTTTTGGCCTGAATCCTGTTTGGTCTTGGTGCATATGGCAATTCTTTCTTTCTTTCTTTCTTCTTCTTTTTTTTTTTTTTTTCTGTTTTCAATGGAACAATGCTCCCATCTATTTGTGGGGAGCAACACGTGCTAGGAACCGGGCCCAGCGTCTCATTTGAAACCATATTTGAGAACATATACAGAACAAAATGAGATACCAGGACCAATACCCAGCTTCGGCTGAGAATAGCAATTACACCTTTTCTACGGGTCATGTGCAATTACTTGCCTATTCAACGAAGGGCCTCGTGAAATAGTCTAAAGTTTAGAAGAAAAATGAGAAGTCTTTTTTCTGAATACGGCAATTCATGCAGGGAAGGAGGCAATTTGTCAGGGGTTTTGCAACTATTTTGTACGGTACTACAGGTAGCAGAATTATTCATCTGTAGCTCCTGATTTTGGCGGTACCCTTTCTTCTAGAGCAGTGCTGTCATTCCTTGAATGGCCCTGAAGTACTCCTCATGCCATGCTGCCTGGATGTACTCTTTCATGCTTTCCTGGAATAGATCCCGGTACATACGCCATAATTCTTTGGGGAAAGAGTCAAGCCTGAGGGGTTTCTCATCCTCCATCTCACGAGGGTGGTATGGGGTATATCGGATATTAGGGGGATCTCCAGCTATCCTGTTCCAATTTGGCGGTTAACCTGCTTAGTTAACAGGGGCTCACCCTATTGGACCTAATTCCGCCAGCCAGAACGAAAAACATTTTCACCCGCGTCGGCTCATTTGTCTTTTGATGTGTAGGAGCATTCCAGGTTGGGAAAAAGAGGCTCAGAGGGACTATTGGTGAAGGGAAGAAGAAAGCAAGTCCACAGGCCAATGGCCTTCCAACAGATCAGGGTGAAGAATGCCTTTGAACCACCAGTACTTTCGAGCATCTTTTTCACGAGGCTTGAAATGCCCTATGTGCCAAAAAATAACGAAGCAGCACGGGCCTCCTTTTTTTGGTCATTTTTCCTGTTCTGACGCCCTGCCGTGCCCCGCCCCGCCCCCCCCCCCCCCCCCCCCCCCCCCCCCCCCCCCCCCCCCCCGCCCCGCCCCGCCCCGCCCCGCTCCGCTCTGCCCCCGCGTTCTGATCGTGGAAATTTGTCGTCCAATTGATTACAACAGGTACAAAAGGATGCAGCTCACCACCATCTCTTGTCGTTTCCTTCTACGGTCAGGGCAAGTGACATTGATTACTTCTCATAGGAGAAGGATTAAGCTCCCACACTATCTTTCTCTAATATCATGAATCTGCCATTCCTGTTAAGCATCGCTATCATAAACAATTATCTCACCTGTTCCTATATGATGTGTGTCTCTGACTATCTTGATCTCTCTATTTCCTTTGACTTTTCACTGACTAGTTATGATATAGGTCGAGGCACACTCAGCTCATGCCACGTGTCTATCTGGGGGGTGGGAACCCTCCCTAGTGCACGTGATTGTGGTGCACTCTCTCTCCCTCCCCCTTCTCCTCCCTTTCTCTCTTTCTCCCACTCTCTCTTGCACTTTCTCCCTCCCCTCCTCTCTCTTTGTCTCGCCCCTCCTCCCTCTCTCTCTCTCTCTCTCTCTCTCTCTCTCTCTCTCTCTCTCTCTCTCTCTCTCTCTCTCTCTCTCTCTCTCTCTCTCTCNCTCTCTCTCTCTCTCTCTCTGTGTGTGTGTGTGTGTGTGATCACCCCAGTCCTTGCCGCCAGATTCTTGAAGATCTTTAACTCGCTTTGTATCCAGATTACACCCCCTCTCCTCGTGCCTCATTTTGACTGGCGCTGCAAGCCCTTTGCTCCGGCAGCTGACCCTCGAAACTTGTGGCCGGCATGCAGCCCAGTTCGATAAACATGGCTGGAAAATGCACCAGTGGTTAAATTATATGAGGGTAACTTGAACCCATTTCCAGCAGGTGCAGCTCCCCAGCAATAGACTGGAGCCTGTGATACCCCAACACACCTACTACCATGGGGCTACCTCACGTGCTGGTGCCTGCGGCTGCTATCCAGTAGGAGGTCCTCAATGTACCTCAAGATCAGGAGCATGGGGTGCAGGGGTGCACTGGGGAAAAGTATTGAGGATTCCAGGGGGATATGTGCCAGCAGATGCTGGACATTGGGCGTCGCTGCACTGCTCTCTACATGCACAACAGACAAAAATCATGGCTGCGGTGTATCTTTCCATATTCTAGTGGAAGATTCACTCTCATTTTGCACATTTCGAGAGTAGTGCAGCGAGGCCCATTATCTGGGCGATAGAGGAGGGGCCGGATCCTCTGCTACGATCTCTTCAGGGAAGGGCGAGCACTCTCCGATAGCTACTACAACAGCGGCAGTAAAGGAGGCACAACAACATCGACGATATCAATGGCAAAGGCTAGAGCGCAGGTCATCCACAACATCAACAAGAACAACATCATTAACAGTGACAAGACAGGGGAGCACGTCTGTAACAACATCGACAACAACATTATCATCGATAGTGACATGGGGGCAGGCAGCGATGACGATGGCAACAGCGGCGTGGACAACAACAACAAGAACATCAACAACAACAACAACAAGAACAACATCAACATTGTCGAAGATGACGTCAACAGCAACAACAACAAAGACTACAAGACGGCGTTATTTGAACTTATTTCGAACAACGGTGGAGACACCAGTCCAGGCAGCTGCGTTTTTGACAATGGCGACAAGGACGATCGAGACATCAACAACAACAGTAACAACAACAACGACAACGGCACCTGCACCGCTGGCGGCGTCAACGTTGATTGGAGTCATCCGGCCCTTGATTTCAATCAAGTAGGGGTGTTGCCTGTCCCTCAGGTCGGAGGTAGGTTGTTTAGGGTTTTCGTGTGTCTGATCTGTTTTTTGGAGTGTTTTGATGATTGCTTGTTGTGGTGGTTGATGACAATGCTTGTCGTTAGGGTTAGGCTCCGATGGCAGGAGGTCAATCCTTCCCTGTCGCTGGGAAGTAATCATTGCTCCTGCTATTTTGGAGTAACGTGGCAGATATGGTGGAATATGGATTTGGCTTTGCATGACATAAACAGACCAAATGAACACAAATCACATAGTAATGGATGCACACTTATGATATCTCCACACATCATTGAATAGGGACGCTGGACCCGATCTCCAGTTGACACTCATCATATCATTGTGTAGGGATGCTGGACCCGATTTCCAGCAGGTGTTGCTCCCCACCAATAGATGGAGCCTTCAACCCTTGGGCACACTTAACGAGGCTGCTCCTATCACCTCGTTAAGTGGTTTCCCCACACCTGACGTTTTAACAAAAAAGAAAAGAAAAGGAGGGGGCCTCAAAAAAAAAAAAAAAAAGGAAAAAAATCGAGAAAGAAAGAAGTGCCAAACCACCAGTTCACCCAAAGCAGAGAAGGGCTCTTACCTGTTTACGTGGTAACCAGTAAGAGCTTTTCGATTCAGGCCTGGGCTGATAGTGAATGCGGCAGGCCATTCTGAAAGGCGCAGTTCCAGACTCACGAGCCTTGGAAGTAGCTCTGCCAAGTTAGGCTGGTCTTGGGATTTTCTTTTTTTTTTTTTTTTTTTTTTTTCTGAAAAAGCCTTTTTCTTCAAGCCCTCCATCCCACCGGTGGTGAGTGAACCGCCGGAATCCAGGTCTTGGCCGTCGGGCTGCTCCTGGTCCAGCGTCCCTTGGACACATCATTATAATACAATGCACATTTCCAACGAGTCCTGGAACTGTGGCCTTCACTGTTCTTGCCTTGGAGCTCTCTCTCCCCTCAGAGCTGCAAATTTATCCTTCCCTTTTCGGAGCTCACTCTTTTCCACAGGCCCAGCCCAATCCCTGGGGGTTGCTGAGGATTGCCAGCCCTTCATTCATGTGCCATCCCTCTCTCTTCCCCATTGATCCAGCCTATTCCGAGGTATCTGCAGCCCTTCCCTGTGTGTTTACTCGATCCATACCCCTGCCCTGTTAGCTCATTGTGGAGCCTTGTGTGTAACCTTCCCTGTGTTTTACACGATCCATACAAATTATTATACACAATGGAACATCATATTGAAGAAGATAATATGAGCTTCATATCATGGCGCCATTATCTCCCTCCACAACGTCCTCAACACTCCACGCCTGCCCAGGAACACCCAACCCTTCCACTCATCATGCTGTGATGCTCTAACCTCATGCCCAGCACGACTCCCTGTTTCGGAGTGGGAGGGGCCCGCAAGTGCGTGAAAGGGGCGTGCCACTGTGCCAAGGATTTTTGGGAGAGTGGGGTGGAGTCCCAGATCGGAACTGGGATCTCCGGTGTCAAGTTTCAAGGACAGAAGTGCAAGTGGCTCGGCGAGAGACCAGTTTTTCTGATCTACGCTTCTCAGAGTCGGGCGACTGGTTCCGCTGGCCTCGTCTCCTGGGGCAGGTTCGTCGGACAAACCCCGCGGTCCAATAGGTGTAATACTGCTGGTGTGGCGGACCCACTGGGTGAGGTGCTCCGCCTGGGACAGAGATGGAGATGGAGATGGAGATGGAGGATGAGGGTGGAGCAAGATGACACAGCGCAGCTCCCACGCACGTACTCCAAACTGTGTGAATGCAGAATGAATCCAAGTACAGACTCTGGCTGGGGTATACCCCAGCGGACTGACTGGACTGGACTGGACTGGCTGGTACCGACAGAGGTACCAGCCTGGACTGGATTACCCCGAATACAACACAGGCCTGTGGAAACAGGCCAAGGGGCTGGACTCATAGGCCAACCAGAGGTACGCTACAGCTGGCACTCCGAGCACGGCCTTCGGGGACAGTACGGGGCTATCGCCTTCCAGGGGATGACCGTTAGATTGTGGTAGGGAAGGAGGAGATAGAATGGAGGGAAGCTATTTTTTCGATGGCGACAAATCCCAACTCCACGTAATACTGGTGGTTACACGTGTCGGGGTAATCCAAGATTCGAGGGTTTTGTCCTATGGCCCGTTGAAAGTCCCATGCACACAGTCGATCGTTCTTAGTTTGGCAGGGAAATACCGGAGGTCTTAGTCTCGATCGACGAGAGAGGTGCTCGTTTTCCCAGTACCTTTGGTACTAGCGATCTCTTAGGCAGTCACGCTCAGTGATCCAAAATGGAATGCCGATGTCCATATCTCATGAGAGAAAGTCAATTCATACCCATGTGCATGCAAGGTGCAATCGGGTCGAAGACGGATCATGCAGACACGCGTATATGTGATGACCGCGTCTTTGTGGTCATTCGTATACAGGATCTGTCTCAGAACAGGCTGTAAGACTACCTGCTAGGCATGCATTTATTCTATTTCCGGTTTATTCAGGAAGACAACATCTTGTGGGCTTAATGCATAAATAAATAGCCGATCAACGAGACATACACGGAAAAGGTGAAGGAGAAGGAGCAATTTCCCATACGTCAGCCACATGCCCAATCCATACATATCGTAATCCCCTGACCCAACAATCGACTACATCCGTACTTTCAAGGCAATCAAACAATCAATCGATTTTTGCAGCCGTCATGCATCCTATATATAAAAAAAAAAGATAGGGGAGAAAGAGACAATTCATACATCAATCGAAGATAACAAAATATGAGATTGCCGCAAACAAAGGTAGCCAAGTCCAAAATTAAAATTAAACAAAAGATGCGAAGAGATAACACCACTTCAACACCTCTCTCTCTCTCTCTCTCTCTCTCTCTCTCTCTCTCTCTCTCTCNTCTCTCTCTCTCTCTCTCTCTCTCTCTCTCTCTCTCTCTCTCTCTCTCTCTCTCTCTCTCTCTCTCTCTCTCTCTCTCTCTCTCTCAACATTTCTTCGATGCGGGCAGTCTGTCGCCTCGCACGTACCAACAACCCGAAGTTGTCACCCGACTTAGCCCGGGCGTGGAAGCCAGGTTCGCCCGTGTGCCACAGTCCTTTGCAGCCACACATTAACCCTGCATACCCAGCACCATCACGCCGGATCGCCCAACTCCCTACTAATTGTCTTGTCTTTGATCGTTAGCCGATCCTCTCGACCTCGCTAACTCCCAAGTGTAGATCAAAGAGCGAATTAGTCGTACTTGCATAATTTATAGCTCCCAGTATCCGTGCGAGATAATTTTGGGTTACGCTGAAGCAGGAGGAAGAGAAAAGAAGGAAGTGCCAACAACTGCATGACAGGGCTGCAACGTGGGGGACGTAACCACTCCCCACGCATCGATCTAGTCATGCATCTTCTCTGCCAATGAGATAGACAGAAAAGAGACGCAGGTTTTAGTGCGGAAGGAAATCAGGAGGGAGAGGATTACAATTACACCTGCGATCACGAAGAAGGACTCAGAGCAAAAAAAGATTACAATTGCGATTATAATTAAGGCGCTGCGATAATCGCGCCAACGTTCTCTTCCCCACTTTTAGCAGAACAAGAAAGAAGCTACGACAACAGTTATTTTTGTGCTCGCTCCAACTACCAACCACCATGGGACCAAGCTTTTCTAAGAAGACAGGGGCACTTGTGCAATTGGGTCGGCCTCTCCCATTCAACCCCCGAGTACAGTCGCGCAAGAAATCGGGAGTTTCATAAAGTAGTTCGCCACATATGTGACGCCCATGCAAGCTGCATACTCCATGTCCCTGCACACAAGAGAGAAGAAAAAAGAGATGAAGAGGGGAAGGAAAAAAAAGAGGAAGAAGACAACTGAAAGGAAGTTCGCCATCGCTGCCCGATCCCTGCCCCTGTCTCGAGGCCCCGTTCACCGCTTCACTCACGATGGTAATTGTCCCTCCGTCGACGTAGGTAATCTCAATACAGGGGGTGGGGTTGGAGGGTGAGATTGAGGAAGCGGTGGGATAAAAAGATCCAGCGATCGCACCCCGGTAGAGATAACCTCGTATCGCTCTAGTCGATGGACAAGTAGAAATCGACGATTGCGATGCGGAAGGGAAGCGAGATAGTCGGGATAAAGGGTACATAGGGTGCACAGGAGGTCGGCGCGAATCTGCTCGTACTGGTTACAGGCGGGGATCGTTCCCGTAGTTAAGCAGTGGACTTCAATGTTGTTGAAGTCCCACCATTCTACACTGAATAGGAGGATATGGAGATGAAAGAGAGAGACGAGGGACTGGGTAGTTGAGTGGGGGAAGACCTCGCACACCAGACATGTGACATAGAAGTTATGGAACAAATAGGGAGTGAATGGATGCCAGGTGTTGGGAAACGGTGGGCGTTTTAGGATCTCGCGGAAGGAAAGATAGTCAAGGGGACAGCGAGAAATCGACCGAGGACGACGCCCGATTGCCGCATTTCTACAAAAGCGAAGGGTTGGTTGGGCGGGCGGAGGGAGTGGGTGAGGGGCTAAGTGCTCTTCTCCTGCTGCATTTTGCCCCTGTGGTGCTGCCATTGCGTTCTTCTTCCTCCGTCGGCGTCTCGGCATCCCCCGAGGGATCGTCATTCGTTGCTTGAGATAGGGGCTGCATCCCCTTGGCATACTCCTTCCGCGTCCTTCGCCCTTCTCTTCGCTTCCTCGTCCCGCGCCTCCTGTTCTTCTTGTGAGTGCTCGATAGACCCCGATTCTGCGCTCTGCTCCTCCTCATCCTGTGACGCGATCACTGCCCAGAAGTACGGATCGACGATCTCCTCCTGATCCAGGTACGGGACCGACGACGAATAGTATCGATTCTTATCGTCGTACATGGCAAGGCGCGTCCACAACAGCTGCGGCCTAAGTGTCCGCTCTAATGTACCTTGCTCCAGGCTCTTGTCATTCTGGTACAGAATGTTGAGGGGCAGGTCGCCGAGGAGCTGCGCGAGAGGCACCGACAGTTCCTAAGTGATCGGCCCGAAGTGATCAGCACTCACCTCTCTGAACAAGATCCCCAACAGTTGTCCCTCCACGTCCGATCTCTACACTTGGATGATCAGCCACTCGATATCCCTGTCCAGATCGTCCGGATCAGCCGACTCAGCCGACTCAGCCTACGTGAACTCGACGTTGAGCAGGCAGAAGTTGAGCGCTATGAAAGTTTCCAACCACTCCGACCACCTATCTTCTTCCAAGTCGGGCACCGGAATCGCTTTGATTTCGTACGACAAATGTGAGCGGGTGGGAGACTGCCACAAAGTAGGGAAGTTCGACGACAGTGTGAACATGGACAACTAGTGCTGGTTCATTGAGCTTACTCGAAGGGGACCAGCTCCGAAAGGATTACCTTCGGCTCCGCAGGATGCAACCAGATTAGGTGGGTGTCAAAACTATTGGTGCTTTCAACCCTATCCCTCAGTCGTGCGAGCCTGTGTCACCATGTAGTTGCCAATTCTTCCGCCCAGCGCCGCAACTGAAGAAGAGAGCTTGTGTGGACGCTCTCGTGTAGCGTCGAAAAGTCCCCGCTGAAGGAGATTAGCACGAAGATGTGGCTAACCCCCAAAGGAGAGAGTCGCAAGAATGCTGATCCTTTGGCCAACACCCTTCCCGAAGTCCCGAGACCCGCGTGTATACCCGTCGAGCTGAAGAATTGCGTAAATCGAAGCAGATTCGTGCTGTGCCGAGGATGATGTACTTGCCCTATCGAGGAGATGAAGCCCCGCGACGTCAACATGCGTCGATTGATGAGCTGCTCCGCCACAAAGCTCATGGTGATGGCGGAGACGAAGAGTATGAGATGTGGAGAGAAGGGGAAGAGATAGATTCAGGTTCCTCGCTATCCCACTCAGAGGTCAGGGCGGAGCTATGAGGCGAGAGAGGAGGGGAGGCAGACAAGGGGTGGAGATAGGACATGTGGCAGATGATGGGACGATCCGATCGACTGCCCGAGACTTCCGGGGCAAGGCGGACCGAGTTCACACCGTTCGGTCTAAGCTCCACTACGTGGAATCGACCAAAGAATTGTGGCGCTAGTTTACCCCGGCGAGCATATTTCCTCACATGCACAATGTCCCTAATTTATATTGGGGCCAAGGCCCAGCGTTCCCGTTTTGGGGCTCGTAGCTCCAGACCTGTCGGCCCTAGGCCATTTCGGTCATCCGTTGTCTTTTCCGAACCAGCCGGGGAAGGGTCCGCTCCATCAGCTTTAAGTGGCGCTTGGCCTTTTCCTTAGCTGTTGCCCTTGTGGATCGCCGACCCAACGTCGTTTCATCGTTCAGGTTCGGCAAAGCTACGCAGGCTAGGCTATTGGTCCATAGCTGGAACGCGGACAGACCCGTGGACTCCTGAGGTGTCCCTCGATGGATAGTTAGGATGTGGTGTACGATATCAGACCAAGGTCTTGTGTCCCTATCTGTGATATTGCACCGTAGGGAAATCTTGATCACTCGATTTGCATTTTCCACTAATCCATTCGATAGTGATATATGGGGGGATTTGTCCTAGATGGAGATGCCATGTACGATCACGCTCATCAAAACTTCTCCTCGGAACTCTGCTCCACTGTCTGTCAGGATTTGCTCGGTATCCTGATGCATTCCGAGAAAACGGTTGACGTGCTGCACTATTTCTGTCCTCTGTCTCGTCTTGCACGGGTAAGCCTCAATCCGTTTGGAGAAATGATCTACAAATACCAGTAGGACATAATATTTGCAGCTATTAGGATCAAGGGGAATTACGATGTTTGTCGTATCCATGCTAACCGTCTGGGATGGTCATTCAACTACGGATGGAACAATGGATCTAGGCGGCTGAATCGGCGTCTTGTCAGTCGAACAGACCGGACAATTTTTAACAATGAATTTGACGTCGTCCCTAATATTGGACCAGTACCATTCATTCTTGTCGATAGTCGACTCCGTAATTCTGACAGCAAAATGGGCGGTTGTCTCTTCGTGGGCTGTCTTTGCCCAATCATGCCGCATAAAGGGGTGGGGTACGACCATCCAAAGACCGCCACCATCTGTCTTCTGCTTTTCTAACCTTCCTTCGTTCCATCGATAATTCCTTGTCCGTATGTTGGCCCATCTACGATCCTCCTTTGAGTATTCTCGGTGGGGGTTCCTTACAATCGTCGCTATCAATATGACATATGTCTAAACTTCGGTATGCCGAAATCTACGCGTCTTTTCCAGTCCTTCGGATGTGACTTCGAGGAATCAAGCCTCTGTCGGAATCTTGTCGGTTCGACACAAGGGACACAACCACATGTTCTCCTCGTTCTTGTACTGAATACAAGACCCGTGGGCTCTAGACACACACCGTTCACAATCTACCCAATCGACGTACCCTTCTCCATAGGGTTGCATAGGGACAGAGTAAACCCACGAGATCGCTTCACAAAAATAGCAAAATTTTTCGGGGAGAAGGAGAAAATAAGAGGAGGTAGGAGAAAGGGGAGCCACATCATTACCTTATCCCCGCATCGCCAAGAGTCCACATGTCATTTCCTCAATGATTGGGGGATAACTTTCACTTCTCCGTAAGCAGGACCTTGGGGGGGACTCCGGATCCTTCCACGGAACAATCTCTTCACACTTATTAATCCCTGATCGATGCAATCTTGTTAATCCGTCGGCGTTGCCTTGTTGCTCAATTTTCCTGTGGCCGATGTCGAAATCGAATTCTTGGAGTCTGACCACCTAACACCCAATCATACCCGTCTAATTAGTAAGCTTCTTGAGGGCGAGCAATGGTTCGTGATCAGTAACTAGCAAAAACTTGCCAAAAACTTCTGCCTGTACAGATACGGGTCGAAATGTTGAATTCCCCGGACCACCACGTAGCACTCTCCTTGGGGCGCTGAGTCATTCCGTCGCTCGTTTGACACAGTTCGTGATGCGTACTCGATGACGTGTTCCTTTCCGTCCTTCCCCTTCTGTGCCAAAATAGCGGAGATGGCCTCCCACTGCCAATCAATAATGAGTATGAATGGTCTCTCTGGGTTCGGCAAGATTAGAAAAGGTGTCGACGTCAGGGTGTTCTTTAGTGTAGAAAAGGCCTGCTCACAGTCCGGGTCCCAATGCAGAGGTTGGTCCTTTCGCAGAAGATTCGTCAGGGGCAGTGCGATTGCGGCGAAGTCTCGGATGAATCGTCGATAGTACGAGGAAAGTCCCCAAAAGGCCCGAACCTGTGTGAGCGACGTCGGCGTGGGCGCTTCTCGAATGCCCTGATTTTTTGCAGATCTGGCCTCAGTCCTCCACACATCACGATATAATCCAAGAACGAGATTTCCGAAAGAAAAAACTCGCTCTTCTCGAGGGCGATCTTGAAACCCGTGTCCCTCAATGCCCCTAGCACCCATTCCACATGATAAGCGTGCATATGAAACGAGTCAGTGTAGACTAGAATATCATTCATATACACGACAACACAAAGGTTGATCATGCCCTGCGTCAGCCACGTCTTGTTGACAAAATTCTGGAAGGTAACATTCATCGCTCTTTGAAAAGTCGTAGGTGCATTGCGTATCCCCATAGGACAACGGATCCACTGCCACGTCCCTTCAAACAGAACGAATGTTGTCATTGGCTTGTCTTCCTCTTTAACTAGGATATGGTGAAAATCATGGCGAATATCGAACTTACTAAAATAACGGCCACATCCAATCGCATCCAATAGATCATCAATCCGGGGTAAGGGGTACACATATTAAATCATGATGTCATTCAGTTTCCGATAACCGATGCAAATGTGTGTTAGCCCGTTATTCTTAGGCACTAAAATGATGGGAAAGGACCAAGGTCCTGTGGCGGGTTCAATCCAACCATTCTCCTCAAACTCCCTGATTTTCTCCAACCCTGTTTTTCTTTTGGCGATAGAGTATCGGTATGGTTTCCAGTGAATGGGTGGATGTTCCCCCGTCTGAATTTCATGCTGGATCACTCGGGACAGACAAATATTTGTATCTGTGATGCTAACCGCTTCTTGGTATTCACTTAAAATGTTTGCGATCATGTGGTGGATGCCATTTGACATGCATTCAGGTACATGCAAATTGTAGGGCTGTCAATTGATTCCCACCTCCAATCGCTTCATCTGAGTTCGTTTGGGGGTTCGATTCGGGGGAGACGAGATAAACGAGTGATCGGATCCCCAAGAGAACACAGTGGTGATCATCTCGGCATTCTCTTCGGTGATTGCCACATGTTTATCGAGGGTGATCTCGCCTTCCTTGTCGCGGAGGCTTATTGATTTCTCCTCGATTTTAATCCTGTTATCGAAAGAGGATGCATCCAACCTCGCAGGGGGTTCCAAAGCTTGTGTTTCCGCACCTCGACGTAACATATGTATTTCCTTGCCCGTTGTGAGGAGCGACCGAGAGGGTGCCTCCGCAATGTCGTTTAAAAGATCTTTTGTCTAAGTAACAAGGTAACAGTGGGTTAGCTGCCTCATACAGGGTTCAAGGGGGTTCCAAAGAGTCTGTCATCCTGGAGAGTTGCACCAGTGGTTCCCATAGGAAAAGCATGTGCGCGCGTTGAGCTCGTTTTGTGCTAGCGCTGGTTCCCGTCATTCTGAAAGTCTTAGTCATTTTCTGATGGATCGGGTATTGTCAGGTTCTGTTTATCAATTTGTGCACTGCCTCTTCCTCATTAGAGTTGTTGTCTGAATTACTAGTATGGGGTGAGGCGGGGAACTCGCCATCTTTCTCACTCTTCTAATTAGATTTGTTTGTTTCCTCATCCGGAAGGATCATTCGGATCCTCTCGTCAATCCGGTGGAAATATATTGTGGGGTTTAATAAAAATTGTTCACGAGGTGAGGCGCATAGGGACGCTATACGGCTTCCCTCTTGTATTCTTCAGAACCACCATATGCCGTTTGAAATGGAAATTCGTTTGTAGTGCGTTGAGGTCGGGTAGGCTGATGAGCACATCATAAAATGTCACATTCAACACAATCACCTTTCTGAGAGCATGCACTCTGCCTATCCGAAAAGGGACATTCGACATTCGACCAACGGCCCTAATCTTCCCCTCGTCTACAGAGATAAGATGATCTCCTTCAGGGACTGGTATCATATATTTCTTCCTTCCAGCTTGCTCAACTAATCTAAGCGATATCGCCAGCATTGCCGCCCCTGAATCGAGGATGGCGCTGTACAACATTCCCCACACTTCTATATCACACTCGACTGATTTTCATGGAATGGGTTTAATGCTCAGAAAGTGGTCATCTTTCTGGATAATTCCAACGCCTTGTCAAGCTCCCGATTTTTGTCCAGTGTTTTTCCTTTAATGGTCGCAAGCTTTGCGAGGGCGAATCATTTCCTATTAGGCTTGCAGTGTTCCAGCATTCTGTAATTGGCTTGTTTTGATACGAACACAAGATGTCTAATCGGCAAGGGGATGCGATGATCCAGGGCCCTGACTATATCGAGCACGTCTAGTTCTCCGGTGGCAAATGTCGGTCCCCCGATTCCATTTCCCGGGGCGAGGGTCTCCATTCCAAGACTTCCCGCTCGTCATTAACCGGTTGAACCGCTCCTATCATACCCAAACCTGGATAGCCCAATGTGAGATGTTGGTCGATGAGGATGAGCTTTGCTGCCTCCTCTATGACCGATGTACCGACCATCATCCCCTCCACTTCTTCCACCATCGTTCCGACTCGTCCAGGTCCATTTGCTATTGGTGCGGCTGTCACAGGGGCGGCTCCTACCCGAGCCTGTGGGGCTCGATGGGGACAATCCCACACTATATGCCCCGGTTGATAGCATGCATAACATTCGTTCGTTCTAGCGACGGGTGCTATGGCAGGTCCCCCGACCGCTTGTGCAGGCTGGCCTCCGACAAGAAACGTCGGGGTTCAGACAGTGATAGGGCGCATCGATCACATCAATGTTTCCATCTGGTCGTTTTGCTCCCTTTGTTCCTTCTTGCTTTCTTGCATCATGTTCATCAGGGTTCTTGTAAGTTCTAACATTGTGCTGGAATCGTTTGTCTTTCCTACTATACTTGGGAAGGGTACAACAACTTTCGCCGCTGATGGTCAATGTGGTTAGATCGGAAAGAGGTCTTCTTGCCGCCACGTGCTCCAGGTAGGTGACAGAGCCTGATACAAAACCCATATTGTCGAACTTGTCTTGGAGCGAGGCTAATACTGCTCTCGCCCGAGCTAATTCCGTAGAGTCCCCATCTTTAGCGTTGTCTTTCCTTTAAAGGAAGTTAGCGGCAAACTTCCGTTCCATTTCTTTTGCCGAGTCCATGATTTGTTGCATGGTGTGATTAATGGGGGAAAACTATTTTCGCAGCTTAGCCCGCATCGCGCGGTTTCTAAGCCCATCAATAAACATGTGTCTCCCGACTTTCTCGTCTCATTCAGACTTTACGAACAGTCTGTAAAACCGACTTCGGTACTCGACGATGGACTCGGGAGGTTTCTGTACTCCGTCCTTGATAAGAAAAAAGGCCTGTTCCGGGTGATGTGCAGCAGGTGCACGAACTCCCTCAGGCTGCAGAGGTATGAGCCTGGGTTGATCAGCCCTCCCTATGCCGGGTTAGCATTAGGGGCAAGATTAACATTCACGTTGCCCGCCTGTCGTCCTGCCGACCGACTTCGGGTAACTACAGGATCGAGCACTGGCATATTTCTTTATCTAGATCGTCCTTGCCTGGGGCTTGCCAGATTGGTCAAGTTGTGGAGACGGAATACTTGTCAGTCCTTGGTCTTGACAAGTGTCGGCTCCGATACCAACCTCAAGCCCAACGCAACTTCCTGTTTCAAAGTGCGAGGGGGCCTGGAAGTACATGAAAAGGGTGTGTCAAGGATTTTTGGGAAAGTGGGGTGGAGTCCCAAGTTGGAACTAGGATCTTCGGTCTCAAGTTTCAAGGACCGAAGTTCAAGTGGCTCGGCGAGAGACCAAGTTTTATTTTCTACACTTCTCAGGGTCGAGCGACTAGTTCTGCCGGCCTCGCCACCTGGGGCGGGTTCGTATTCTGTGTATAATGGGAACACAATGGGTGTTCCCCTATTTCAACACCCGTCATCGGCGAGTTTCGCAGATCTCGGAATCGAACGCAGATGGCCTCAGTCAGAGGTTGTGCTCTCGTCGCTCAGCTTCGGAGCGAGTTCGTTAGACAAATCCCGCGGCCCAGTAGGTGTAATACTGTTGGCACTTAGAGCACGGCCTTCGGGGATAGTAGGGGGCTATCGCCTTCCAGGGGATGACCGTTAGATTGTGGTAGGGAAAGAGATAGAAAGGAGGGAAGCTGGTTTCGATGGCGAGGAATCCCGACTCCACGTAATACCGGTGGTTACAAGTGTCGGGGTAATCCTGGATTCGAGGGTTTTATCCTATGGCCAGCTGAAAGTCCCATGCACACGGTCTATCGTTCTCAGTTTGGTAGGGAAATGCTGGAGGTCTTAGTCTCGATTGACGAGAGAGGTGCTCGTTTTCCCAGTACCTTCAGTACTGGCGATCTCTTAGGCGGTCACGGTCAGTGATCCAAAATGGAATGTTGATGTCCATATCTCATGAGAGAAACTCAATTCATACCTATGTGTGTGCAAGGTGTGATCGGGTCGAAGACGGATCACTAGCATACAAACACGCATATACGTGATGATTGCTTCTTCGTGGTCATTCGAATACATGATATGTCTCCAAACAGGCTGTAAGACTACCTTCTATGCATGCATTTCTTTTATTTTCGGTTTATTAAGGAAGATGACATCTTATGGGCTTAATGCAGAAATAAACAGTCGATCAATGCGACATACACATAAAAGAGGAAGGAGAAGGAGCAATTTCCCATACGTCAGCCAGACGCCCAATCCCCTGACCCAACAATCAACAACATCCGTACTTTGAAGGCAATCAAACAATCAATCGATTTTTGCAGTTGTCATGCATCCTGTATCAAAACGAAAGAGACGGGGGAGAAAGAAACAATTCATACATCAATCAAAAATAAGAAAATTTGAGATTGCCGCAAAGAAAGGTAGCCAAAACCAAAATCAAAATTATACAGAATATGCGAAGAGATAACACCACTTCAACCTCTCTCTCTCTCTCTCTCTCTCTCTCTCTCTCTC
>BFEA01000438.1:435143-449594 GCA_003427395.1 Chara braunii
CTCTCTCTCTCTCTCTCTCTCTCTCTCTCTCTCTCTCTCTCTCTCTCTCTCTCTCTCTCTCTCTCTCTCTCCCTCCCTCCCTCCCTCCCTCGTGACTTCATTTTTTTTCTTTGGTTTTCTTTGTTTTTTCATTTTTGTGTATTTGATTTTTGTTTTTTCTTTCTTTGTTCTTTTTCTGTTGTGTCATGCCGAAGGAACCAGGGCCCGGCCATTGAGCAACGACCGGACCTTCCCTTGGCCGACCGCCTAAGGCTGCGGCGCATTAACGGGTAAGGCCCGCGACCGATGTATCGCCCAAGTACTGGTGGTTTAATGAATTTGGCACTTCTCCACAGGTTCGCTGAGCACTATGTGCCGACTGTCACGCTGGGGGATGCCTAGAATTAGCAGAACAAGACATTTCGTCTCATCCAGGGGTCAGGGGTCGGGACGGGGTAGGGAGGGGGAGCGGAGGACGGCCGGGTGAGGGGGTCATTGGGGAAGCAGGATAAAGGAGGGGGGAGAAGATGAGTAGGGCACCGTGAAGTGAGACAGGTGTTTATATTGCCATTTATGTTCATCCTTACTCCAGTTTTCCAGAGAATCTGGGAGTTCTGAACCTCAGCAAGGGCCTTCAGGGGTACAATCCAGACACCCTCAAACTGGGTCGTTGCTTCTCTTATTTTTTGTTGTTTGGCATTGTCTGAGAGGACTGGTCCTCTTCAATTTGTCGTTTGTACTTCTTTAGTTGATCCCAGGCTGTTTTTGTCTTGGCATGACGGTAGTCCGCCATATGCTGTTTGGCTTGCAGAAAGCCAAAGGTGTTCTGTCCATGTTCGAAGGAGCAGCATGCACGCCAGGCTATCATTAGCATATCCAGCTTCGTAATCTGAAACATATTGCGTTCATACTGCGACCATGTTGGCGGGTCAACTATGTGTATGCCAAGGAGTAGAAGGGTCATGTTCCATGGGAACTGGGAACCTGTCAGCTCCCGCCATGCGGCGTCCCACCGTCTCCAGATTTGGGTGGCCGTAGGGCAACCCAGGAGGCAGTGCTCCAATGTGGCCCTTGGCCCCTTGCTGGTTGAGGGAGAGGCCCTACCGCAGTATTTGCAGATAGGTGAGAGGATGCCATCATTTTCCAGATCCATTCTTGAACGACTCCAGGGTAGGAAGGCACCAGTACATGATTTCCCATTGTAGAGCTCTGTGTGCAGTAGGCATAATGTGGGTGTAAGATGCCCTATTTAAGTTTTTTGGAAGTCATCCGCAGGCAGTATGGAGTCCCGGGCCCACCTATTTTGGATGAATTGGGTCGTAGGGTACTTGCTGTGGACTGTCCTGTAGCCTTGCTTGACTGTGTATTGCCACATCTTATGAGGTTTAGTTGCTCCTATCTGTGGACACTCCCACTCACCCGGATCAAAGGAGAGCGTACTGATGGACATGGACGGCTCGAAAGCAAAGCGCGTGTGGTCCCCTCCCTCCAGAACCCGGACTCTTATTAGCCCCGCTCAGTCTTCATGTTCAATACGGGTCAGTTGGGACCACCTGACCCCGAGGCGGTTAATGTCGATGTCGTACGCCTCCAGATGGGCGTCGTTGGCTGATACCTCCCTCACCTTCCAGACTATCGCCGGGTATCGCAGGTCCAAATAGTGAGCTACCCAGTCTTCTTTCTTGATTGTTGGTCCTTTTTTTAATTAAGCTACCCATGCAAGGACAGGGGACTTTAGCTGGTCTTTGGGCTCCAGCACCGCCAAACCTCCTTGCGCCCGCGGTTGGGCGATATATTTCCAAGCCACCATGGAGATGAAAGATGGGTCCTCGTAGCCATTTTTCCAAATGTAGCCTGCTGCTGCTTTTTTCAATTTCTGCAAGTGTTGGACTGAACAGGCCAACAGGCAGCCTTGTACCACATTGTAGAAAATATTGCCGAGTTTAATGCTAAGGCCCGGCCCACAACTGAGGTGTGGAGGCCTTTCCATTGTGCCAACCTTGCCAGGGCCTCTTCCACCGGGGTGGCTCCATGGTGTTTCGGGGGCCCCAGTGCTGTGAGTCGAACGCCTAACACCCGGCCCGCTTCTTTCCTCCGTTTACAGGCAATAGTGGGGTCCGCTGGGGAGGCTATCCCCTATCCCCTGGGGGTGCAGCCACCACCCTTCTGTTTTGCAGCCCCAGTTAACCGCCATGTCAGAGGTGACCGGAAATGTGTGATTTTGTTACAAACCTCTTGGGGAATAGAATGCAGCACACCACAGAGATTCATACAACAGAAATAAAACAAAAAAAACAAACAAACAAAAAAAAACACATCAGAGGGAAAGGAAAACAAAAATGGGCGGGCGCGGCCTTGCTCTGACCGGCGCAACGCGCTCTGTCAAGCTTTGCCGGGTTCGGCAGAACCCGAGCTGCCATCCAGGGCGCTACCAGCAAGATATCGCCCGGGAGTCCACTCACCATGCACCCTTCTTACAGTGTGACTATGGCGCCAGGTTAGCCGTAGGCGTAGTGGACAGGTGGAGGAAGCGCCCGCAGCCAGCCAGGGTTCCTGTGTACAAGAGAACCAACTTCGAGTGTTCCGTTATCCAGATACCCAGGCTCTCAGTCAGGCAATTAACGAAGGAGAAATACGAACGGGGGAATTGAAAGCGGGGAGGGGAGAAAAATAGAGACACGTACGTACGACGGCGTGAGGGCGGACGATGACAACTCCAGGTACGGAAGGAACTGGAAGATCGCCCCCGGTGGCGCCCCAAGAGGAACGGGACTACTGGGAAGATGAAGACCGGATACGGGAGCTCATGGCCATGTGCTCTGACGATGGGATATATCCCACGGATTTGGATCCAGGTGAGATGGTGGTGGAGGGGAGAGAGGCACGCTTTAGGCTAAATACCTCGCTGGATGATATCAAAGTTAAATGGCTGAAAGAGAGAACCGTCACGGTGATCTTCAAAGAGGCGGCGAGATTTCTCCCGAAGAATGTCAAAGATGATCTAGTTAGAGCGTTTGAGGACGGTTGGGTCATTGGCAACGAGAATTTGACAGAGAATTCAAGGCGTGGGAGGGTGAAAATAGAGGGGCCAGGTGTAGCTTCGTACGTAGCTAAGGCAAGGGAAGTGGCGGCTTTCATGATAGCTGAGGGGCACGTGGAGATAACATTAGGAGGAGAAACGTATAGGATTCTGTTTAAACCTTGGATGACGCGGGCGGAGTTCAGGGACCTGAGAAGGCAGGAGGACAAAAGTACCTTCTGGGTAATTGCGCTGCAAATCCCGCTTGACGATATGCCTTTTATCTATGCTCAGATTGAAAAAGCGATAGGCAAAATCGTGCTAGCTCATCCGGCAGATGCAGATCCAAATAGACCTCCACTCGTCAACGCACGGTTCGATTTGGATCCGGAGGCGAGGCAGAATATGAAGGATATACTGTGGATCGAGACGCCCAAGGGAGACACTTTGGAGGTCCGGCTGGCCACCGCTGGAACACCGAAGTGCAGGAAATGTCGACAGTTCTTTCATACAGAGGATGAATGCAGGCGAGGAGGAAGCCAAAGAACTCGAGCAGTGGCAGGCGCAACCTCAAGTAACCAAAGACAGAACTCCCACCCGGGACCAGCGGTCAGCGGTCAAGGTGGAGGTCAAACCCCTGGGGGTTATCAAGGTACGATGGGCCCATGCCAAGAAACTCCAGCTCCTTCTGGAGCGGCCAGTCATGGAGGAACGACACGTTTGAACCCGATTTTTTCACCGCAGGGAAGGAATGCTGTGTCGATGGCCCACATGGGCGTCCCCATGATGGGTAACCAAGCCCCCATGGGAGGAGGGCCAAGCCTCTTTACATATGGAATGCCCCCAGCGCAAGGTACAGACCTTCAAGGCAACTGCTGGCAGGGTGGTGCAATTTCGTCTGATTGGCTGATGACCAGCGGCTTTAACCCAGCCCTGTGGTCAGGTTGGGCAATGGGTCTTCAGGGCAGTCAAGGGGGCCTGGGAGCGGGAGGCATGGGAGGGCAAGTAGGGAACCCAGGTTTCCTCCAGCAGCAAGGAGCCTCGGGAGTTCCGACACCTGGAGCAGCGGGCTCATCTGCGGAAGGAAGGAACGTGAACAACCCTGTGCCGTCGGGGTTAGGAAATTCAGCCGGAGCTGGTGGTGAGGAGAGGGAGCGAGGTTCAGAGGGCACGCCAGGAAGAGCGAGGGGAAGACCGACAGGTAAGCAACGGAGGCTCAGTCTGACCTCTCTACCAGAAGTTACACCGGAACCATCAAGAAGCTCGCGAGTTTCGAGGGAGGATTCAGGTAATTCGGTCAGTCAGGAAGCGGGAGCCGTGACGCCAGGAAACAAGACTACTCGAGATAAGAGGTTAGCCGCTTCGCGGGATCTAGGGGTTGACATGGCTCAATAATTGTTGCCCTTACTCTGCACCTTTTTTCGGAATTCATTTTGGGTTATAGCGTGGCAGAAAACCATAGGTCCATTGTCCTTTTTTTCGCAGATAGTGACGGAGCCCCCAACGTCGTCGAGCATTGAGGAATGCTTAAGGACTGTGTATTTAAACGCATTTCCGGCCAGATTGATTCCGGATATTCCGATGTCCAGAGTCTTGTTTGGCCCAGCAGGTGCCCGGGTTAAGTCCTTCATTCCAATTGTGGACGCGCATTTGACGGAGAAAAATTTTGTAGAGTTGGAAGGGTTGGGGATGAGATTGGTTCCGATGGCGGTGTTTTCTGAATGTAAAAAGCAGTAACTCTCCCGATTTGTGATTTCTCCGCTGATGATCACTGCGGACGCAATCGCGGAGCTAAGAATCCGCCTTCCCAAAGATAAGAGGTTGGATTCTAATTTCGTAAGAACAACCCTGACTCAGGATTGTTCAGCAGGAGAAGAAGCGAGATCCCGGATCCAATCTCGACAGGGAAGCGGTAGCAGGAATGGGTAACTATAAGGTTGTATCTTGGAACGTTCAGGGGCTTGGTGATACCACGGGTAGAAGTAAGAGACAGCGTGTTAAGGCGTGGCTACACGAGAACAGAATCACGGTGGCATGCCTCCAAGAGACCAAACTGAACGATGATAAAATCCTGGCGCTTGGGCGATGGTGGGATGGTCCGCAGATTTGGTCTGCGGCACAAGGAACTAAGGGTGGAGTAGGAATCTTGGTGCACAGGGAACTTGCTCCAGAAATTGTGGACTTTCATGCGGACCTCTGGGGTAGGTGGGCCTGGGTGGTCTTCAAACACAGGGACCTTACCTGGGTTGTTGTCTCAGTGTATGCGCCGGTTGATAGGAAGGAACGTGTAGCCTTTTTTGGAGAATTGGGGGTAGTGTTGCCTAATGTGGACGATATTGTAATTGCAGGCGACCTGAATACATCCCTCGACGCAGCCCTGTCTCAACAAGCCGGGGGCTGTCCTAGGGACACGCTGGCCTTAGTGGATTTAAAGAACAGACTTGGAGCTTCATGACTCGTTCAGGGTTTTACACCCAGTGGAGCGGGGTTACACATGGTTTTCACACAAGGGAAGAGGAAGGAGGTTGGATTATTTACTAACGTCGGGCAGAGTCAAAGACAGTCTAATCAAGTTGTCTGTTGTTAATCATACGGCTTCGAATCACAAGGAGGTGATCGGTGTATTTAAGCTGGACCGGGAGGACATGAGAGGAAGAGGGTACTTTAAGCTGAACACTGTCAACCTGAAGTCTGAGGGGCTAAATCAGTGGACTAAGGACTTTTGGGCTCGATGGGGAAAACAGAAGGGGAATTTTGCATCAGTTGCAGATTGGTGGGAAGGAGGATCTAGGATTCTCTCTAACTTATTGAGCGTCTTCTCTAGAATTCTGGCCCTACAAAGGAATAAGGAGGAAAAACGGTGTCGAAGGAGAGTTCAGGATGCAGAAGAAAGAATGAAATGTCATCCTATCTCGGAGGTCACGTGGGGGAAGGAGAGATTACGCAGAATGGGGGAGTGGCAGGACTTGCAGCAGGAAAGAGCAGAACAGTGGGCGGAGAGATTAAAAGTGAGGGGCATTGAAGTATATGACCGTACATCACGAGAATCCTTTCAGAAGTTGGTCCCCGCTCGGCTAGCCCCAGTGATGAAAGAACTAAAGCATCCATTTGAAGGGGAGGAGCCTGTGGCAACCGGTCCAGTGGAACTGTGTAATTACGCAGTCCTGTACTACCGGGACATCTTAACCTCGAGGAGACCAGGGGAGGGCCCGGACATGAACCTGACAGTTAACTCAAACCATTGGGATAACACGGAAGTGAGACTGTCGACATAGGCACGGTTGGATCTCGACCGTCCGATTACTTCTGTGGAAGCTGAGGAAGCGTTGAAGGAGATGGCGAGCGGCAAAACACCCGGGAACGACGGTCTGCCAGTGGAGTTCTACAGACAACACTAGAACTTTCTGGGTAATGACCTGGTGGATGTCTACAACGAGATTCAGATGAGGGGTCATCTCCCAGCAAGCACATGCAGAGGGATCATCTCGCTGCTGTTTAAAAAAGGGGACACCAACGAAATCAGGAACTGGCGGCCGATATCATTGCTGAATGTGTCGTACAAGGTGCTCGCCAAAGTACTGGCAAGAAGGCTGAGCAGATACCTCCCGGACCTTGTGATGGACGATCAGGCAGCCTTTGTGAAAGGGCGGTCAATCTTTGAGAATATCGTGACAGTTGTGGAATCCTTGGAAGTGGTGAGCAGAGAGAATTTGGATGTTGCGGTACTCCTTCTCGATATGGAGAAGGCGTACGATCGAGTTAACTGGACATATGTGCTTTCTACGCTGAAATGGGTTGGGTTCGGGGACCTGTTTTGTAATTGGGTGGTTGCTCTTTACTCCCTGTCTACTGCTTCAGCTATGGTGAATGGTCACATCTCCAGGCCATTTAAACTGTCACGCTCCCTTCGGCAGGGCTGCCCGTTGGCGCCGCTTTTGTTCGTGATTCACTTGGAGGTGCCTTTAAATAACATCCGGGCGCAGAGTCGGGTGGTAGGTCTAGATCTAGGCCAGAGAGTTTGCAAGGTAAAAGCCTTGGCTGACGACTTGTTTGCTGTAACAACAAACACTGCCGAGTCAATGTCAGCCCTGAGAGAGTGTCTGAGACAATACGAATCCCTCTCTGAAGCGGCCATAAATTGGTCGAAGTCGGTTTTTTTCCTGCCGAAAAATTTTGTTCCAGCGGTGGAATGCGGTATGAAAAGGATCTGTGACACTGAATCTGAGAGATTTCTTGGAGTTCAGGTGGCGCTCACCTCGTGTGCCATGAAGCAAGAGGAGATATTGCAGTCCAGGGTAATCCAGAGAATGTCGGCATGGGGAAGAGCCCTGCATCTCTCTCTCTTCGGCCGGGCGCTCGTGGTAAACGTGGCGTTATTTGCCCTCCTCACGTTTGTGGGCAATGTCAGGCCCTTGGGGAAAAAAACCCAGGCAGTGGTTAAGCGGAAAGCTTCCAGATTCATCTGGAAGCCTTTCGCAGAAGAAGGCGAAGCGGTGCTGTCTAAGGTAGCCTGGGAGTTGGTCTGTGCCCCAAGGAAGGATGGGGGCCTGGGGTTGACAGACCCAGGCAGGAGAAACACAGCCATGCTGGCAAGGTGGGTGGTTAGAGCAATCTGTTTAGATAAGGACAAGCATTGGACACTGTTGGGGGAACGCATATTAAGTAGAGAATGGAATCTATCTCGCCCAACAGATGTTTGGGCGTGTGTGTGGATTGACTCTTTTCTGAGGAAAAAAGTGAAGTCGGAGTTCTGGTCAGCTGTGCTTCAAGCCTGGAGGAAGGTGAAGCCGGATGTGCTGTGCATGCCGAAAACCAAGGAGGAGGTGCTCTCACAGATCATCTTCGAAAACCCATGCGTCAAGGACGGTAATGGCAGGATGCTGATGGCAGATCGTGCGCCAGGGAGTTTTGGGAGGAGCTGGGTGGAACGGGGAGTTGTCAGACTGAGAGACATGTGGGATGATATTACAGGGACCTGGTGCTCAGATGCGGTGCTGCAGGAAATGTTAAAACCGTCCAAGTTTGTCAGAGCTCGGAAACAGCAGGCGATAGACGCCCTCCCGGCGGAATGGCTGGGGATCTTGTCCCCACTGCAGGACAACCCGCCTGGTACCTGGTACTCAATGCAGGCTCAGGACTCGGAGCAACTGTTCCTTAAGATGGTGGTAGCGCCGACGGAGGGAGGAGTTAAATTCCAACAGTGGAGACACGAGGGTAGAGATGGGAACCTTGAGGTATGTGAAGATGGGGAGGAACTCATTCGGTTCCCACGGGGAGCAGTGAAGGAGATAAGAGTAAGGGAGGTGGTGGAGAGGGAGGGGTGTCCATGGGGAAACTGCTCGTCTAGATGACTTTTCACTCCAGTTAGCATATGACGTCCAGGCCCCAGCTCGATCTCCGCTGATGGTTGCGGTTGAAAGATGGACCCGTGTCCACTCGGAGGACACTGAAGGGATTAGTAAAGCTCTGCAAAGGTGTTGGGAACAGCTGGTGGAGGCTCCATATCCGAGAGCTGCGGCCCTGCTGTGGCTGGCCTCCTTGTTGGCGACCCCGTCAGCTGTATCTCTGCTAAGTCGTGGTCTGAAGGTGGACACACAGTGTAAGAGATGTCGATGGGCTTTTGAGTCCACAACCCATATTTGGTGGGATTGTCCTGCGTCCAGACGGATCTGGGAATGGTGGGCCAGACAGTGGAAGGAGTGGACCGGAGAGGTCTTAGAATGGAACAGGGACTGGGTCCTACTGGGAGGGGTCCCGGAGGACCTTCCGCTGTCGAAGGGTTGGGGCTACGTGGCCCAAGCAATCCGCGCGGTTGGCTTCTGGGTAATTTGGAAGGAGAGGAACAGGTCCCTTTTCGAGAGTCGAATCATGCCAGACCCGGACATTAAGGCCACTTTCAAAGGACTGATCAGAAGGATCATTTCGGCCGACTGGAGACGGAAGGTCAGGAGAAACAGTAGCGGGGTAACTGGGCTCCTTTGGTTTCAGGAAACATGGGCGCAGGGGGGTAAATTAGTGTCAGTAAGAGGGGAGAAGGGTGTGCAGTTCGTGGATTGGTTAGTGAGTTAGTTATACCAGGGCACTCGGTTCAGCTCCGCAGTAGGAGGCAGGGGAGATGGGGGTTCGAGAGTGCCTAGGAGGTAGTGGAACCACGGTAGGTTCCAACCGCCGCATAGGCGGTCTGAGAGGTTTGTGAGAGGGGATTGGTTATCTGTAGGAATAGCTTCACTCAGTGCTATTCGAGAGCGGTAGGATAACAAGTAGCAATAATTTGCCTTCGTATGTAGGGTAACTGAGTCAGGAAGGACTGAGTGGTTTGATTGGCTGGTTTTGGTATGTTTTTTACAGATAATGGAAAACTGGTTAAAAGAAATGCATGAGTGTGGTCTTGGTATGTTTTTTTGACGTGTTTGTTCTATAGGAGTTGTTGAGCCAAGTGCTCACTGAACAAGTGCTGGGTTTCCCAGCGGTCCAGTCTTGTGTCGCTCCGGGTTGTTTGTGAGGATTCCCGGCCTCAACAGTTGGCTTTAATGGAGTTCTTGCTTTTTCCCAAAAAAGAAAAAAAAGAAAAAGAAAAAAGAACACCACATATGACAGAAGTGTGTTAGAGCTGTTTTGATGAAAGTCATTTGGGATAATCACAATAACCAGCTGTTTCGATCCACAGGGACATCGGATTTCCAAATCAACGCTACGGTACCTCAACAAATCAGACTGGTTATAACTAGTGACTGCACGAGGAGAAAGGTTCCAGGCACTCAAGGAAATGGTTTTGGGATACGTGGGGGAGGAACTCCTCCTTGGTTAAACTTTTTTTTTTTTTGAAGGCTAATTCTTTAAGCCCAACCAATTCAATTACCTGTCAAATCTGGACAGGACGGCCTTTCAGGCCTTTTTTATTGTCATTATAGTATTACGGGGAACCCCGTAGCAGCCACATCCATGCTCAAGCCTCCAACGAGGGAACATGCGGGAGCTGCACCCACCAGCAGGTGCGATACCTGCTACAGCAGGTGGGCGATACCGGCCAGGGGTCAGCCGGTAGCATCAGGACCGAGCTTCTTCGATGGGGCAGTCACTGTGCCTCCCCTCCGGTCCCCTCCCCCTATGAACGTCACGCCACCTAGAGATATGCCGTTGGTCCCCCTGAATGGCATTGAGCAGAGAGTCCTTGGTTAAACTTGACTCTAGAGATAGACTCCAATTCTGTCCGTGGTTGTTGTCCCCATTAGGACATGGGGAGCGTTTTAGCTTCCCCCCTAGAGTCCTTTTTAACCAAGTTTGGACAAAAAAAAAAAAAAGAAAAAAAAAAAGGATGCTCTTAATGCTCAGTGCCTGGGGCCTGGACCCACTAGCGAAGTATTCTACGACGTGTGACACAGTTTTATGGTTTTTTGGAAAATACAAAGTGATTTTTTATTTGCATGAATGGATCGTTTTCTGATTTAAAATGAATTGAAATAGCACCTAAAACTATGAAGAACAGCTGTGCACCCGAATTCATGGGTTGGTACGATCTCCTTCACGTAAGTCTTCGTAGTGATGTACCGTGGCAATAAAATGTGTCCACGAACACATTCACGAGGATGAACAAGTAACTGGTATTGGGATACATTCCTTGCGATGTATCTCATGATGCCTTTAGCAGGCCATCCAACAGACGCGGAAGCGTTCCTGTCAGATGCACCACAATATTCGAATTTCACATTTCAAGTTCTATTTCTCAGAGCCAAAAAAAAAAAAAAACAAAGTCTGGAAATCAACCCCCCCCCTTTAAAGCCCATAAAATCCTGACTTCCCGCCGACGCAAAGCCATGAGCTATCATGTCCAAGTTAGTCCAACTTCGTTTTTTTTTTTTTCTTTCGACGCATCTCATTGGACGGGAGGTGGGCATCTTTACAGTCCCCGCTCGGAAACTACCAGGCCGTCGAGATCCGATCTATTCGACGGCTGTACTGAGTCACTCGATGCCAAACGTGATCTAAATCCTGAACGGCGGGTAGAATACCTTGCTAGTGGGTCCAGGCCCCTGGGTCCTTTTTTTCTATTTTGGGGAACCTTGGTTACCAAATGGGACCCTGGACCCGGTTTCCAGGTTGTGCTCTCCGTGTTGGGCTAAGGCTCAACTTTTCACGGGATATTGTGGGGTTTCCCGGCCCCGGTTCCTTTGGTTGTGTAATGAAACGTTTCCAGTGTTCTCCAAAAAAAAAAAAAAAAAAGAAGTGGCTGTTTGGATTATTGTCAGGTCACTTTTTCTATTAAGGAAGGATGAGCCTTGTACTAAATTCTGTTTTTTTTTTTTTGAAGCGGGGGGATTTTATATGACGATATATATTAACTGTGAGGCGTAATGTTGAGGGAGAGAATGCTTTTCAGGCCCCTGTCAGAGTCTGCTAACATCTGTATGGGCCTGTCAGAATGTACCTGGCTATCCTGAACACTCGGACAGATCAGCATGCATCTGAATTGGGGCACATTGAGGTATATTCTGACAGGGGCATGGGCACTGCAACACCAATGAGACGTATGTCTGTAGTCTTTTTTCGTTTTCCTTTTTTTTCTTATGCATGTCAATGATGTCCTCTTTGCGCAGGGGCCATGCTAATGTTCTCTTTTTGAACGGATGTCCCTAAGGATTTCTGTAATTTTTCAATTTTGCCCTACCTCAATAACTCTGCCATGAGAGCTTTGGCTGACACAGGAGTTTGTCTGATATGATTGATAAATCTATCTGGAAACACCCTTCAGAATCCAGGCATATTACCTGTGCTATGTTTGTGCTCCATATCCATGCTATGTCGATGCTATGTTCATGCTATGCCCATGCTATGTCCATGCTATGTTCATGCTGTGTTGGTGCTGTGTTTGTGCTATGTCCATGCTATGTTCATGCTATGTTTGTGCTCTGTCCATGCTCTGTCCATGCTATGTTTGTGCTCTGTCCATTCTCTGTCTATGCTATTTTCATGCTATGTTTTGTGATGTCCATGCTATGTTCATGCTATGTTCATGCTGTGTTTGTGCTATGCTTGCGGTAGGTTAGCATGAACCTAGTCAGTTTGCCACTGGGTCCCGGGTGCCGTGTTCGGACCCGACGCCACTGTGGACCCAACACTGCTGAGCCCTAAATGCACCAGACTAGAATGACGGGAACTCGTACGGGCTTTCAGACAATAATATACTTTCTTTTCTTAAGAAAATTTGAAAATAATAATATGCTTTGTCAACAGAATGATAGTACAATGTGTTCCCTTTCCTCTCCTCTCCCTCTCTATCCCTCTCTCTTGGCCTCGCTCCACTACTCTCCACATGCACAAAAGACAAAACACATGGCGGTGTATCTTCCCATGTTCTAGTGGAAGATTCACTCTCATTTGCGCATTTGGTGAGTAATGCAGCCAAGCCCATGTAGATTTCTGAGTTCTCTGACAAAACTTGTGACTTGTCTGACTGACCACAATACAGCTGTACCTTCCCTCAAGCCAAAACAGAAATTGAAAGCACCATCAGATACAGCACCCTGAAAGTAACTGGAGTGATATGAAAAGATAAACTGGAACTTGGAAAAACAATGCTCCTGATTAGCAAAACAACATCTTACCAAAAAAAAAAAAAAAGAAAAAAGAAAAAAAAACACCTTATATTTGGTAATGAATGGAAAGAAAAAAAAAATCATATAGAGTTCAAGAAAATCTGGATTGATCACCACAGAGAGATGTGTGAGTTGTAATGTTACACGCAAGGGATGTTCGACCCGGTTTCCAGCAGGTGCCTCTCCCCACTACCTAGATGGAGTGGGCCGATAGCCAAGGCTTCGATCCCCGTGGTCCCCTCACCACCACGGGGAGGAAAGCCTTGCGAAAAAGGGCTTCTTTTTTTTTTGTTGTTGAAAGAAGAAGACGAAGAAGAAGTGCAATGGTCAGGATACACAAAGTTAAAGCGGAATCTGGCACCCAGACAGTGGCTGACAGCACTGGAGGGGTCTTCAGGGACTTAAGTCACCAGAGAACTATGAAAGCAGCTGGGTATCTAGTACAGGAAACTTTTTTTTTTTTTTTTTTTTTTTTTAAACCACTAGTACCTTTCCCGCGTGGGAAAATAGGGAAACTGACAGTTTTCCCAAACTCCTGAATATTCGGAGGTTGGGCCCGACGACGACTGCCATTGATAAATCTGATCGACGGCCATCATTTCGTTTCGGCCTCTGAAAAGGTCGGACGCCTACCCGAGGCCCGCTATTTTCCCACGCGGCAAAGGTACACCCCTTGGGACAGACAAGAGTGATGATGTAGGCATGCATGTGATAAGCTCAGATCCGTACCACGCGGCTTGCCGTATCGCTGGGGAAAAATCCCGCGGAAGACCCGACGTACGGGCGCGGATAGGAAGGGTTTTTCTTTCTTTTTGCTTTTGTTTTCTTTTTGTTTGGTTAATAACTCCCGCGGGCGAATAGCGGCCGCGGTATGAAAACCAAGAGACGGGTGCGGTTGGGACTTTTTGAATTTTTGCGCGCGCGCCCAAGCTCCGATTTCTTCGCGCGTCTCGCATCCCCGTTTCTTGCTTTGCATCCTCGCGCCATCTTCCCTTCTTGCTGCGCGCATTTTTCCCATGACGGACTCTTCGTCTTCCCCTCCGCCCAACTCGATCCTTACCCTGCGAAGTGATTGGCTGCGTAGTTGGGATGCTCGGATCAATGTGGAGAGCGGGAAACCGCGCGCCACTTGAACGGACACCCCAATCACGTAGGACCATGCCATCCCGCGGGTCGAACCCTCTAACTCCCCACCTTCCTCCTGTCCTGCTCATCTACAACCTGCGCTGCCCGCACCTCGCGCTGACAACCCGCCGCCTCCCTCGCTATAAATTCGCGCAACCCTCTCCTCTCCTTCTCTTTGATCTCGGCTGCAATGCTGCGCGAGCTATACGCGAAAGTCCGCGGCACCGAACAGGCTCGACGAGCCCAAGGACGGGCGGAGTGACGACGTGGGGTGGACCCACGGTAGTCTCGGGGCGAAGCAGTCGGAGGGACTGAGCAGTGGTGGGGATTGGACGCCGGTCGCGGCAAGGCCTTGTGGCTATGGTGGTCGGTGGTCTTGGGGAGTTTTGAAGGCTGCGCCTGGGGCCGGCAGTTAATTGAAATTTTTGTGTACAAGGACTCGCTTTTATCTCCATTGCTGCTTTGTCCATGCATGTCGTGTGTGTGAAGCCCCGAGTGATGGGAGCTGGTTGTGCGCACGAGTGATGTCGAAGGTTCATGGATGATTAGATGTCCTGTCAAGAGTTGTTGATTGCATGCATGTATGTGTGTATGTACTCGTCCGGGCGGGGATGGCAAAGCTGAACTGGGGGACCGTCTGCTTAGGAGTATGAGTGTGTTGATCTGGTTGTTCCCCTCCCCTCCGCGGCCTTTTATGCGCTCTCGCGCGGTCTCGGCGCAACTCACCCTCTCTCT
>BFEA01000438.1:551570-565586 GCA_003427395.1 Chara braunii
AAGAACGAAGGAGGGGGGGGCGGAAGCGGAAGGGACTGGGAATTCTGCAAGGGATCTAAAGGGCCAGCTTCTTTCCTCCATTCTCCAGTGCTTCTATTGAATTTGGGAATCTTCAATGTCAGCGAAGATCTTTCAAGGGCCCAGATATTGTTCGGAGAACTGGGTTGTGGCTTCCTCCACTTTCTGTTTTTTTGTTGTGTCTGTTAGGAGCGGGTCGTCTTCTATTGATTTTTTTTTAATAGAAAGTCTGTCCCATGCCGCTTTGGTTGTAATGTGCAGGTAGTCCGCTATGTGCTCCTTGGCTTGGATGAAGCCGAAGGCATTGGCGTGCCTTTCGAATGAACAACACGCCCTCCAGACTATCATTTGCAGCTCCACCCTCGTTATTTGGAATAGGTTTGTCTCGTGCGGGGACCACGCGGGAGGATCGGCAATGTGCCAATGTGTTTTCCCAGAGGAGCAGTGGTAAATCCCACGGATACCGAGAACCTGTCAACGTATTCCAGGCCGCATCCCACCATCTCCAGATCTGGGTGGCCATCGGACAGCCCAGGAGGCAGTGTTCCATTGTAGCTCTCAAGGGTTGGGCAGACCTGCCTCAATATCTGCAAATGGGAAAGAGATACCCCTTCTGCTCCAGCTGTGTCCTGGATACGATCCAATCTGGAGTAGGGAGGCAGCGGTGCAGAATTTGCCATCGGAGGGCTCTATGTAACGTGGGCATCATGTGCCCGTAGTGTGCCCATTTGAAGTCGGCCCAGTCAATCGTGGGGAGCATTGAGTCCCTCTCCCATCTATTTTGGATTACTTGGGTATAGGATGTTTTGTGTGCAGCACACGGTACCCCTGTTTGACTGCGTATTGCCATAGTTTTTGTGACTTGGCTTCCCCCATTCGTAGCCATTCCCAATCAGCAGGATCGAAGGGGAGAACGCAGATGGGGGTGGCAGGCTCAAATGAGTGATAAGTATGGTTCGGACCTTCAAGGACCCGGATTCCAATCAGGCCCGCCCAGTTAACCGTTTCGTTGTCCACCTCGGACCTCTGTAATCGGGACCATCTAGCTTGTTGGTTGGTTATTTGGTAGGCTTGGAGGTGCACCTCATTAACCATTTTGTCCACCACTTGCCATACCATCGCTCGGCTGTGGAGGCTCTTGTAGTGCACCACCCAGTCATGCTTTTCAATCGTTGGATCGTTTTTAAGTCGAGCTAGCCAAGCAAGGGGGATGGCCGTTTGGATGGACTCAAGTTTCTCAGTCCTTCTTTGGACATGTTTGAATTGGTCTTTTAGTTGTTCTTCGGTTTTCCATTGGCCCCTTCCGCCATCCCATATGTCCCCTATCGTGAAGATTCCTCTGGCTACCCACGAACGCCAGTGGGATCCTACTGCGAGTTGCAGCGGGGTTCTGTTGACGTCTAGAATGCTCGGGTTTCCGAAGAGAGGCTGTCTTCTTATTTCCTGCCAGCGTAGTTGAGGGGGGAGGGGGGAGGGACCCACTATCCTCCACTGTTTGATGAGATTCGTCCAGAGCGGATCGTTAACCTCCATCGTCGGTAGGGCGCTGGCAATTAACACGGCAATTTTCTCCACCATTTGGTACAAGGCGGCATGCTGGCCGATCCACCCCAAACACCTGCAAAAACTGAGAACAGCAGCAGCAGCCTATATCTGGAAAAATGACCACGAAGACCAGACTTTCATATCCAGAGTGGCATGGAAATACATTGCCCAGCCTGGGGCATATGGAGGGTTGGCAGTGCTAGAACCTAAGGACCAATTGAGGGCCCTTTCATTTAAAGTCATTATCCGATTCCTTCTGGGTAACGAAATCCAGTGGGCGCCATATGCACAAGTCCAAATTGCCAACCTGGCACCCCCCTCCCCTGCTGAAAAAACGGTACACCCGTTGCAGTGGTTTACAAACCCAGCCTGGTCCGATCCCGGTCCCTCCACAAACGAAGGGGATGGCTCTCCACAAATCCAGACCAGAAGAGACATTTTGAACTTGTGATATGGAGTAAATGTGAAGTTGAGATCTTGTGTACATGCATGTTAGTGGGTGGGGTGGGGAGAAGTGAATGATGATGTATAAGGGTAGGTCACCTCAGTGGATGAGTGGGTTGTGGGAGTTTACACAATTAGTTAGGAGAGGGTTATATTTCACCACAATACATTGAAGTGTGGACTGAGTAACTGAGTAGTTGAGTTGTTGATTGTTTGGTTACTCAGATAGTATAGGGTTGCTATTATAGAATGGTAGCCTTTTTGTGCTTTCCTTTTTATTTTTCTTTCATTTTCCGTCACTTTTGCAAACTTGGGCCCTGTGGTACGGGGGGTCGGGGTCTCACTGGTTGGACGACTGTGGTTGGGGATGGGACTGGCCGGGAGTGCCTCTCTCAGCCCTAGTCGACCGCAGTATTCATGTGAGGGACACCGGGCCCATTTCCCGGTCTAAGTTGAAAGTTGTTTTGTAAAAAAAAAAAAAAAAAAAAGAGAGAGAGAGAAACAGATGCAGGCAGAGTGGGAGGGCAGTTTCTCATGGCCTTCTGACAGAAAAGAAGGGAAAAAAAAAAGGAGAAACAGATGCAGGCAGAGTGGGAGGGCAGTTTCTCATGGCCCTCTGACAGCTGGGGGCCCTCAATGGTCCCCCTTTTTTTGGTTCTTTTTTTTTTTTGACTGGTCTATAATATATGACGTAAACAAGGACTCCAGCTAACCAGAAAAAAAAAAAAAAAAAAAAAAAAAAGAGGGCTCCAAACTCGTTCAAGCACAGCTTCCAATCAGACGACGGTCGTCGCGTGGAGGGACAGCACAGGGGTGTCTCAGGCCCTCATCATTCGGCAAGCAAGTGTCAGTTACTATTCCTTCTGGAGGTCTTCTAGGGCCGAGTGAGGACCCAGACACAAGTATCGGCAGCTTAGTTCATGATCCCGATTCCTGTTACTCATGATTCTGTATTACGTTGGACCCGTTTTCGAGCAGGTGTAGCTCTTCACGAACAGATTGGAGCCATCCGAGGGGAGTGCCAAAGGGACCTGCTCTTAACAGCCTCTGTGACACTGGCCCAAGATGTTCCTTTTTTCTTTTTTCTTTTCTCTTTTTTTAAAAAGGGAGAGGTTTACTTGGGGCGGAATGAAAGTGGAGCCTTGTTCCGGGGATTCCCCCGAAGTAGGCTGGTGGAGGACAAGCCACATTGCAAAAAAGAAAAAAGAAAAAAAGAAAAAAAAAGAAAAAGGACAAGCCACTTTGCGGATCTGGATGTTTGGTTGGTCCAGAAATTTAGGCAGTCTTTCTTTATGCATATCCAGGCAATCGTCCGGGGCTTTTTTTGTTCTTTTTTTTTTCGGTAACAAAACACCAGACTGAGTTGGCGCTGCAAGTGGTGGTGGTACGAGCTCCTGCCACTAGCAGCCCACCTGCTGGCTCCAGTCCATTGGTGGGGAGCAACACCTGCTGGAAATCGGGTCCAGCATCCCTCATACCTGCTGTCGCTTTCCCCTGGCCGTGTCTCAGTCTCAGTCACATCCTTCCCTCCTTCCCTCCCACCCCCCCTCTTTTCCCCACCCTTACCTCGCTGCATAACACAACATTTCGATGCATCGTCATCCATAACCACAACACCTGGGCAAAGTCGGGAGTGAGGAAGACCGGCAAAGACAGGCGAGGACAGGCAATTGACTGCCCACAAGACTCAGCAACAAAGGAGAAGAATGGAAGACAATGGACTTCTCTCAAGCAACAGCAACGAAGGACAGGAACGGAGTGATACTGGAAAAGAACGGAGGGCGAACCTGGTACAATGACGCTAGGGAGGGAGAGAGGTGTGCCTCATGGTGCGCAGCCACGGCCCTCCCCATCCTGTCTGTGAAAAGGACGACGAAGTTGCCCCTATTCAATGCCCGAGCTTCCATCTCAAAGCTGGTTTAACAGTCTGCTTAAGGTGTCACTTAAAAACGGAGATGACCGCAACTATGACGAAGGATTGCTGGGATGGTGAGAATAGGAAGGATGGCTGCACTCGATCACCATGGTGGCTGGAAAGATAACGGCAAGACCTGCAGTGCGGGTCTTCACAGTACAGGGCAATCCCCCCAGCCTGGCAATTGTACAGGGATACGCATAATCCTTCTATCATTGACTCCAGTTATGTACGGGTTCGGAGAGGGTATAGGTTTTAAAAGGATTAAAAGCTTAGATAAACAGGCATCATCCTCCCTCAATGAGTGGAGTTCTAGTGCACTGCATTGCATTACATCGCTAATCATCTCTGGGCAGATCTCGCTGTAGATCCTCAAATCTGCAAATCTTTAGACTTTAAGGATCGAGCATAGGTTAAGCATGAAAATGCATGGGATAGGCCAGGGTTTAGGGTTTAAAGGGTTTTAAAACGTCGGACAATGAAACAACTACTAGGGGGGCTTCTGAACAGGACTGGGTTAACAGATAGTGGGCGCTCCAAGAAGGGATGGGTGTTTCTAGCAGCTCCATGGGACGATGGAGTCCCGGTCTAGCAAGACAAATAACCACAGCCCCAGGAAACATTGACCAGCAATTGCTGAACTACAAGATGTACTACAAGATGTATCAACGGGATGCTGGACCCGGTTTCCAGCAGGTGTAGCTCCCCACCAATAGATGGAGCCGCCCGATCGACAAGCCCTCCATCCTGGTGGTTCTCGTACCACCGCTGGGATAGAGGGCTGGCGCAAGGGCTTTTTCCAAAAAAAAAAAAAAGAAGAGAACATGTACCCCCGGACGATTGCACCCCCTGTCACAGTATGGTGGAATTGCAATGCTATGGGGAGAGTGAGCTTGGGAGTCCTCCTATTGGTAATGAGAGGGCAGAAAGGGGGTATCTGCAACAGGGAGAAGAACAGGATAGGATTAAAAGGCGAAAGACAAGCGGAGCAAAGGAACAAGTCAGGGGCAGGGACTAGGTTCTGATTACCGTCTTGGCCCGAATAGAACACCCGGTCATTATAGCTGTATTTAGCACAACTTTAGGTCCAGATGCAGCGATAATGACTCCGCGTTCTATTCGGGTGAAGACGGTAGGGTTTAGGGGTTAAGGGTTTTGGGTCAGAAGGGCAGGGAACATGCAAAGCCCCACGAAACGTCAGGGCCGATTTGGCACGTAGTTACAAGCCTGGTTAACAAAGGTGCTAGGATTGTAGGATGTTATTAACGGCGGCCCGGCCCGGGAAGTTGCGGCTGTTAACGAGCCACATCTCTAAAAAATAGCTGGGGAAGGTACTGGTGGTCTCAGTTTTGGAGTCGTGCGACAACCAGGACAGCAAAAACGAAAGGTATAATCTGCAGCCGTTAGATCAGTGGGCACCCAAAGGATGAGTTATATCAATTATGTATGAAAAAGAGAAAGGTAAAGAGAATCATGATGGTAGATTGGTGCCATCACAATCCCTCCACGTTGTCCTTTTGCTGATCTTCATAGCTGAAAGATCAACCATGTGCCGCCTTTCTGTGGAGGCAGTGAAAGGACAGGCCCTGGGGCTGGTGTTTCTGAGGAAAGGAGTAATCCGGTGAGCTATTTCCATGCGGAAGAGACTTGAACAGGCACCAGAACTTCCATGTGGAGAGAGGGTGTTTTTTCCGTCCTTTCCCTTCTTCTTGTGGGGGTAGAGGGCATTGTCTGCCTTCGAGGATATGTTTTCCGCACGGCGTGCATCTTATTCTCCTGATTGTTTTTTTTTTCAATTTCTAAAAATGTCTTCAAAAGTTTTTAAAAAAAAAAGTCTTCAAAAGTTTGGCGCTGGCGGCAGTGGGTTGTGGTGGAGTGATATGGTTCGTGATAATGCACCCTGCGGTGAAGAGGGCTAGCCTGTAGGGTGGAAATAGGGCACAGCAGCGGCAGAGATGGTGGCTCCATCGTACGATAAGTCTTGCCAGAGTAGGGTTGAGAGGGATGGATGGGCGGTTTTGTTGCATGATTGCAATCAGCGCCTGAAGGAGCTGGAGGATCGGAACCACAGCCATTGTGATGATTGGTGGATTGTCTGGCACCTGCTGATGTCTTTGATCCCAGAGGTTTGCGAATGGACGAGGCCAGGACTATGCTGGTCGGCGCTGGGGCTTGGTCGCGCTGCTTTGTAACGCCAGCTGTACCGGGGCATGAGACCGGGTAGTAGAGAGATCTGGGGAGTTGTCGAGTGATGAAGGCACTCTAGTGTCTATTGGTGAGCTGGTACTCAGTCGACGCTGGCTGGAGCTGGGGTGGGGCGATTCGCCATGTAGCTTAGCAGATGGGGGATTGTTCTGGAGTGGGTCGTGCCACTCTGTTACCTAGCAGTTGGGGGTGTGAGGCCTGGTAGTGTCTATTGGTGAGCTGGTACTCAGTCGATGCTGGCCGGAGTTGGGGCAGGGCGCTTTGCCATGTAGCCTAGCAGGTGGGGGATTGTTCTGGAGTGGGTCGCGCCACTCTGTTACCTAGCAGTTGGGGGCGTGAGGCCTGGTAGAGATTGAGTATAGGGATACAGGGGTTGAGGCAGGTCTAGGGTTTGGTTGCTGAAAGGCACCAAGGTACGTTGGTTTCAGTCTGAAAGCTCCTATGATGATGGATCAAAGTTTTTTTTTTTTTTTTTTTTTTTTTTTTTTTTTTAATTTGGACCATTTCTCGATTTATGCGTGTCATCCTTGCGCAGGGGCCATGCTAATCTTCTCTGTATCGTTCCAATTTTAACGGATGTCCCGAAGGACTGGATCAAAGGTTTGAGGTTTTCTCATAGCTCTTCCGGGTCTATTCATGGAAGAGGTTGGATTTCTCTCAATTTCCTTGGATTTACCAAAAAAGGACTGGAGACTCCTGCAATCTCTATTATTAGAAGAAGCTTAGCGACTCCAAGTTTTCGTCAGTAGATTTGTGGTCTTCTTACAGCCCTTGCCTGTCTTATGTGCATAGCTACTATTCCTAGCCAGTATGTTCTCAAATTGTTCTGCATATGGTTTTCTCAGTATGTTATCGAATGGGACGCTGGACCCGGTTGCCAGCAACTGGCGGCACGTGCTGCTCCCGCTCCCCACGCATAGACTGGAGAATTGTCCATTAAAAAAAAAAAAAAAGGAAGGAAAAAAAAAGAAGAAAAAAGATTAGCCATATGCAAACAAGCCAACCATGTCTGAACTTTTTCATGTACTATTGGGACGCTGGACCCATTTTCCAGCAGGTGCAGATGCCCACCAATGGAGCCATCTCTACTGCCAAAAAAAAAAAAAACAAGAGAAAAAGGAAAAAAAAGGAAAAAAAGAAAAAAGAAAAACGAAGGCTATTCCTGGGGCCAGGACTCAATAGCGGCCTTTTTTTTTAATCTCCAAAGCTCCGATCTGTTCGTGGGGAGCAGCACGTGCTGCAAACCGGGCCCAGCGTCCCATCGGCATGTTTTTTTTTAAATCACGTGTGACAGATAATAAAGTCGGCTACACGTCATTGATAGAGGGGAAATCGTGCGTGCAGGGTTACGAGTTCTGCAGAGATTCGAAAAAAGTGCAAAGTTTTGGCTGTGTACCCTACACACTTTCACCAGTTTTCCCTTTTTGTTTTAATTCAGAATCACTGTAGCAGCATTGCGTTTTCCCAACTTTCTGGGGGCGGGGGGGGGGGGGGGGATTTGCAATGGTGCTACAGGGCTTCGTGTCTTGAGAAGGCCGACCCAAAAAAAAAAAAAAAACATGAAGTCGGGGCCAAACTCGGTTTTGTCCTTTTGATTGGGTCTGGTGCCTGTAGTAGAGGGTGAACTCTATGCATACACAACCAATGCGTGATAAACACTCATTTGGATGAGGCAAGTCAAGGAAGAAAGCAGAGAGAGAGAGAGAGAGAGAGAGAGAGAGAGAGAGAGAGAGAGAGAGAGAGAGAGAGAGAGAGAGAGAGAGAGAAGAGAAGAGGGAGGATAGAAACCCCCCCGAGCGCATCAGCTCGTTTGAAATATCAATGAAGCACAAGCGAAAGATGGCGTTGTCGCCATGGCGTGAAGAACAACTGGCGATGATAGACTCGACAGCTGTTTCGTCCGGCTCGCCAGAACCGGAACTCCTCAGGGGCGCGCTGGGTGTGGGAGAAACAGACCAACTGAGAGCTACTTATAGCAACCGAATAGGCCTAAGACTTAAGCTAAAAACAGAGGTTCCGAAAGGTACCGAGAAAAATATTGTACCAGTCCCAAACATAAAGAATGGACCGTTGCATGGAAAAAATGAATATAGGACCGGCCTTCCGCCGCTGGACAATGCAACCACAAGTGTCCAGATAAATGGCAAAGTAGCTCCGGCATTCCCGCTGCAACGGTCAGTCCGTCAGGGTGACCCCTTGGCACCTTTCCTATTCATAATTGTGATGGAGGCACTGGCAGCGAACCTCCGTGCAAACAAAGACCTGAGGAAGCTGCAAATCTCGGCCATCCCAAAAGAAGCGATCCCCATCTGTTCGATGTTTGCAGATGATCTGACACTCATAGTAGACGCCACCACTGAGAACATGGAAGAGATCAGACGACTTTTTGATAAATTTACGGCAGTGTCAGACATGACAGTCAACTGGGGAAACAAAACCCTGGGGGGTGGATTCACCACCAAGGGGCGCGCCCTCCGGAGCTGCCACAAGTTAAATGGCTCCCGGAAACGACCCCAGTGAGAGTGCTAGGAATTATGTTGACAACAACAAGAAAACCTGCATCGAATGATGATTGGATCCTTAAACCTGCCCTGGAGAAGCTGGCGCACTGGAACGATAAACACACCTCCTTAATTGGCAGGGCGTTGGTGATCAATAGCGTGGTGATGGCCGCCCTATGGTACAAATCCGCAATATGGGCGCTTAGCAAAGAAGCAAAGCGGTCTCTCAAGCGGCAAATAACGGTTATGATGTGGAGAGGCAACAACGAGCTTTTAAACGTGATCAACAGGGTGGCGTGGCTGTTGGTAATCCAACCCAAGGACAAAGGGGGTTTGGGGATTCTGGATCCGGCCACCCAGATCTCAGCACTGATGGTACAGTGGATTAGGAGGCTAGTATTCATACGGGACCTTCCTTGGTACGCCTTGGCGCTGAAACAGATCGCTCGACTAGCTCCACAAGTACCACAAACAGTAAACCCCCTGACTTGGCTGGAAGACCGCTTCTGGTCCATACCTTGACGCTCCCACACTTCCCAACCCCCGAGCCGGGGCGCAGCCCGCTGCGACCTCGCTATAGATGACTTTTGGATACGCTACTTGAAAGCCTGGCGCAGACTCCTGTTGCCAAACAGACCCGGACCTGCCAGGTGGGAGGAGGTAGCACGTCAATCGACATAAATGGATGGGTATACCGCAGTTCGGATTCTCCATGGAGCAGCTGGGTTAAAAAGGGCATAATTAGAGTTAAAAACATATGGGATCCAAAAATCAAGGATTGGAAAACGGAGCCACAAATGAGGATGTTACTGAAAAACTGTCATAATATCGAAAAGAACCTGGAAAGACTGATCTTCGCAATCCCTCTGGAACATTTTGCGTAAAGGTCTGAAGCTGGTAGAAGGAGACTGGGTAACCGTTCCCAGGGACCAGGAGAGTGTTGACAGCGTTGTGATGGTACACACTGACAAAACGCTGATTAACCTCTTTCACAAAGGAAAAGACAACAAACTTATCAGATATACCCCGGACGTGACGAGATGGTGGCAGAATACTGATCTGTACAGGATCTGGGTGCTACGAGATAAGGATGATTGGATAGCATACCAGCCGGAGACCTGTATTGCAGATCTCCCCTTTGACCCTGAGGAGTGGCAATGACCCCCAGCGCGCTGAACCCAGGAAACAAAGAATGCCAAGCTGCACAGCCTTACGGTAAAGACCACCTACCGTCTACTACGCCCCAAGGTAAATTTGAAGGACATTGTGAAAACCCGTTGGAGGTCTCATTTAAATGTGGGGGTCGAGGCCATCTGCCCCATTCGGTGGCTCTCCCTCACGAGGGCCAAACCCGCAAAACTGGCCTCGCTGCAGTGGCAGATAGAACATCGCTGCCTCCCCACCAACCATTGGTTGATAGATCGCACATACCTGGAACAGAAAGGACTGACGCTCCCATGGTAGTCGTGCCACATGGCGTTCCCCTCCCGCAATATACCGGAAACTATAGAATATATGTTATTGCAATGTCCGGGGGCTGTCCTAACATGGCAATGGTGGGACAAAATCTGGAACCTACTGGACACGGGCTCGACCTGGCCATGGGACTGGAGGGCAATACTATATGAGGCATGGACCTCCCCCTCAGGTAGCACCTTTGAAAACAATATGTTTCAGATAGGGAGGAGAGCCGTCATGTGGGCTATCTGGAGGAGACAGTGTATACATGCCATGGAAGACGTCCGCATAGCCGGGGAGGAAATGACAGACATGATTAAACAATATATACACCAAGAACTGATGGTACAATGGCAGAAAGTCAAAAATCGGTCGGATCTGTTTCAAACTCGGAAAGATATAAAATAAACAAGCCAACAATTCTCAGGGGACTGGCTAGGCGGCGAGGACGGGGGCCGAATCGCTTTTATCAAGTGGGAGGGCGGTCGTGCCCAGGATGGCAACGAAGACGTTCAGGATGGCAACGGGGAGACGATCAAGAAGGACTATCAGATCTGCTTCCAAGATTGGACAATATGGGTCAAGGGATCCCGCTGCGTCCATCCTCGGATTTCCCGATCCCTTTCCGCCCCACCAGCTAGCTATGGTGAACATGCAATGGTATGAAGCGGAGTGAGCTGGACAGCAGCAGGTGGATTGCAAGGGCTAGGCTATGGCATTTGGGCGACAACGGCCATGATTCTCGGAAATCTTGCTTTACCCTCTGAAATCTGTCTTCATTCTGTCATCCGCCACCTTATTGTCCTCATGTGCGGACCCCTTTTATCTGCCCTTCTCAGTCAATCGGCGTAATCAATGCTTGCAGGTGTATCGTCTATTTTCTTTTGTATATGGGACACTGGACCCGCTTTCCAGCAGGTGTTGCTCCCCACCAATAGATGGAGCCTCTCCCCCGGTGCTAGCGGTGTCTTCCCTTACCCGCACCGCTAGCACTGGACGGGGTGTTTGCGGGGGGGGGGGAAAAAGAAAATAGACTCTAGGGAATAGTACCTGCCAAGCTTACCAGTCGTAATATTACCCAAATTTCCACTTAGTAAAACAATTGACCCAGGGGGTCCAGGAACCGCCTATCCTATTATTGAATTGAACTAGTGCATTATCGAAATAACTATTCGAAAAACTTCGATGACGAAGTTCAACCTTCAAGGAAAACAGAAACAGGGCTGCAGACCCTGGCAGTGTGCCCATAGCATAGGCGTGGTGGAAGGAGGAGGAGATAACTGTCAAATGTTGCTTCTTATTGTAAAAGGAGTCGTAGTATTGTAAGCTCTGAAAGACCAAACCGTCCCCTTGGAGGATACAGTTATGATTTTTTATGGAGAGTCTGACACAGGATCTTCGCTGGTTTCTTACCAATGTACAAGTGGCATCCCAAATATGGCCAATCCTCAGCGGTACTCGTTTTTTTCAAAACCAAGCGTCCATCGTAACAATTTGTGTCAAATTTCTCAAAAATAACTTCGGTTCTCTTAACGGAGACCTTATCACCTACCTTACAAAGAACACGTACAGAAACATCATCTATCAACCCGCAGCCTCGAACAAGTTTGCTATCATTACCTGAACTTTGCAAAATACCGAATTCATTGTGCATACACATAAGACATGTAATGGTTGGGCTAGACGACTTGCCCCTCGGTATCCCCAACTGCTGCTTAACCACCTTACCCATCATTACTATATAGGTATTTGCTTAAATCATACAAGATGAATCGTACCAGCAGTGAGAACTTAACAGATTTACACCCTGTCTAGTTGATGGCAACCCTGCTCATCGGTACACGTTTTCTTCTTGCACAATAAAAGACTATATAAAAACCCTTCTCTTCAAACATACAGAATGCCCATTCTACTGCAGAAACGATGGTCGGATGTGGTAACAGACATAACATCTCCTTAAGCCGCTAGTACACGGCTCCAGCCTTGTGAAAAGTTTTTGTTGCCACAACGAAACGAGGCGCCGCGCGGTCCGGGGAGCCGTTGAAAAAAAAAACTCAACGGTCTTTGAAGTGGTGAAAAATGGCAGAAAATTTATTATATGAAGCTTTAAACGAAGGTATTCATGAAGAGATAAAAAAAGATCCTAAAGTTTTCGTAATAGGTGAAGATATTGGTCATTATGGAGGATCTTATAAAGTAACAAAATATCTTTTTGATAAATATGGTAATTTGATAATACATGCCGACTCCCGCGGGCCTATGTGTGGTGCACTGGCGCTTTAACATCATAACTATGGCCAATGATCTCGTCTCCATCTTTAGAATCCTTATTAATAACTGTAAGAAAAACAGGTAGAAACTGAGCGCCACTGAGATTAAAAAGACTCAATTATTATTATTATTATGTTTTTTTTTAACAGAATCTCAGGGTTCCAGCTCCTTGTCCATTTTGGGGAGCGTCAGTCCGGTTCCTATTCCACCGGCAAGTCAAAGAAAATAATAAAATATATTGACACTCACGCTCCTCCCCCTTCTGGTGTGGAGGCCCAAAGGACGACATTGATTACTTCCGTTAGGAAGGATGTATCATCCTTCACCCCTGCCTAAGTTAGCCTGTATAGTCTGGGGTTTCATTTACTCTATTTCTTGAAGCTTGACTCCTTTTGTTTCATCCAGTCAGTTCCTCTCAGTTCCTCGACTGTTAGTTTTTTTTTTTGTGCTAGAACTGTTGATGTGGCTACCTAAGGTGAATTTTGTTTGAATTATGCTCTGTGAGGCTAAAATTGTTGTGCTCCTTGCCATCCGTTATATGTGCTCTGACCTCACTTAGATTGCACAGTCGGTTCCATACCATTGCAGGTCCACCATTGCTCGCTGGTGGGGCGGGAAGGGGTCGGGAAATTTTGTGGATGGTCGCAATGGGAACTCTTGACCCACCATTGTCCAGTCTTTGAAACAAATACGCTAGTCTTTTCTGAACTCTTCTTGGTGGCCTCCCTGAGTAGGCATGCCTTCCCATCTGACAGAGGCAATCCAGCCCCCATTCTCGCTGTCCAACAAGTCCCTTGAGAATTGCTGAATTGTCCGTATGATATCTTGAATGAGTGAAACAAGTCCAATTGATTCTTAATTTTTTGCCACTGTACCGTTAGTTCTTGTTGGACATATTGTTTTATCATATTTGTTACCACTCCCTCCGCTATGCGGGTTCCCTCTATGACATGTATACAACGCTTCCTCCATAGGGCCCATATGACAACTCTCCTCCCTATTTTAAACATGTTATTTTCAGAAGTACTGTCTATGGGGGAGGTCCATGTCTCACATAGTATGGCTCTCCAATCCCAAGGCCATTTTAACCCAGTGTCCAACCGGGACAATATTCTATCCCACCATCGCCATGTGAAGACTGTTCCCGGACATTGCATGGATATGTGTTCTATAGTTTCCAGGATTCTGCGGGAGGGGAAGACAGTGTGGCACGATTTGCACCAAGGCAGCACCTGCCCTCTCTGTTCTAGATGGGTACGATCTATCAACCAGTTGTTGGTGGGTAAGCAATGATGTTCTATCTGCCACTGCAGTGAGACCATCTTTGCTGGCCTAGATCTAGTGGCAGTGAACCATTGAATAAGACGGATCTCCTCAATCCCTACATTCTATGTGTCTGAAACCGGATTCAACGGGGGTTGTGAGTTGAACAGTTCAACTCCCGTTGAACCCGCGTTTCAACTCCGCGTTATACCCCGTTACAACGTGGTACAACTCGGCCCGCGGATATTTTTTTGTAGGCAAAAAATAAGTAAACAAAAATAAAAAAATATGGGGGGGTAGATTTGTTGCCTCTCTACATCCCCATATTTTTATTCTTATTTGAGCATTTAAATTATTTTTAAAAAATCAAAAACAAAACCAGACTCAAAACACATA
>BFEA01000438.1:566793-577270 GCA_003427395.1 Chara braunii
CACACACACACACACACACACACACACACACACACACACACACACACACACACATGAACACGCACACACACACACACACATGAACACACACACACACACACAAACAGAGGGTAGTTTTTTTACTTTTTTTTATTCCACGCGTGTCCCGCCACGTGTCCGAGCCGCATTGCGCTCGACCCGTTGATCGGAATTCAACGGGAAACCCCCGTTATACCGTTCAACGGGGATTCAACGGGGACCCCGGGGGTGTTTAACGGGTACAACGACGTTGTACAAAAGCCGTTCCCCGTTGAATGGACACACGGCCTACATTTAATTGGAATCTCCATCTATCCTTCACCTTATTATTAATGTTTACTTTAGGTCGCAACAGGCGGTACATTGCCTTAACCGTTAGGTTATGCAACTTTGTCTTCCCCTGAGATCCGCTTTTGTGTGGGTGTGACCACTGCCATTCCTCGGGATCCAAGGGGAGTTCTACCAATGGGGTGTTTGGCTGATATGCAGTCCATACATCCTTGTCCCGTAGCACACGGATCCTTTGTAGTTCCTTATTTTTTTCCCATCTCGTCACTTCTGGGGAGTACCGGGTGAGGACGTTATCTTTGCCTATATGGAAAAAGGCTAATCAATGTTTCATCCATCCGCACGTCCACCACATTTCCCACATTTTTTGAGTCACCCGGTACGGTTACCTCGTCCCCTTCTACCAGTCGTAACCCTTTGCGCAGGATGCGCACATCTCAAAGTTCTCCTCAATATTGTGATAATATGGTAACGTGTCCTTCAGTTGCTGCACCGTCTTCCAATCCCTTGTCTCTGAGTTCCAAATGTCCTTTATTCTAACAACGTCTTTTTTGACCCAGCTACACCAAGGGGTGACCGAACTGCAAAACACCCTACTGCATCGATCGATAATCCTCTTGTTTCCAAAAAGGGGTTGGCGCATCACTTCCTTCCACCTAGTCGGAGGGGGGTTGTCAGGAAGAGGGAGTTGGCGCCGGACACTAAGAACCCTGGCCCAAAAGTCGTCCCGGGCCAAGTCCTTCCGGATTATTCCTCTGTTCGGTTCACGACCGCCTCGAGTGCGCCGTGGCACAGTCCAGAAGCGGTCTTCCAGTCAGGTCAGCGGGTGAACCTCATGTGGTGTTTGTGGGGCAAGTTTGGCTATCTGTTCGAGTGTCATGGCGTACCATGGGCGATGTTGTGCGAAGAGCAGCCTCTTAACCCATTGCACCATTGTTGTTGCGACCCGTGTTTCCAGGTCAAGAATCCCTAGCCCCCCCTTGTTTTTGGGTTGGACCACCGATGACCAAGCTACCCTGCTGATGACGTTCGTGAGCTTACCATTGCCTCGCCACAACAGGGCCGTTACCTGATGCTTCAGTGCTCGGATGACTTCCTTACTGAGAGTCCAAATTGCGGATTTATACCAAAGGGCCGCCAACACTACACTGTTAATCGCCAACGCCCTACCGATTAGGGAGGTGTGTTGGTCCTTCCCGCGGGCTAACTTTTGTAAAGCGGATTTCAGTATCCACTCATCGTTCAATGCAGGCTTACCTAGTGCTGTCAGCATGATTCCAAGTACCCTAGCCGGGGCTTCTTCGGGAAGCCACTTAACCCGTGGAAGCTCTTGGGGGGCACACTGATGAATCCACCAACCCAAAGTTTTACTTCCCCAGTTAATAGTCATGTCAGAGATCGTTGTGAATCGGTTAAATAGTCTTCTGATCTCATACATGTTTGCTGTAGTGGCATCTACCATAATTGTCAGGTCATCTGCAAACATCGAACAGATGGGGATTACGTCGTCAGGGATAGCCGAAATCTGCAACTTCCGCAGGTCTTCGTTGGCACGAAGGTTTGTGGCCAGTGCCTCCATCACAATTATGAAGAGGAAGGGTGTCAACGGGTCTCTTTGTGTGACTGACCGTTGCAGCGGGAAGGTCAGTGCCACCCTACCATTAACTTGGACACACGTGGTGACGTTATGATGCAGTATTCCGGTCCAACGCTGAAAAACAAGTCCAATGTTCATTTTTTTCATGCATCTGTCTAAAAATTGCTAGTCCACGTGATCGTAAGCTTTTTCGAAATCGATGAAGACCACAACCACGTTCTGTTTGTCTTGTCTTGTTAGTTTGCGGAGTTCATTGACTAATAGGATATTATCCTGACTCCTACGCCCTTTGACGAACCCAGTCTGTGTCGGGTGAATGGTGTTGTCCAAGACTGGAATCAGGCGCTTTGCCAGGGGTTTCGCTAACATTTTATACACCACCGTCATCAAAGTTATAGGTTTATAGTTCCTGATATCCATCTTGTCCCCCTTTTTGAACAGTAGGGTGATAACTCCTTGCCCCACCAGCTCGCCCATCTTCCCTGTCTCCCATACCTGGTTATAGAAGTTCATCAAGTTCGGGGCCATATGAGTTTAGAAGGTCTCCCAGAACTCCTTAGGGAACTCATTTATGCTCGACATCTTTTCCTCATCCATTTACATCATCGCCGTCCAGATTTCCTCCTTGGACTGGGGGCGATCTAGATCTATTTTTTACTGGCCCGACAGGGTCTTCTCGAGAGGTTTCAGGAAGTCTGTGATTTCTTTCTCCCTGATGTCTTTCTCCCTTTGTGTGCACTGAGAAGTAAATAGGTCCTTGAAGAAGGATCTTGCTATCTGCATGCATTGGGGGGTGGCGGCAACAATATCGTGATATTCGGTTTGTGGATCGTAAAGCGTTTCTATGGTTGATCTGTATGCGCGTACATGGGCCATAATAAAGAATTTTTTATCCATGGTCCCTTCCGTTTCGTGTCGTGCCAGTCGTTCTCGGATGCGTGTTGTCGTGTCAGTCGTCCTCGGATGCGTGTTTCCTCCCAGCATTGTGTGGCAAACATTTGAAGTTGTTGTTTCAGTGTCTGCGCTCTTGAACATTCCCCTTGCGGTGACTGCTGAGTTTCGTGTGAGTTGTGTGAGTCATCAGGTTGATCTTGATGTTCAAGTTGCTGCAGTTGCTGGTGAATTAAACTAAATTTCCATCTCTTGCTGGTGCTTCCTGGCTGCTAAAAGTTTGGAATACGCTTGACATTTTCTACCTAGATAGAACAAACCATTATTAAACCAATCTATTTCGTGTTGGATGTGTTGTTTTTGTGTGTGCCAAAACGTCCAACAATTTGTAATATATTTTTGGAAAGTTTGTTGTTGCAAGATGGAGGTCTTAAGTTTGTAAAAGCCTGGACCGCGATCCGGTTTCGCTCGGAAGGATAAAATGACCATACACATTTTGTGATTCAGGCTCGGGTAGGGGCTGGCTGGTAAGATTGTTGCGAGAAGCAGAGATCCTTCCAGATCTTCCGAGGTCAGAATTAAGTTTACCCTAGATCTCGTCTGGTTCTCTGGCCCAATTTTTAGTAGGCATGAGCAATATCTTGTGTTTGGGTTTAGCCTCCGGAAGGTGTCAAACACTTTTAGTGATAGGCATAATTCTATGATTATCCGCTCATCCTCCTCTACATACCATGGGGCAGGGGAGGGTGTTCGTCATCTATCCATCCGCTGATCAGGGGCTGCGTTGCAATCCCCCACTATAATGACTAGGACCCCATCCGAAATTTGCGATTTCATAGTCTCAAAGAAGGTTTTCCTTTCATTTACAGCATTCGGGGCATAAATACACAGTATGCATACAATTTCAAGTTCCAAGCCGACTAGGATTGACACCCATCGGCCTCCCTCCTAGTCAACCGCCCAATGCACCGGATCTGCCCGGGATTCAGGGGGAATCCAAATGACCACCCCTACACTCCCTGGTTTTGAGGCACAGGCCCTGAAGGCCTTGTATGGCCATACCATTTTATGTATGCAATTATGCTCTAAGAGTGTCCATCAGGTGCGTTTCCTGGACATACTATGTCCGCCTAGTTTCTACCCCCCACCCCTCTCATTAACTCTCAGATTGCATTGTGTTTATCAGGTTTGCTCGAGGCCAAGCCATTCACATTCAGTGACCGCAAGTCTAGGTCTGCTGCTCTCTTGCATTGATTCCAAATGCGGTCTTTCCCGTATACTGCTTTAATCGGGTCCATTTACTAATCTTACAGTCGTATTATAGACAAAGACGGGTCACAGACGGGTCCACGACAGTTGTTCCCATTCCCAATCTGCGGCTCTCGCCGCCATCCTGAGAAGCGCACATAAACTTCTCTGAATGTTGTGCTCAGTCCAGGTGTCACTATGTCTGATCCTGACCGCCAACAGGTTTAGCAGTTGGCTGTGGGTGTGCCATCTCTGGCTATTCTCCTTGGTTGGATCAAAGCGTATGACATTGTATACATCCCTCTGCGCAATCTTGTTGGGGCCTGTTGTAATCGCAGCCATAGCCTGTGCCCCTGGCGGTAAGGTCTCTGCAATGTTGGATTCCAACTTCATTTGCAGAATCCCTGCAGCTGCCTCAGACAGGCTATTTTTCGGATTCGCCCAGAACGACGACCAACCTTGTAACGTAACGCCCCCTTGTCTACCATTCTCCACCGGTGACGAACCTACTTCCTGTTTTTCATTTTTCTTTCGAACGGGGATGAGTACCGTGGCCTCCTGCGACATGGGGCCGGTGTCGCCACCCATCTTGACGAGCTGCCTCAGCTTCCTTTTCCTCACCAAATCGAGTGGCGCGTTCTCATCCGGGTCCGGAGGATCCGATCCCGGTGGCGGGGGCTGGTTGTTTGATAACCAGGTTCGGCCCTGGCGGCAGGGCTGGTTGTTGCATAACAAGGGGGTTTCGGATCTCGTCCTCTTGTGCTACGTCCTGATTTGCTCCCTTCGTTGCTGCGGTATGTGGTACTTGAAACCGTTCAGACACAATTGTAGCCAATCTGTGCCGTGCATCAATCCACTTCACCCCTGATTGCAGTCCCATCTCCAACACGTTTTTGAGTGAGGCGCTCATGTCCAGCATGGGGAATAGTTCCAGGTATGTCTTATCCCATAAGTCATCGGAGAGGGGCGATGTTTTGCTTTCAGATTGGCCATCAGCCAGTCAGCTACAGCGACCAGTTTCTGTTCCATGGGTAAATCTAGGGGCGGTGCACCCTCCTACGAACAAAGTAATTGACACAGGCAGATGTAATTCGGGCTGGTTTCCGAGTCGGCTCCGACCACGATGGACAAATGGGCCACCATTTACAAACATCCTTGTGCTTGGGAAGAACATACGCTCGTCCTAATGTACCTGCTCCAATCCAAGGTGCAATCTGATCAAGCTTATGCGATTTATACAGCGATTTACAGTTCTTCAGAACTACTTCCTCAGAGTCGGTGACCTCGGTAAGCGCAGGATTGTCGATAAAAAGTCTCTTCAATCCTTGCTGATAAACAATTGGACAACACATGTAGGTATCCCCCATGTTATGATCGAGGGGGCACAAAACCAAATCACGAAAAATATCTTCCACCGATTAGCATCATGGATGGACAGAAGACTTTTGCGGCTTTTGCCAACACAGTTCCTAGAAATGCAATCAACAAGTTCAGACGGTGCGACGCTCACCTCCTTTTTGAAGAAATCGGAGAAGGATGCTGCGATCTGTCTGCTAAGACTACGGTTATTAGATTCATACTTCGGTAAAATAATATTCTTGGAATTACGTAAAAAATCAGGAATGAAATTGACATTACTAAATTTAAAGGAAACACGATGATCAATCCTCGGAAAGTCTTCGTTCAAAGAATCACACCAACAAACATGTTCAAAATTAGAAGCATGAGATCGGTAAGTGTATAGAAGATCCCCCAACGACTCGCTTTTTGTCCACACTAGTCTTTTTTGTTCTTTTTTCTTTTTTTTTCCCTAGTCTAAATCAGACTAAATCCAAGTAGATCGAGGGCAAATCCAACTTCCGAATGATCCCTTTACAGACTTCTTGAATTCTACCGTCCTAAAAGGTAATCCTAACGACAAACCTGGCAGACAGACAAAGGTCGAATTTCTTTCGGCAAGCGTGTGAGCGGACGAGCTTCAGAGTGGTATATGATCTGCAACAAGAGAGTGACCATACGCCACTAAAGGGAACAATAAACTGGTTCAGGTCCCATTCTAATAGCTGTTTCCTGGAAGAGGGATGTCGAGAAGAAAGACGAGAATACCCTTGCTGTGAAGTGATTTAGAGCAAAAACGCGGAACGTTATGTACTACGAAGGAAGTCCCCGGTTTGAGTCAGGCGCGACAATGTTTTAGAAGAGAAATAGGGAGATCACTAGAGGGTAGGGAGATCACAGAGGAACCGAAAAGTGGTTTGATTAGCTTCCAGTCTTCAGAGAGACGATCATCGCTGGTAATTGAGATAGACAAGGGAAGGGAAGTGCAAGAATCAAATGCATTCTGGAGAACAGAAGCCAAAATAATGGAAATCGGTCCGAGGGAAGATCTAAAGAGAATTCGTGTTGGTGGGAAGGGGGGGGTGTAGTGTGTGTATAAGGATTAGACGAATTAAAAGAATAGTTCGAAACATGCGGAGTTATCGGTGAAGGAAGAGGAGGAAAGGAAGAGGGAAAGAGTGAAGAAGAAGAAGAATAGTGATAAACAGAGGCCATAGACTGTCCTTCGTGCATGCTTCAACAGAAATTTCCATGCTCAATCGCACGCACTGAGCTCAGAAGAAACGCGCTCATTGCCCTACACACGTTTCAGCCAGGAAGCGCACCTGGCACTCATCAGGGGCCTTCTCCTCGGATCCGCCTTACGACACTCACCTGCCAGAAGAAGAAGAAGAAGAAGAAGAAGAAGGGAGAGAGGAAGAGGAAGAGGAAGAGGAAGAGGAAGAGAAAGAGAAAGAGAGAAGGGACGAAGAGGAAGAAGAAGAGAGTGGAGAGGAGAATAGAGAAGAGAATAAGGTACGAAGCGGAGAAGGTAAGAGAGGAGAGAAAGGTGATGAAGGTAAGTTGCGAGAGATGTTTCGATATCTACGTCTCTCCTTCTTTCCCGGCCTCCATGGTTTACAATGTTTCTTGTTCCTACTAATAGAATTAAGAGAAGGGTTGAAGGTTCGGATGAAGAAATTTTCGGACGGAATCATGACTAGTAAAGATAGGGATTGCTATATAGTTGCTTAGATTCACACGCCGTAACCAGTGGCAAAGCTTGCCATTCCTCCTAGCACAGTCAGTTGAGAGAGTAGAAGCGGAATGTGCTTTCCAGCGGACACCAATAGACCTAGAAGTACATCCTGTATACATAAGCTGATACCAGGGAGAAATGATAGCGTAGACAACAGAGCCTGGACAGCGAAGGAAGTCGCAGTTAGAACTAATAAGAGCAAGGTACGTAGCTTGTCGCACCATCTGCTTCTTCTTCCTTTTTTTTTTTTTTTTTTTTTTTGGAAAACCAGTGTCCTTGCTAGGAGAGTTTGTAAGAGCACACCCCTGTAGCAAGAGACCTGGGTGCTCTGGTCTATGCACCATCTGACCTGGCCAGGTATAATAAGCAGAATAACAACAAGAAGAAATATATAATTTACCTCATCTGTGGGGAGAGAATCTCGGTCCTCACGAAGAAGTAGGGCAAGATCCCAGACATAAGATGCGCTCAGGGAGTGTCCCTAGCCATCGTTCGTATCGTCAACGGAGGTGGAATAACGCTGATCATCTTCCTCGGCAGCGGCAGATCTCGATTTTACCCAATCATCGAAATCACGTCGAGCACGAATCTCCGCCACCGTGCCGTCAGCGTTAGCCTGATCAAGTTTAATGTAGGCGACACCTTCTACTTTACAGATTTCTTCAAGGTCATGCTTCTTTCCCGTGCGCAACTCTTTTACGTGTTTATCCCGAAACCCTTGGAGCTTTAGTTGCTCCAGATCAAGCGCCGCGTCCACAATGCTCGGTCCTCTGCCCTTTTTGTTACCTTCATCCTCCGCTATCACTTTCCACTTCGATAGATTCCAGGGCCGTCTTCAAGTTCCTGGGAGTCGTCTTCCTTGCAGCAGATCTTCTTAAGGTAGTTTAACCTTCGAGGCGGTCACCCTAGCCATCCTTTCCTTCTCGCATCCGGCTTCACGAAGAGCCATATCCTTTTGCAGCCACCGCTTCTTTGTAGGCTTTGTATAGACCGTCCACGTCTTTTGGAGAGTACATGGCGGCGGTCGGTGCATCAGCCTTTGCCTTCCCCCTTGATGGTGCTTCCGGTGGACTTCTCTCTGTAGCTTCTGCAGCGCCGCACTTTGCTGGATTACATAGAAGGAGGAACTCCTCCCTTAGATCCTCGAACTCGCTTCGTAGGTGCAAGTTCTCCTTCTGAAGAGTGATCACTTCATGACCCAAACCATCAATACGGAGATTCCGCAAATTGTCGAGGGTTCCGCCTCCTGATGTGTCGGTTCAACTCCGACGAGACAATCTATCATCCGTTTTATTTTTTTTCAGTCACACTTGTACGCTTTGTAATTGCTGCTCTTGCTTTGTTGCCGTTTACCTCGCTGTTGTTCTCCATGCTTTCTTGTGTTGTTTGCCTGCCCCACCGCCTCCCCCACACCTTCCACCCTCCGTGCGTTGCTGCCTTGTGCCGTTTCCCTGCCCMCCCGCCTCCCCCATGCCCTCCAGTGCAGTATGTGCTTCGCTGCCTTGCGCTGTCTGCCTCCCCGTGTGCTTGTGTTATTTGCGTGCCCACCTGCCTCCCTCATGCCTTCCACCCTCCATGCTTTGCCGCCATGTGCTGTTTCACTGCCCACCCGCCTCCCCCATGCCCTCCAGCCTATGTGCTTCATTGCCGTGTGCTGTCTGCCTCCCCGTGTGCTTGTGTTATTCGCCTGCCCACCTGCCTCCCCCCATCCCCTCCAGCCTAGGTGCTTCGCTGCCTTGTGCTGTCTGCCTCCCAATGTGCTGCTCGTCTCACCACCTGCCTCCTCTGTGCCGTCCAGCCTTCGCTGGTTTGTGCGGTCCGTCTTCCCACCTGCCTCCCCCGTACCCTCCACCCAATGTTTTTTTTAATGCTGCTTGCCATTCAATTCCTTGTTCCTTGACCCTGCCCTGCCATTCTGTTCAGCCTTGTCATTGTTTTTTTTTTTTTTTTTTGTCTTGCTGCCGTTTGGCTTGGTTCGGCTTGGTTCTTGTGTTATTCCTTTTGCTTCATGACCTTTCAAACCTTGGCTTTATGTGCTTTCCTTTTGTGGGGTTGCCGAGCAGCGGGCTCTTTCTCATGTCTTATTTATAAGCACACCTCTTGATGCAACATGCCGTGACGTGCTCATGGGAGCCTTGTGCCACACAAACACACATGATGCATGAACACACCCACCAAGTTCGAATCGATTATTTCGTGAATGTGCTGTCTGCCAGGACAAACACACACACACACACACACACACACACACACACACACACACACACACACACACACACACAAACACACACTACCACACAAACACACATGATGCATGAGCACACCCACCACGTTCGAATCGATTATTTCGTGAATGTGCTGTCTGCCAGGACAAACACACACACACACACACACACACACACACACACACAGACACACACACTACCACACAAACACACATGATGCATGAGCACACCCACCAAGAATCAATTATTTCGTGAATGTGCTGTCTGCCAGGGCAAACACACAAACACACACACACACACACACACACACACTGTTTGATCGGGATTTTTTGACGAATGTACTGTCTCCCAGGTGGGGTGGGAGGGTTTCAGCGTCATCGATTGAGCAGCAACTATTGTTGGGTTGTTGGGGTCAAGGTGCGAAGGCAGAGCAAGCGGAAAGCTCGGATGTATGTGGCATCGATGGATGGACTATTGTGGAAAGTCAAACGAAGTTAATAACATGAATCCCTTCGACCCCATCATTCTCGGCTTCCGTTGACAGTAATCCAACATGGGAAAACAGGACGGCCACGACTCTGTCCCTCTGTCTTCCTTGCCGTCTGCCTGTCTCCAAAGCCGAACCATGCATACATCATTTTTATTTTCAAAACTTGATTCGGCTCTACGTAGCACTGTGTTCGCGTTCGGAGGAACACGAACATGTTCGCCCGAACGCGAACATAAACAAAATTAAAAAAAAAAAAAAAGTTCTCAGAAAAATCTGAGGAACATATATGTTATGTAAAATAACAATACAAGCACCTTTTGCCTTGGAGTCATGTTCAAATTCGTAGCCAATGGGGCGAGAACACATTCGCCGTGCTACGCAAACATGGGCTGTGTGTGTGTGTGTGTGTGTGTGTGTGTGTGTGTGTGTGTGTGTGTGTGTATCTTAGGGACGACCAGCGGAAAACTTCGTTGGGCGCTTCCCACACTTTGTTGTTAACCACCCGCACGGCCGCACGTGGATGATATTCACTGCATGCCGCTAAAGGCACGTAGGATGCACAGACGGACACACACATGTACTTGCACACACACACACGGACAGACACACATGTACTCGCAAACACACACACACACACACACACA
>BFEA01000438.1:587945-607832 GCA_003427395.1 Chara braunii
TCGCGTTCGATGTTGCTGCCGTTCGATGTTGGGGCTACGCCATTACGGGTCTCTTTCTCTCTCTCTCTCGCATCCCTGGCAAGATTCGCCAAGGTCTCCGGCGGTCCCTGGGGAGGTCTCCTCTCCAGGACGTACCCCGGAGTTGTAAAGTATTTGCAGATCTGATCAGGAGTGTCTGTTGCGAACAGGCTCAGTGCGTGTGGACCCTATGCAACTTTTTTGATGTATTGTTTTTGGAATATTAAGGGCATCGGGCAATCTATGTAATCAGTCGGTTTCCTGTCTTTTCTTTTTTTCAGTTTAGAGAGCTATAGGACTGACGAGCTAAGCCATGCAATCAAACGTTTTTTCCTGTTTTTTTCCTGGTTTCCGGGCTGGTTCATTCTCCCTGTTTTGGGAGCCATATACTATGCAATCAAACGTTGTTCTCTCCCTTTTCCTTTGTTTTGCTTTTCATTTTCTCATTTAGAGGCATATAGGTCCAACGGGTTGTTTAAATGTCCGTTTTTCCATATTTTAAGTAGGAATTAAGGGAAGGAAAATTGATCCGCTGAAATCTGAAGCCTGAGGTTCGTGAGCTCCTTGGTCCGATTAAGAGAAAAAGATCAAAAAGGCGGGTGGGGAATTGAGAGCCCGGCATTAGCGCCGGATCTGGGTGTTTGTTAAAAGCAAGTGCGGATATTGAAGCCGAAACACCCAGTCGCTGCGAGAGATGGAAGCACCATCGCCCTCGCCTTAACAGGCGGTATTGGAGGAAGTAGCGAGGCTGAGGATTACGAGGGGGGGGAGAGAATACGACGAAGGAGAATGGAAAAGCCGAGGAAGTACGAGAAAAAGAGCGGGCAAAGAGGACCACCAATAGGAAGAGACCGCATGGATCCGCGGATGCTCCATGGGGAAGGGAACGGAGATGAGAAGGAAGGAAGGATAACAGCGGAACAGCATAGTGACGAAAAGAGAGAGGGCTGTCTCTTATACACATCTAGATGTGTATAAGAGACAGGTATTGGAGGAAGTAGCGAGGCTGAGGATTACGAGGGGGGGGAGAGAATACGACGAAGGAGAATGGAAAAGCCGAGGAAGTACGAGAAAAAGAGCGGGCAAAGAGGACCACCAATAGGAAGAGACCGCATGGATCCGCGGATGCTCCATGGGGAAGGGAACGGAGATGAGAAGGAAGGAAGGATAACAGCGGAACAGCATAGTGACGAAAAGAGAGAGGGAGTAGGGTAGGTAGGCTTGAAGATCTCCAGGTAGAATGTGCACAGATACTCACGGAGTAAGTATTTAAGCGAAGAACGTTGCTCCCTGTCATACAGTCATGGGCTTCGAGTTTGTAGTAAGTAGCCTCCTGATGAGCTTGCCGCTGGACGCCGGCAGCGAAACACGTCGAGGTATCCCGTTCTGTTCTTCAAGAATATTTTGTATGCGAAGAAGCCGAGTTTTTTGAAAGTGACGGGTGCAGTCTCTTATGTTTCTTCTCATTCTTTTCGGCCTCCTTCATTTCATTTACGCTTCTTCTTCTTCTTCTTCTTAAATCTCTCTCTCTCTCTCTCTCTCTCCCTCCCTCCCTCGTCACGTTCGATGTTGCTGCCGTTCGATGTTGGGGTTACTCCGTTACGGGTCTCTCTCTCTCTCTCTCTCTCTCTTCGTGTTCGATGTTGGGGTTACGGGTCTCTCTCTCTCTCTCTCTCTCTCGTCGTGTTCGATCTTGCGGCCGTTCGATCTTGCAACCGTTCGATGTTGAGGTTACACGTGCCTCTCTCTCTCTCTCTCTCTCTCTCTTCCGTGCGCGCGTGCATGTGCTTGTGCGTGCATGTGCTTTTTTTTTTTCTTTTGAAGTCTCGATGGACCACAGATCTGATATGAAACTGATCAGAGCAGATACTGCACTTAATGGTCTCTTTCTCTCTCTCTCTCTCTCTCTCTCTCTCTCTCTCTCTCTCGTCTTGTTCGATCTTGAGGCCGTTCGATGTTGGGGTTACACGTCTCTCTCTCTCTCTCTCTCTCTCTCTGCGGGCGTTCGATGTTGGGGTCACGTGTCTCTCTCTCTCTCTCTCTCTCTCTCTCTCTCGTCCCGTTCGATGTTGGGGTTACGGGTCTCTCTCTCTCTCTCTCTCTCTGTTTCTACTTTCTTTCTTTTTGTTTGAATGGTTGAACCATTGAACGAACTTGATCCTCGTTCCTTTTATTTTTCCCTCCATATTTGTTACGTAGAGTTTGTCTGTCCTTTTGTTCATTTTTTGTTTGCATCTTTTTACGTTTGGGATTGATTGATTGATTCTTCGGTTGATTGTCAGCAAGCCACTCTTGTTTTTGGCAACCATTTGACCCCAAATGGGGTGCTGTTGTGCTGTCGAAATTTTGAAACTGTTCGATTATCGACCACTTAGTCCATCAATCACTCTATCCCTCACTCGCTCAATCAATCAGTCAATCAATCAATCAATCAATCAATCAATCAATCAATCAAGTTCAATGAAAGAATCAACCGATCAATCAATCAATCAGTCAATCATACCATCCACCAACCAATCAAACCATCAATCAATCAGTCAACCCATCGACTGATCAATCAATCAACGCAATCCATCTATCAACGAAGGCTTCTCTTCATTGAATGATTGAATGATTGATTGATTAATTCAGTTTGATTGATTGACTGTTTCCTTGACTGATTGATTGATTGACCGGTTGATTGATTGGTTGATTGATTGGTTGACTGATTGATTGATTGATTGATTGATTGAACGGTTGRTTTTTGTGAATTGAGAGTGGAGGATGGAGAGCATTAAGGGCACGAGAGTGAATGGAGAGTGGACGAGGGAGAGAATTGAGGGCCAGGGAGTCAACCGACTTTAACAAGTGTTGTTCGTTTCGCTTTCTTTGTGTGCGTGCAGGATGACTAAAAGCAGTAGCCAGGCCGTGAAGAAACACTTCAGGGAAGTGGGAATCAGTGGGCAAGCCGATAAGGGGAACAAAAAATGTGTATGCAATTACTGCGACAAGCCCGTGGCTGGGACGGCCAGCAGGGCAAGGGAACATTTCCTCAAGGGGTCGAGATGCGACGTTGGGCGCCTCAGAGCTACTATACCAAAAGAGGAGTACTTGAGGAGGGAGAAGGGTAGGTCGGCTGCCAGGTCCGAGTTGGGGGCGAATATGGGAGAGCCCGAAATGGAGGAGTCATCGGAGGATGAGAATGCTCCGCGGACGTCGGGAGGAGTTCTGGATCCATCAGGGTCTGCGGCAGGGCTCCACCAGATGAATCCGCGGACGTCGGCGGCAGGAGTTGTGGATCCATCGGGGTCTGTAGTTGGGCTCCGCCAGACAACGATCACGGACAGCGCTGCTGTCATTACGGCACACGAGCAAACGCAGCGCTCAATAGACGACTGGATGACGGCCGAATGCATCCCGTTCAACATGATGAAGAGTGAGTACTGGGACAAAATGGTGCACGCGCTCATGAATGCGCCGAAAGGCTTCAGGTACGCGAAGTTCCAAAACGCAAGGGCGAAGAGGGTCGAAGTGACAAGGGGCAGGGTCGGGAAGAGGGTGGAGGAGTTGCAACAGGAGTGGCCAACCACTGGCTGCATGTTGGAGCTTGATGGTTGGACAGATCGCCGACAAAGACCACACATCAACGTGATGGTCTCCTTCCCTAAAGGCTCCATCTTTTGGAGAAGTGTGTGTATGTCACGGCACAACAAGGGCACCTCAGCATACTACACCATTCTGAAGAGGGCGTTAGAGGAGATAGGTGCGGAGGCAGTGGTGGGGGTCATTATGGACAGTGCTGCTGTTTGCGCAGCCGCGGGGCGAATGATTGAAGCAGATTACCCTCACATCTTCTCTGTCCCGTGCACAGCACACTCCCTCGACTTGATGTTCGAGTCTTTCGCGAAGATCGGGTGGGTCGGTGCAATTATGAAAAGGGCATCAGAGCTTGCAAAGTCCTTCACAAACCATTCGCGGGTGCGGGACCTCCTGATCCACTACTCCAATGGCGGTGTAGTGTCAAAACCGGGTGCGACCCGGTTTGCCACGAACTTCATCATGCTGTCAAGCCTGCAGGGGTTGTATTGACCGCTGCGTGCGTGCGTGACAGATGACGACTGGAAGCCAGCGATCGTGCACACTTCGCTGCGCGATCTGTTTGTGAAGGCGACGCATTCCATTTTGAACGACACCTTCTGGGCAGATGTCGAGAAGGTGATGCAGACGTCCAAGAACCTGCTCAAACTTTTGAAGAAGGTCGATGGCATGGGCCCCACCATTAGCAAGGTGTATGCCCGTATGGACAGCGCAGTGGAGAAACTAAGGGAGAGCAAGCACTTTGCAGAAGCGGAGAAGGACGAACTCGAGGAGATCATCATGCGGCGCTGGAATGCAACGACATCACCGCTACATTGAGCTGCGCTGTTCTTGGATCCGGAGTACAGAGCGTCGCGACCAGAAACGGATGGAGAGGTTGCAGATGGGTTTTGGACGTGGTTTTACTCGTGGTGCAAAGAATCGTCGTTTGTTGAGGTCGACGCAGAGGTCTGTTGTTGGATTGAGGGCACTGGGGCAATTGCAAAGATGCAAGGACGCAGGCCCGTCTGATGCAGCCGGCGAGGTGGTGGAGGAAGTGGTGCAGTGACATGCCCATCCTCCAGAAGCAAGCCGTTCGTCTGCTTGGACAAGCGTCCTCCTCCTCTTGTTGCGAGAGGAACTGAAGCTTGTTCGAACGAATTCATAGTCGTCTCCGTAACAACCTCGGCGCCATCAAGCTTAGCACGCTGGTTTTCAACAGATGGAACCAGAGTTTGTTGGATGCGTTGATCAAGAAGCCGAAGGCCGATAAGGGTTCACCGCAATGGGAAGAGGATGAACCGGTGGAAGATCTCACACGGGATGAGATGGCCAAGGATGCACGGATGCGGTTGGCGGAGTGGTGTGCCTGGCTGCACAGAACAGAGCCTGTTAGTGATGCAGGTGAGAACGATGACTCAGGCTCCGACGACGACGACAATCCYGTTGAAGCACCACAAATGCCTATTCCAGAGGAGGTCACAATCCAACGTCATCGGCTGCGCAGCAATCTGCTTGAACTCGAGAGACAACTCAACGAGTCGTGGAGGAAGGCCACAAAGGCTTCCAAGTTTCTGGCCCGGCAACATTTGCATGAGTTGGATCACGCCACGAGGACCATGACCGTTGAGCATGCCAACAAATACAAAGCTGCCAGGGCAATTGCATGTGCACCGCCCTCGATCCCGGCCAAACAAGGGAGAGGGAGAGCTCGGAAGGAGGTTGCAACTCGAGGCGGGACAGGTGATGAGGAGGCTCAGGACGTGGAAGTTGGCAGTTTGGCAGAAGGTCCTGCACCCGCACGTCTCACAAGAAAGCGGCGTCGACCGCAGAAGCAGCCCGTGCAAGAGGAGGAAGTAGCGCCAGAAGGGACAAGCTGCGATGAAAGTGGTGGCGGCGCTGATGAAAATGATGGCGGCAGCGACGAAAGTGATGGCAGCAGCGATGGTGACGATGGCAGCGGCGATGGTGACGACGGGAGCGGTGGCTGCGATGGGACTGATGGCAGTGGCAAGGAGGACGAAGGCGACGAGAAAGATGGTTGTTCGTCGGAGGAAGAGGGCGACTCCGAATCAGAACCCCTGTCTAAATTGCGCAAGACATCCCACTGACGCGCACGCGCGTCTGTGTGTGTGTGTGTGTGTGTGTGTGTGAGAGAGAGAGAGAGAGAGAGAGAGAGAGAGAGAGAGAGAGAGAGAGCACTGACAGTGCTGGTAGTCTGAACACTCTTCAAGTTCAAACTTCTAAGTTATTTAAACTTTTTCAAACTTTTTTTGATTTTTTTTTTTTTTCTGCTTTTTTAGTCTTGTGCCTGCTTTGCACTGTTCAGAACTCTGCATGTTTGGTAGTTCAATCTGGTTGTTGATTTGCGGCACAACAGGTGCTCTGCTGCTCCGAAGTGCAAAGCAGGTAAGTCCCTGCCAACACCCCCTCCACCCCCTGCACCTTTTGGTCCGGACATCCCCGGACCTCGGATGCATGTCCGGACTGTCCGGTGTCCGGAACACCAGAAAGTCCGGACCGGTCCAGACACTGGTCCGGAAGACAGTCCGGAAGTGTCCGGTGTCCGGGTCCGGGGTTACCATGGTTTAAACTTCAACTCCTGTTTCCTCCGCTCCGTCGGGGGCGCAGTTCAAGTGCTAGAAATTAGAATGCATGTTTTGCAAAATTATGAAGTTATCGGTTCAAGTCCAATCGTCTCTTGCAGTTGCGGGGGGTGAGGTGGCGCGGTGGTGATGCACCTGAGGGCAGCACTTCCCGGAGGGCCAAAACTAGCTGGCAATTTCTGCGCGGTAGTGCCTTTTCCGTGTCATAATCTCAAGTGCTAGAAGAGACGATTGGACTTGAACCGAAAACTTCCCGGAGGGGCAAAATTAGTTGGCACTTTCTGCTCGGTAGCGCTTTTTCCGGGGGGTGAGGTGGCGCGGTGGTGATGCACCTGAGGGCAGCACTTCCCGGGGGGCAAAACTAGCTGGCAATTTCCGCGCGGTAGTGCCTTTTCCGTGTCATAATCTCAAGTGCTAGAAGAGACGATTGGACTTGAACCGAAAACTTCCCCGAGGGGCAAAATTAGTCGGCAATTTCTGCTCGGTAGCGCTTTTTCCGTGTCATAATCTCGGTAGCGCTTTTCCTGGAGGGGCAAAATTAGCCGGCAAACTTCCCGGAGGAGAAAAATTAGCCGGCAGTTAAAAAAAAAAAAAAAAAAAAAAGCAGGCAATTTTCTGTTCGAGACTGACCAGCAGGCCAATGACAAACCTGGCAGGCTACGTCTGTCCTTTAAGCAGCTTGGGAATGAGTACTAATGACGAATATAACCGGCTATTTCTATCCTTCTTCATTCCCTCAATCTCATGGGCTCTGCAAATGAGAAACTCCGGATCCCAGCACCCACACCCCACACACATGAAGCATCCCTTCCCTGTCCAATTTCCCATGCAATAATAATATTATTAATATATTATCCTCTTGTGGGTTAACGCTGGTCTGTCACACTTAGTAACTTACACTTTTTTCTTTTTTCTTTTTTTTTTAATTTATTTACATGCTCTATCTTTCTGATGGGCACTTCATGTCAACTTTCAACGTGATTAGCAGGCAGTCCTTTTGATTCCCTCGATATCGCTCTCTGCAAAAATACTAACTCCAGCTACAGCATTCAAAAAAAAAATAATAATAATAATAATAATAAAAAAAAAAAAACACTCCACGTGAGGCATCCTTCAATGTACATTATTCCCAATGTCCCAGAGTCACAAATGGATATTATTACATGGGATATCCACTTGCGGCTCAACGTTAACAAAAAAATTGGGAAAAAAATTAAAAAACATAACATTCGACCCCCGAAGTTCCCAAACCCCAATTTAGTAATTTCTGTTTTGCACCCGTTAGTCAGGACCTGAAAGTGGGGGGGTCGGGTCCCCGTTAACCACTTGTGCATGGACGATTGCAGTGTCTTCGCTGTTCAGCTTGTCCTTCTTTTTTTTTTTTGTTTGTCCTCTGTTCAGCTTGTCGTTTCAATGTGATCGGCAGAATCAACAGATTGTTTGGGAAAAAAAAAAAAAGCTTCTGCAGACACACACACACACACACAAAATAAAATAAAATAAATGCTTTAAACAGAATCTGCACATATGTGGGAAGGGTTTGATGAACTTTGATCATGTACCGACAGACCCAGCTCAGCTGGTACACCTATGAACTGTTGAAATATGTACGAATCAGACCCAAGTTCAAATCCATATGCAATCAAAATAATTCTCAATTACCTGGGGCCGTTCAGTTCAATGATGATATCTCCACGCCGTCGCCCTTATATAAATTAAAAAAAAAAGAAAGGAAAGGAAAAGGAAAAGGAAAAACAAAAAGGGGGATAGGGACAGCAGCAGGAAAAAAAAAAAAAAAAAAAAAAAAACGCACAGCCAGCAGGAGCAGCACCTACCTTCAACAGGTCTGCATAAGAGATCCAAAACCCATCATCTCCCAACCCCTCTTGGAGGGGTTTAATATCCCTTGCCACTTGCGGGTATTTTGCCCACGTTGCGCTTCTTGGTGCCCAAGCTCCTCTCCAGTTGAACCTCTTTTGCGGATCGCGTACAAAAACAAGTCGATGAGCTCCGCTCTCCTTCAACTGCGCATCAGCAAACAACAAACATACCAACCGCTCTTAAAAATTTCCACATCCAGAAATCAGAAAGGAAGCAGTTCGACACTCCACTCTGTCATTTCCATAGACATTAGGTTTAACACCCCCCTTCCTCCCCCCCCCTGATGCTCTCCGTTCCACCGCCCCTTGCACTACTATTGAAATGTCGGCAGTCCAGGCCTACACCGGCTTTTTGGCCTGGTAGGGTCAGTGTGCCTACAGGGGCGGCATCCAGCCTTTTTGGTCTGGTAATGCCGAACATAACTGCTAGCCCTGTGCTACCCGGCGAGGCCCTGGTGGCAGTCCCCCATGTACTACCTACCGTCTTCACCTGAATAAAACGCCCAGTCATTATCGCTGCACCTGGTCTGGAAGTTGCCCCAAATACAGCTATAACGACCGCGCCTTCTATTCAGGTGAAGCTGGCGGTGGTCTAAGCGCGCAAACAAGTAAACGGCGGAAGAAAGATGGAAAAGAAATACAAAACAGGAAAGAACCGACTTCGTAAAGAAGGAACGAGGACAAGTCTTCTTCTTATGGTCGATCATGGTTGACCATTAAACCACCAGTACATGGCCCCAGCCAAGTCGAGAAGAATCCGATCGAGCCTCTCCTAAAATTATGGATGCTTGCACACCGTTGATAAAATACATAGGCGGCGGACGGCCTCTGAAACGGGCCCACGGACAATGGCTGGCATGCAAACCCTCTCGTTGAGCACGGACTCCGAAATTCTGGCCCTTTAACTAGCGAACCCTCCTCCCATTGAGCACGGCCATTAACAAGTGAACCCTCCCATCGAGCACGACCATTTACAAGGGAACCCTCCCGCCAAGCATGACCCCCATTAACGCGAGAAACCTCCTGTTCGGCACCAGTTTTAGCACACTTGGCCCCGGCCGGTATGGTCCAGCATGAAAATGTGACCACTACGTGGTTCTGCGGACAGCCCCCCCAAATACTGGTGGTTTTAAGATGCAAACAAGTAAACCAGAAAAAAATGAAAAAAGAAGAAATTGACGACGGGAAAGAACAAGCTTCACATGAGGGAATGAAGGAGGAAACGTCTTACCGCGACCAGAAAACCAGAGAAAAAAAAAAAAAACAAGAAAAAGGAAAAAAAAAGCCTTACCGTTGCTATGGCATGAGCACGACCATTAACAAGGCAACCCTCCCGCTTGGCACTGGCTCCGGCACACTCAGCTGGGCCCATTGCAGATGCCATAAGCATGAATCCCTGATCGCAATAACCTTTCAACAATGGCCAAAACCCTGAGACATATGACAAAAAAAAAAGGCAACATGCATGCGACGAATACCAAGTTTAGAATGCTTACTGCCCGTCTTTTGGGAAATCTCTCAAAAAGACTCAAAATCGAACATAGAGGTCTGCATTTCAAGAGTTCGTGGGTATACCAACTGACTTTCTTGGACTTTTTACGGCAAGTCGCTACTTTGGGAAAAAAAGGAGGGGTCTCACCAGCGGGTCTCACTAGCGGGCGCCTACCTTGCTCACTTGGTACACCTATAAACTGTTTAAATAAAGACCTGAGTTTGAACATAAGTATGGCGGGAATATGGCTACCTCATAGGTATTTGTGTGATGATGCAAGGGTATGGGAAGGTTTTTTCAGGCCGTGAATACGCCCTTTCGAAAACGTGGTACCTGAACCTGGGTAATAATACGAGGTAGGTGAGTATCAGGCCAGCGGGAATATCGATGGAACCTGAAGTTGGCAAAAAACGTGGCTACTGAACCGGGGTAATACTGTGAGGAACGCGATCAGGCCACGCAGGCACACTGATCTGAAAAATGGGCGGGAAACCTGGGCAATGCATCAGGCTGTGCTCTTCGTTTTTGGAGGGGCGGCCAGTTTTTCGGCGCCCGTCTGGCCGAACTCTCAGGGGAATCGGAACCTGCGGGATGAGTATAACTAGACTAGTACTGTAGCGTAGTAGCTATCTCGAAATCCCCCTGATGAGGCCGCTTCTGGCGGTGGCTGGGGATGCCAGGCGCCTCCAACCTCATGCGTTTCACTCTTTCCTGGCGGAGGAAGGGAGGTGACGCCATAGCCTTCGCTATGGCTGATGTGCTTGTTCGTTCATATCTGTTCTTTGGGAACTAATTTCAAGATCGCCTTCGCATACAAATCTCGCCGTAAGTAGCACGACCGTGTATGCAAGCGTTGTGGTCAGACGATGTTTCTGACTTGCTGTTCTTATCTTACAAGTTCTGAATTACCTGGGCGGGTCACCTTGAAGATGATATCTCAAGGTCGTCGCCCCTTTTTCAAAAAAAAAGAAGAAAAGATGAAGTGAAAAAAGAAAAGAAGAGGAGGGCCACCTATGTAGAGGTGGCTTAAGCATGACAGCATCACCAATGGTCTTAGCTCTCAGTCGATGTGCCCACAAACAGATGGGAACCAACCAGATGAACGGAATCTTCCTGAATTACCTGGGCCCGATCAGCAGTTTCACGATGGTATCTCAAGACTTTCGTGCTTTTCTAAACAAAAAAAAAAAAAAAAAAAGAGAGAAAAAGAAAAAGAGAGCATCTTAATGCTACGACTTCCATGGGATGCATGTGGTCACAATTACGTCCAAATTCAGTTAGTACCCATGAGGGTGACCAACTCACCTACCGTAGACTCAAATCGCTGAACTTGGGCATAATTACATCCTGATTCAGTCCAAGAAAAAAAAAAATACTGAGTCTGAGTACGCCCTTAGGAGAGGGTGATGATGGGTATGTACTATGTATACTAAGTTACTAACTCACCTCCTGTGGACTCGAACCGCTTGAATTTCGGACTCGAAAAGCGAAATGTCATTGTCGGACACCCCGTCAGGTCTTCAATCGCATCGGCGGGACAACCACCAATAAGTGCCTCGTAAGATCCGTGAAGCTTCGCATATGCCTTTTCTAAAAGAGGCACCCAGAGTTCGTTCGCCGCTGAGTGAGCTGCAAATCATCCAACCACGATCCATCAACATAATCAGTCGACCAAAGAACCTAGCCATAATGACAGTCAGATACACCCAGGAAAGTCCCAGTGTATTTCTGGTGCAACTCAGGGTGTGAGCTTCACACATGCCTTCTCTGAACGACACCCCCGAAGTTCATTTGCCGCTGAGTGCGCTGCAAATCATACAACAATGATCCATTAAGCATAATCACTCAAACACATTGAACCGAGCCATAATGGCGGTCATATACATCCAGGAAAGTGCCAGGCTAGTTCAAGTGTGGCTCAGGCCAAGTTTTGTTAATGATACCCCAACAAAGTTTTTTTTTTTTTTTTTTTTTTTTTTATATGGCCCGATGGACCACGGATCAGATATTAAACTGATCAGAGCAGATACATTGCACCTGATCTTCGGCTCTTAGCCTTGCTTTTTTTTCTTTTTTTTTTTGTGGCCCGATGGACCACGGATCAGATATTGAACTGATCAGAACAGAATCAACAGATACATTGCACCTGATCTTAGCTTTGTTTTTTTTTGTTTTGTTTTTTTTTGTGGCCCAATGGACCACGGATCAGATATTAAACTGATCAGAACAGATACATTGCACCTGATCTTAGCCTTTTCTTTTTCCTAAATTTGGGCCACTTCTCGATTTATTGTGCGTCATCCTTGCGCAGCAGGGGCCAACAAAGTTCATTCCGACGCACATTTCTCCAGCGCTGGAAACGCACCGTGCACCCCAGAAAAAAAAAAACAAACCAGCGAGGGCCTCCTTTTGGCTGGCGTGGCCATTTATTTTTTTTTCATCGCGGGCAAATGCACTGGTGGTTTAGTTATTACTCTCTCTGTTCTCCGGGACATCCAGAGTTCAAGAACAATGCACTTCCAATTTACTACGCGTCATCCTTTCTCTAGCTATGCCAGGTTCAAGATCTGCGGAGTTTCGCCGGAGAACAATATAGTAATATACTCAAAGAGTGAAAGACTCAAAAGAGTCAAAGACTCATTAGGGGAAAGTTAAACAAGGTTGAATTGTTGTTGTTCAGCTCACCGTTCTTTTCTTTTCTTTTCCTTTCCTTATGAACTGGCCCCCCCCCCCCCCCCCTCCTCCCAAAAAAAAAAAGAAAAAAAAAAAGGACCATTTCAGATTTTATGCGCGTCATCCTTTCTTGCGCAGGGGCCATGCTAATCTATCTTCTCTGTATCGATCCAATTTTTGTAATGGATGTCCCGAGGGGGAATTCAGCTCACCTTTCTATAGAGCCAGAGTTCAAAAGAATCAAAACCTGCTGAGGAACAATTTACTCTACTCAAAGAGGCAATAGTAAAAATACTGAAAAACTTAAAAAAAGACCTCATTTTAACCAAACTTGATGATGAGAAGTTGCAGAAAAATCAGAGCAAAAACTGACCGTACGCATAGTCACAAAGCCGTGTTACCATAGCTTAGTATGTGAAAAAATCCCGAACGTTTTTCTCGAAAAATAGAACGTCAAGGCGCAAAAACCCCATAGCCAAGCTACGGGCACCTCCTCCTCCACGCTAAGACTGAGTGATGCTCCTGAGAAGAAAGAGCTGGCATCCCCTACTAGTTTCGGCCACCGCCAGTTAGTGACCTCATCAGGGGGACAATTCGAGATGCTTGCTTAGTTCCTAATGAGTAGCTTATATAGTATACGTCGCCTGTACCTATCTCCCAGGAGCCTACTCGATCATACTTTGCTTCTCCACACTGATTCACAGGTAGCCTTCTGCTACCCGTAATAGTTCCTACGATATTGGCCTCGTACATAGTCCCGAACGTAAGAACACAAACACAACGTTTTTCGCTACCCTGTTGCTACTTTTGAAAAAATCCACTGCTGGGCGCTTAACTTGAAAGACAGATCGCGCGCGTGATGTCACGCAGTGGGTATACCAGTGGTAGTACCAGTGTGATACCCATCAGACCCAAACGTCCAGGTACTCCCGCCTTTTCCTCCCGACTTCCATACTAAATATGCCAGTTGTGTTACCGGTGGTGGTATCTGACGAGCAGTATCATCACTTTATTGATATTCCACTACTTTTATTTCCGCCAAACCGAAAAAAAACAAATAAAACCTTCCTTCGGTCGGATACGCCCCTTCGGACTGCTATCTGTCAGTGCGTCCCTCCTTTTTTAACGCGTCGGCCACGCGGCTCTTTTTCCTTGATGTCACGCAATGGGTATACCAGTGGTAGTACCAGTGGTGATACCCACCAGACCCAAACGTCCAGGTACTCCCGCCTTTTCCTCCCGACTTCCATACTGAATACGCCAGTTGTGTTACCAGTGGTGGTATCTGACGAGCAGTATCATCACTTTATTGATATTCCACTACTTTTATTTCCGTCAAACAGAGAAATAAAATAAAACCAAATAAAACCTTCCTACGATCGGATACGCCCCTTCGGACTGCTATCAGTCAGTGCGCCCGGTGCACTTCTGCTTCTTGTTATTGCCTTCTACCAAAATACGAATCTCCTACGCCTTTCAGAAACAAATCATTAAACAAATCGATATGCCATATAAACCATAGTCCCGTACCCATAATAATCCCGTGCCCCTCGATAAACCATAATCCCGTACCCTTAACCCCATACTGCCCATAATGGTAATTACGATACTTTGACACCTACCAGCTGCCCAGTATCCTATTCCATTTCTCCCATGACGGGGCGTGCTTTCTGGTGAAATTCCCCAGACAATCGTTAAACATCCATGCCGGATACCCTTGGCGCCGCAGTTGTCTCTTCACCGTTAGCAGGCTCGACCCTGCTAACTTGTCGGTTGAAGACATATTCTTAATTCTGTGCATCGCGCATCTCACGACTGCTTTCTTCTGTCTGATCGTCGAATAAGACTCAAAATCCTGGAAGGTACGGTAGGAGAAAACCTCATCCTCGGATCATACCTGATCAAAATTCTTCGGGAAACATTGGCAGGACACTTCCCTCCCTTGAATCACCATTCGTGTCCCCAAGAAATCCCATGTGCCCTCCCCATCGTCCGTACGTTTCAATGTCAGTTTATCATCGTACGCATTTCGAACCACCATTCTTCTGATCAGGTCAAACTCCACCTTCATCCAGAGGTCGTTTCCATCTTTCTTCGCAAAAGCCGCACCTTTTCCCCTTATCCGTACATTAACCATAGCTCTCCCCTTCTGCTTGTACCAATCGAGAATCCAGTCTACTGCCGCAATGATCGAATTATGTGGGAGCTGGCTGAACATCTCTTTGATGTCAAAAGCAGCTCCTACCAGCTTGCCTTCCCCCTTTCCTTCCACCCACTTATTCGCTTCCTTCACCCCATCCTTCAGAAGTCCTGTCGATTTTAAGTTAAACTGCATCGATTTCGGTAGTAAGAACAGCAGGTGATTCAATGCTTTGGCGACTCTACGCCCTGCTACCTTGGTGGGTTCAGTGAAAGAGGGGGTAATTGGCCTGAACCTGCTTAGTCTTTTTGCTTGGGCATAACGTAGGCTCGGCCGAACCTCCCTTTCCTGTCCCGTTTTCCCAGTTCCGTCAGACCCTGCTGTTTAAATTCCCTCTCACATCGCCTCAGCAGTTCGTCCTCTTTCTCCCAGACCGCGGTGAAACCTTCATTTCCCCAGAATGTTCTCTCCATTGCTTTAGCATATACTTCTGGGCACATCACCACTGTGCCTGCTGTGTTGCGGTCTACCCCGCTGCACATAACCAAACTTGCCACCAATTCATAGAGTGGATTGCCAAAAAAGTGCACTTTCATGAAATTTGCCCAAAATTCCAATTTCAGAAATCTTTGGGAAATTTCAGAAATCTCAGACGAGGAAATTCCAATGCCCCAAACGATACCAAATTTGGCACACAGCAACCTTGAACCAAAATTAAAACAGGCAAACAAAACAAAACAAACAAACAAACAAACAAAAAAAAAAAAAAAAAAAAAAAAAAAAAAAAAAAAAAAAAGTTAAAAAAACCATAAACATTGACCCCCGAAGGGCCCAAACCCTAATTTCAGTTTCAGTTTTCAACCCGTTACTCACAAGCTGAAAGTGGGGGTCCCCGTTAACGTACAGTTAAACATATGGTTGAGCTCCTCGCCTACCTCACCTTTCTATAGAGATCCAGAGTTCAAAACCTGATACGGACAGTGTACTCTGAATGTCCTGTAATATTTCTAGCAGGTGTCCAGATTTCAAAACCTACACTAGAAGAACAACATATATACGCTCAAATACGCTGCCATCTTCCTAGTGATTGAGAGTTCAAAACCCACACTAGAATGTACTCCCAATGTAGTGTCCATCTATCCAGAGCTCAAAACCTGAGAAGAAACAACTGACCTCTAAATTGCCATTTCGTCAAAATGGACATTTTCATAATGATGATTTTAGTATTATTTTACATATTTTATTGAAAGAACTGGACAGTTGAAGCTGTTGGATTCCAACGGGATTTTTACGGGCATCAGGTCATGAACCGGCACCCTCTGCCACAGGAACGGAGTCTCGTAACCACTACAACCCTTGGAGGTGTTATAAAAACTGGATCCATACCGGTAGTGATATCCAGCCCACCCCCAGGGCTGGTGTGTCCTTGCGGACTCAACAACGCACGCACACTCCGTTCACATAGCACACCAAGGCTACTATACCTGGTCACCACGGCGGGACTTCAACTGCCCGCAGGTTCCACAGGCGCATTTCACAGTTGAAGCTGACTGAACGGGCCCAAAATTGTCAAAACTTTAAGCTCCTGAGGGGAGGGGGGGGGGGGTCCAGCATTCTTAAAACGGTGGACCTCTCTCAGGAGTCGGGAGGTAAAAAATTTGATGCTTTTTGTCAGTTTTGACAAGTTTTTGGGCCAATTAGTTGGTTGCAATTTCAGTCAATAAAATATAAAATCATTGAAAAAATTATAAAAATTAGAATCATAATAATATGTGTACCATCGAACGTTCGGGACCGAACGAGCGCCGAAACTCTCCGAACGCGAACATAAAAACATTATAAAAAAAAAGGAAAAAAAAGTAGTTCTCCAAAAAATCTGAAAAAAATATATGTTATGCAAAATAATAATACAAACAACTTTTGCCTTGGAGGTTTGGTCAAATTCGTAACCAAACTCGAGTTAAAAATCAAAAACAAAAAAAAGGTTTTTTTTTTTTTTTTTTTGAATATGTTCGGCCGAACACGTTCGGGTGGCGTTCGGCCGAACACCCGAACATGTTCGGACGTTCGGAAAAGCTCCGAACATGTTCAGTGTGCTACACATAATATGTCAATTTTGACGAAATGGCTGTTTCTCAGGGTATACTCACCACACTAAGGGCATACTCACACTAGACCCTCAAAATCACAGAGTTGCAAAATGAACGGCCAGATCGAGTTCGTCTTTGAGGAGGACTGGATCTGGCCGCTGATTTTGCGATTCTGGCCCTTTTCTGGGAAGATTTTGAGTACCTGGCATGAGTCTGCCCTAAGACTTTTCTACCAAGCTCTGGACATGATTGCAGTCAGATTCATCCAGTTTCGGCCGTAATTGCAGCCATATACATTTAAGAAAGTGCTAGTACGAGTATGGATTCAGTGTGGTACTGTGAACACACAGCTCTCACCATAGATGGGCTTCGAGTCCGCGCATGGAATTTTCGTGTCCACTGCAACTTGAACCAGCCTGCAGAAACATGCAATACCAACGTCCATTTTCACACACACACACATAAAAAAAACAAAAAAAAACCGTCCAAAATTGTGTCAGAGAAAAAAGAAAAAATTGGCACGTAACAAGGTACAACCTTGGATTGTCGACAAAAAAAAAAAAAAAAAAAAAAAAAAAAAAGTCCGTATCTTGGCACATTGACGATTTGTTCGCTACATTACATTAAAAATTCTGGCTCTGTTGGTAGACCCATGAACTGTTGAAATACAGACCTATGCTTAAGCTTCGAATCCAGATTCAATCAGATGAACAGAACAAAAATAATTCTGAATTACCTGGGCCCGGTCAGCTCAATGATGATATCTCAACAAGGCCGTCGCCCTTTTGAAAAAGGAAAAAGAGGAAAACGATTCTGGGTTCACACAATGATCGTAGCTCAGTTAGCGCAGTTGGGGCACAAATATGAACTGTTGAAATACAGCTGCAAGTTGGGAATCCAGATGCAATGAATGAGATCGGAATAAATTTCAATAAAATGATTTTGAATTACCTGGGGCTGGCCTGCTCAAGGATGATATGTCAAGGCCGTCGCCCTTTCGGAAAAAAATGAAAAAGATCTGGGTCTAAATTTCTCAAAAATTCTCTAAATTTCAAAAAGAGATTGATCATTGATTCAATATCCTAATAAGTAGGCAAAGGGGCCACACTCACTTAATGAAACCATAGCAGACGCCAAAGATGAGATAGACATTGCACATCACTGAAGCTGGAGAGAGAGAGAGAGAGAGAGAGAGAGAGAGAGAGAGAGAGAGAGAGAGAGAGGAAGAAAGAGGGAGAGAGCGGGAGAGAGGGAGAGGGAGAGGGAGAGAGAGAGAGAGAGAGAGACCATAGCAGACGCCAAAGATGAGGTAGACTTCGCACATCACAGAAGCCAACACACACAGATAGATAGATAGATAGATAGACAGATGGAGAGAGAGAGGCACACACCGGCCACTCTTGAAGAATCGGAGGTGGTAAACTCCATTGGGGGAGAGCTCTTTCTGGAGAAACAGTTTCTCGATGATGGCAGGGCTCTCTGCGAGAGCTGTTACTGCTGACAAGAACCACGAATCTCCAAGCAGACCATATCGGATATTCCGTGGATCTATTTTGTTGCTGAAAAGGCACATTTCCTGTGTCGAAAAGATATGCTCCGCTTCCACCATTTTTGCGTCATGCGATGAATCTATGGGTGGTTGGACATTTGCGGCAGCAAGCATCCCAAAGGACTCGACTCCCTTAGTGGGGAGGACAGACTCCACAGCTTGCCACGGTGCCGACTTCCAAAGATCCGGTAGGTCTTCTTCTGCCACCCCGAGTGATTGCCCATACCTCTGCTCCTCTTCAACGCTGTCGAACGGGCTCAATACAATTGCATCATCTGAAATGTCTGCAATATCTTGCTCAGCATGCGCGAGAACGGCTTCCGTCTCAGGATGGACGTCACAATTAGCGTCAGACATTGCGTTCAGCGACTGCGAAGGAGAGTCTTCCACTGTCATCATCTGTTCAGTCTGGTCCATATTCACAGTCTCATAAGGCACGCCACCATTTGCGTGAGCATTTACAGCTCCCATCGATGAAATGCATCCGTCGTCTGTAGAACCCACATGCTCCACCTCCCGCAATGGGCAGACGGGGCCGATCCCAGGAGAGATTTCCCGAGGACGTAAGGGCTCTGCGGCCACACCGCTCTCCGCATTCAGGCCCTCGCCGGGAGTCTGCCGCCGCTCTGGTAGAATGGCCAACTCAGTCTCAATTGGTATGCTTGGCAATGGGTCTTGCCATAAACCGTGCTTCGGTGCTTGATCCTGATCCGGACCGTGCCCGAGGGTTGAAGCAGTGTCGGCTTCCTCACGGCGTTTGAGCAATGCAGCCTGCAACAACGACGCGGAATTTGCGAGCATCCACTTCATAGCTTCTTCGTCTGGAACGGGTTGCATTATGGATGAGTCGACCGATTTCCACGTTGGGTCCTCGTCCTCCTCCGCTGCCGTTTTGGCCTCTGACATCACGGCATGAACCGACAGAACGTTGACCGAGGAATAGAATTGCTCCGTGACCTCCGGAACCTCCGGGTCCGCCGCCTTCGGCGGCTCGGCCGTCGCCTGCGAAGCAAACTTTATCCTCGCATTGAACTCCAAGCCGGCAGGATGAGGTGCAGGCGCGAACGCCGTTTCCGCGAGTTCTTCGATCGCACCCGCACACGACAGTGGTCGCGCCGCTTCAGACATGAGAGGACGGTGGCTTTCAACAGCAGGCTCCGAAGGGAGCATCAGCTCCTTCTCCCGTTGCTTCGCAGCACTGATGACCGGATCTTGAGAGAGTTTTGCGGCCACTGCCTTCTCCGAATGCACTGTGAGAACGAAGCGCCGAGGCAAGACGGTCCCAAATTTGTCGGGGAACTTGCAAAGCTCGCCGTCCTTGTTCACAAAGGAAAAGGCTTTCGTCATGATCCTATAGATCCCCGGCTCCAGGCTAGCTTCCAGCTGGCATATTGTTTCGTGCGCCTGCTCTGTCGCCAAGTACTGGTTCCGTTTGTCCATAATCCATAGACCTACCTTCAGAGGTTCTGGCACACCAACCCTGAAAAAGAGGAAGCACAAAAAAATAGCTTCAGATACGCCAAACTGGGGGAGCAGGCACAACTGGGGCGCTGGTGCTACGTTCATGCTAAGAAAGCATGAGCCTGGTCACTTTTAGGACCAGGTTCATGCTTTCCAAGGATGAACATATCACCAGTGTGGCTTGTCCCTGATTGATAGGTGGTGTTTATGGGTAATATATACTCAGCGTGGCATGAACCTGGTCACTTTTAGGACCAGGTGCATGCTTTCCAAGCATGAACATAGCAAACTACCCACCCTAGCAACAAATGGGCAAAACCAAAATCACGAATCACAGAGAGGGAAACATACAGCAGAAAGTACAAAGCAGTTGAAAGCACAACCAGAGAAACGCATCACAAAGGAACAGGTTTTTTTTTTTTT
>BFEA01000438.1:633960-657117 GCA_003427395.1 Chara braunii
TCTGATCACAGCAAGATCCACAAAAACCAGTTTCATCCCGGGAAGATAGCCTAAGGAAGATAAGAGTAATAGAAAACGAAGAGTTAACCATCGATTGCCTTCAAACCCCAATGGAGATCCTAGAAGTGCGACCCAGCAGAATGGACATGGAATCTAAAGCAAGGAACTTCAGGAATTATAACCAAATTCAACCTTCTACAATACACAACCAGACTAGGCTATAGGTTGAGACGCCAGTCGGCAAACCCGGACCCAATAATAACAGAACACTGGAAAGGACACCTTGATGTAGAATCAGAAGCACTAGACCCGATACCATGGAACAGAATAGCGTCTATTAACCCTCCCAAATTCAGAAGCCTACAATGGTTAATCCTTTACCAAGCAGTCCCACTGAACCAATGGCTAAACGTAAGAAAAAAAAGGAGGACAGAAGTCCCCTCAAAAGAACTATGCGCCAACTGTAGTGATGGTCAAATGGAAAACTTATATCACTGTTTCCTCCTGTGTCCTAGAATAAAACCACAATGGCAAAGGGTAGCAAAGTTGTGCAATATAGTGCAGGACCATGCATCACTACTGACTTGTTTAAGGCTGTTCAAAAACCGCATCACACCTTCAACTGTGGAGACAGGGCCTGGAATTGAAAAAAAAAAAAAAAGGAATACGGTGCAGGACCATGCATCACTACCATACAACTCTTCATCGACAACAAGTGATAATTGCCCTTCTGGATTTAGGGTTTAGGGTCAATCAGATCACTCATCTGATACAATTTTATTTCAAAGTATGCATACGACTTCACATAATCTAACAAGATTGCCTGTAGCTGGTCAGTTCGGTACAGAACTTGCACAGAAACACGTATACAGTGCTATACACACATACCCTCTCTCTCTCTCTCTCTCTCTCTCTCTCTCTGTGTGTGTGTGTCTGTGTGTTTTGAATTTCCACCACAACAGTCCCTATTCCACCCAGACGAGCAGATTCGAGTTGAGCCAGCCCAACAATTAAAGAATTTCACCTCGTTAGCAAGCAACATGAATCATAATAGAACCATTCAGAACTGTGTTAGCTGGGGTTTCTTTGGGGCAACAGCTCCTCTCTTACTACGCCTCGCACGTACAGAAGCCGCCCACGTTGATTGTGGTTAAGCGGCAGCTGCCCACATCCCCGTGTGCCTTAACAGCCCACTTGCATGTTATAACAGGAGGCAGAGTAAAGGGGAAGGTATGCTCCTGTGCATGTGCATGTGTGTGTGTGTGTGTGTGTGTGTGTGTGTGTGTACGCGCACGCGTGTGCGCATGTGTGTGTGCGTGTGCCCGGTCATTATCACTGTGTCTAGTCTGAAAGTGGCACCGAATACAGCTACAATGACTGGGCATTCTATTCGGTTGAAGACGGTAGTGGTTCTGGACAACCTCATCCACGGACACTTTGATCTGAAAGTGACTCCGCATTTACAACAACCCTGAGCAACCAAAAGCAACGAAGAATGCAGGAGTCTTCTTCTTCCTCGTCACCACCTCATACCCCTGGCTAGGCTGCCGTAGCAGCGGTAACCCCACAACTGTCACAACGTGCCAATCTGAACCAGCAACCCCAATGATAGCAGCGCCAGCTCAGTGCCTGTCCATCGCCAGAGAGTTGGACCATACTTTGAATGGTAGAAGAGAGTTATAGGTAGAGTAGAGCTAACTTTGATGACAAAGTGGAGGGGCTGAAGATTGGACTCTTGTTATTCTTTGTTAATTGTTCAATTGATCATTGATGTTCATTATCCATTTCGCTATTTAATAATATTTAACACTTTATCGATTTCTGTTCAATCTCTCTACTTGTAATGTTTGTATGACTGGCTTTAAGTCGAGACCGGAATTGGTTGCTTGCAATGAATTTGGTGCAGTAATAAACCCATGAACCAGTGAGGCACTGTAGAGAGCATCACACACAATTGTAGGTCAGTTCAGGGATACATCGATGCGATCGATAACCCAGGTTGGTTCACTCAATAACTCACTTCCCCTGTGGACAATCTGGGGACTCGAACTCTAGCCTACCTGGATGATGACCTGGGTTAAACACCACACCACACCATTCGCCCTTGTGGAAGACAGGCTCTACCTTTCATATACTTGGTCTGTTCAAAGCACCAGTCCTACTCCTTCGCGCCCCCTTCTACCGCTCTATCTTCATTTGACGGAGCTCCTTGTCAAGGCACGGGACCAGATGTCGAAGACGCAGCAACGCATGAGCCATCGAGCCAATCGCCAGCGTCTTCCTTGCCCGTTCCGCGCGGGCGGCCTCGTTTGGGTCTCCGCCGCAGAATTCAGCCTCGAACAAGATCTCTCTCGCAAGCTCCTTCCGAAATGGAAGGGGCCTTGCCGCATTGTAGCACCCGCTGGTGACGCACCCGAAGGACCTTCATTTGTCATTCAGGTGCCCGCCCACTTGCCCGTCTACCCGGTTTTTTATTGTTCAAAGTTGGCTCTCTTCGTTTCGGCGGAACTTGACGACTATCCCGGGCGACGATCGCAAGACCCACCCTCCATTTTGCAGCGGCGCTACGGCACCAAGCCAACAGATTACTTAGTACATATTTCCTATTGTAGCCATAAGGCTGACCGTTGGTTGACACGTGTGGAACTTCAGGCTAAAGCCCCCGATGTCCTCGAACGTTACAAATGCAAACAGCAACGCAAGCCGGCTCCTTCGACTCCACGCCGTACTCGCGTCCAGGTTCCGCCATCGGATCGTCAGCTTCGCCCTTGACCCGGCTTGACTTCATAATGAGGGGGGAGTGTTACATGCTGAGCCTGCACACGAGCCCCATTTCAGGGGCCCGAACGTTGCTGGGGGCCCCCAGGCCGCACGCCCTTCGGACATGCGCCCTGGAGGCCCACGGCCAGCCTTAGGGCCGCATGTTTCGATTTGATGCAGCATTTATTTATTTATTATTTATTTGCTGTCCTATTTTTGTCTGTTCAGGTGTCGTTTCGGACTTGCAGTTCGTCCGAACAGACTTTTGGTCTGTTCGGACAAAGGCCACGTTTTGGGCCTTGTTCACTCGCAGGCAGGTCCTTTCGGGCCAGGTTCGTGTTCATCCAGTAGCGGACGTCCGGTAGGGCCTCCCTGCATCGGCAGGGAGGGCCTGGACGTCAGGTAGGGACCCAGGCAGAGGAACACCAGCGAGGCCCGACGCTACATATAGCTGGTTCAGGCCAGGGCAAACACACAGTTCGAGTAGCTCACTTCTTGGGCGACACGCTGCAGGACCAGCGCGACACAGCGCTGCGTTAGAGGTAGAGGTGTAGGTAGGGAGTGAGGCGGTGGCCATACCTGCCATGGCGGTACTTACCTGGGCGCCATAGCTGGACTTCAGGCCAGCAACCTGCACACAGAGACGCGTCGGCGGCAGTTAGTACATGAAAGCAGTTACCTGCAGGTGAGACAGCGAGGAGGACGACATCATCTTCTTCTTCTTAATCTCACCCTCCATCTCTCCTCCCGCCTTCCTTCTTCTTCCTCTTCTTCTTCTTCTTCTTTCAGAGAGAGAGAAAGAGAGAGAGAGAGGTTACAGGCAGAGGTTACATAGGGCTATGAGGCCCAGGATCTGATTCGACTTTTTTGTGGCAGACATTGATTGGACATTCGACAGGGAGACTATTTTTGGACGTCGCTATCGCGATCTTGGTCTTCTCCCTCATCTCCAGCTTCGTCTCGCCTCTCCCAAATGTCCTCATCCGTGGTACATCCCCATGTGCGTGCTCAAGGAGGGACTTTTCTTCCAGGTACGCAGTCCCTCCCCTCTGTCTCACATGTGTGGTGAATGATGGGTTGTCGCGTCAGTATCTGAGAGGTCAGGTGATATCTTTGAGTCTTCCGCTGCACTACATTGTGCAATTTTCGTATGTATCTGGATGTACATTGGTTGTTGATGCTTTGCTGAGGCTGCATTGTCCATTCGAGTCCTTTTCATCACTTTGCGGATCCTTGGCTCCATACACATTGCAAGATCGAGCAGGTATCATACCTGAGGGCATTTCTGAGGTGACTGAAAAGTTGATTGGGCCCACTGCGATCTTTCACCCTGTTAAACACTACCTGCGAGCCTCCTTTTGCCGAAGTGGAAAAGAACTGCGCACCAAGCTTCGTCGAAGCACCAGCACGATGTTTTTCTTTTCTTCGCCCCAGGTAAAAACAAACTAGTGTGAAATTGTAATTGTTATGGATCCTCAGGACTACCAACCAAAAATGGATGGCGCCATGAGCCAAAAGGAAAAGAACTCGTGCCCGTGCCGCTTCGTCTTTCTTGGGCGTGCAGCACGAAATTTCGGATCAGTAAAAACAGCCTTGAACACAGTGGTGGTCCTGGTGAGCTTTACCTCCTGGTGAGCTTTACCTAAAGTGAAACGGTTTTCACCTTTGCAGTAGCAGATGCAGATCCCAGGGCTTAACCCCTAGACCTTGCCCTCAACCGTGTACAATACCACGTCGACCCCTGTGTGTTTGAACCCGTGACCTGTGTCTTGAAAGTTGCCTGTCTGCGCGTAGTAGGTAGTGTGGTCAGCGGGTCTCGAACAGTAGGTCTGTAGGTTAGAAGTCTTAGCAGTGGTAGCGGTTGTAGCTGCTACAGTGCTGAAAGGTCAAGGTCGTAGCTGCTACAGTACCGAAGGGTCAAGTCCACAACCTTGTGGAAGGTCCGAAGTGACCCTTTGTGTAGTCTTAGGCGAAGGTCTGTAGGCAAGTGGGCACTTGGTTAGTCCAACCTCGCCTAGTCAGCGGTACCCAGTCAGACTGTCAGAGTCACACTTTGTCCAGTCAGCAAGTACCATGTGGGACTGTGTGCACCCTGGGCCCGATGTGAAGGAGCAGACCAGCGACCAAGCCATGCATTCATTCTGCCTGTGAGCCATGCGGAAGCGCTGCCTGAGCGTCTTGTGCAAGGAGGTCTGCAGGTACCCGAAGGAGAAGTGGGCTGCGAGGGAGACAAAGCGGCCATAGCCGCTAGTAGCTAGGAGGTAGAAGGCAGCCATAGCTGCCATAGGTTAGAGATAGGCTGTAGCATGCATGTGTGAGCGTGTTGCGTGAAGTGTACGAGCATGTGTGGGACATCCAGGGAGATCCAGAGTAGCGTGCGTGGGAACAGTTGCCGCGAATACAGTGTTGGCTGGGGTTGCGTGGGCGCACAGGCGCCATAGCCATCAGAAGCAAGTTTGAATCTGAACTGTGTTCTTGGCCTCAATATCTCTGAGATTCATGTGGGCGCCTGGCGCCAGTGTGATTGCCATCTGTTTTCATGCATGCTGAGTAAGGAAGAAGACGAGTCTGGTTGCAATTGGTATAGGAGCTGGTTCCCGCTGTCCCGCATTGCCATCATCGTCATCAGGAAGGAGAGGCGCCAGTTGGGTGCCACGTCAGCGTCCGCCATAGAAGAAGAAGGAGCCGCCATAGCTGCACCACTGCAGGAGGACGCCGCGCTCCTGCACAGACGGCAATGAAGAAGAAGAAGAAGAAGGAGGAGAGAGAGAGAGAGAGGGAAAGAGAGAGAGGGTGAGAGGGCGAGAGGGAGAGAGAGAGAGAGAGAGAGAGAGAGAGAGAGAGAGAGAGAGAGAGAGAGAGAGAGAGAGAGAGAGAGAGAGAGAGAGAGAGAGAGAGGAGCGATACAAGATTGGTTGTTGTGGCTCAAGGAGGAAAGTGGCGGCTATAGCCGCCGAGCTCGGACACAGAGTGGAAGACAAAATAAGGGACCAGAAGTGAGAAGGAAGACCGAGGAAGAAGAAAGAAGTAAAGGAGGGAGAGACGAAGGAGGAGAGAGAAACCATAGCCGGGGTGAAGAAGGAGGAAGGTGAAGGTTGGTGAACGAGAAGGGGTCGGCAGCCATAGCCGAACTTGAAGAGTTGACCGGAACTTGACCGAGGCATTGACCGGAGCATTGACCGAGGAGGTTGACCAGTGTTGACCAAAGTGTTGACCGGCGTTGACCTAGGAGGTTGACCGACATTGACCAAGGTGTTGACCAGCGTTGACCGAGGCTGTTGACCGAGATCTGACCAAGCTGGAGCTGGTATAATCTCGCCAAGCCTTCAACCTATCCCCCCGCCCTATGGATGCGCACTCACCCCATGGTACTTGCTGAGCGTTTGTCTCTTCTTTCTGCATTGAGTCACTTCGGTCCAGGTGATACGATTCTGTGTATGAAGTCGTAGAGCTGTGTTGACCAAACCCACACAGGCTGAGTAGGGCTGCTGTCCATGTCTAACGACTGACACGTCCCGGAGGCCTAACCCTCCCAAGGACCGGTACAGACCGGCGGGCTGCTCAGTGTGGCATGGTTGGCCCAAAATCCGAGCTGTGGGCTGCACAACCAGCTGCCTAAGTGTTGAGAGGACTTGCTGATCACGTCATCCTGTTTGCGAGGTGAAAGAATTCCTGAGGAGTTACGGGGGATCTCCTTAAATGCCTCCTGATCAGTAGTGAAGTCCTGTAGTGACAGCATTATCAGTAGGTCTAGGTTAGAGACCATAGTTGACAGGACCTTAGCAGTAGGTCTAGGCTAGAGACCATAGTTGACAGGATTCCAAAAAGATTTTGTAGTCCTTAGAGAGGCAGTCTGTCAGTTGGTGGACAAGTCTACGTGGTGAGGAGTGGAACAGTCACTTGTTGTGCACCGTTCACCATGGATGACTATCCGATGTATCGCCTGCTCGTGGGGTTCTCCCTGTGGGAGACCCTTTGGTGTCTCCTGTTCCCATTAGGCTTCTTGCACACGTCCCACGTGTCGAATTGAGACGAGGGGTGGTACAGGGATCACTCCTTATACAAAGGAGCAGGAGAAGGAGGCCGCGGGGATATTGGTCGAGCAGAAGGCCAGGAGAGATAAAAAGGAGTTGCAGAAGAAGGCGAAGAAGTTGGCGTTCCTGGACGAGAGTAATAAAGGAAAAAGAGTTTTGAAGAGGTTGCACAAGGAGAAAGAGGAAGTTGCAGCCTCAGTGGATGAAGAAGAAGAAGAAGAAGTTGCGACTCCCTGAAAGGGGAGTCAAGTGGCACGAAGCTGACAGACACAAGACTGGAAAAAATGGTGACTGAGTAGGTGGCGACTAACCTGTCGATGGGAGAAGAAGAGGAAGAGATATTATATGTTCCCTAGGCTGAGAGGGAGGCGGCGATAAAGGAGATCCAAGCGGAGACAAATCCCTTGCGTCGGCACTATGGATGAGGAGAAGAGGCTGGAGTGGAAGTTGCGTCTCACAAGGGAAAGAAGAATGCGAATGAAGGTGGCAGACGAGATGCAGAAGAGACTGAATGAGGCCGCAGAGAGGGGAGGAGAGTTGAGTGAGACTGCCGATCTCAAGACCCAGATCGGACTCCTATCCGAAAATGTAGAGGTATTGTCGAGGGCGCAGCAAGAGCGATTCCGCCATCAGAGGGGCCACGATATCGCCCTGCAGTCCATACGCTTAGGGTTTAAAGACTTTGCACGTGATATGATGCTTGGTGTGGGCACAAAAGTGCAGGTGCGATTAGACAATACATAGAAGTTTTGCACAGACGCTATAGAAGCCGCCAGAATAACGCCCCCGAAGGAGGAAGAAGCACGCCCCCATAGAGAGCACGTAAACGTGAAGTTCCCTAATCCCTACAGTGGGAAAAAAGGAGAGAACTTCAATAACTGGGAGACCAACATAAATTCGTATGTGCACCTCCAGGATATCATCCCCGAGGAGCAAGTCCTCATGACCTTCCACGCCCTTAGAGATGAGGCCTCTAGCTTTGCCAAGTCGTTAGCCCGAGCCGCCGGATGTGGCAATGATATGGTTGCCTACTCAGCGATCACGCCCTTAAGCGAGTTTTTGAAGGCCCTTCGGGATCGGTTTGCAGACGTCACTAGGGGGCTCAAGGCCTCTGACAAGCTGCATAGTATTCACTCACGACAGTGGAACAGTGCCAAGGCACTCAAGTGTGTGATGGATGAGTTAGTCGCCGTCCCTTACCATGGGGTTACTGAGCCCCAATTGGTTTAGCTATTCTTTCGTGCCATGCCCGAGAGTTTACATGAGCACTTTTATGAGAAGAGTAAACAGCCAACATGACCTACGATACATCGAGTAGGGATGTTGTGACGTTCAAGGCACAGTCCATGCCAGCTTCCACTTTCTGGCATAAGGACTTGGACAAAGGCCAAAAGTGGAAGGGGCGTATCATCTCTGGCCAAGTCAAGGCCAAGGATCATCTGATCCTCACTTTAGATGAAGGTGGTATGGAGGAGGTCCCATATAGTCAGATTGAGTGGGGCCTCGAGGAGGAGGACAGTAATGTGAGTCAGGGGAGCACTTATATTGTTGTCGCGCCCGAAGGGCGGTTGCAAGGAAGAGGAGGAGGCCAAGGCCAAAGTGGCCAGTCCTCCGGTGGTTGAGGACAGGGCAGCTAGGGGGTTGGTGGCAGAGGAAACCGCCAAGAGGGAGGTAGGGGTCAAGGTCCCCCACAAAACCGTCCGCGATCTAATCGATCACCTTCCAGGAGGGGTCAATGGCACCCTGGTCTGCCCTAGGGCAGACCCTAGGAATCGTTGGCCATAGACCAAATGGTTTGGCAGAGGAGAATCGATGATGGTCAGTGCATTTACTGTGGTGACCCGGGGCATATTATCAAATATTGCCCCAAGTACAAGGATGCCCGACGATCGGCTGCAGAGGCAGCAAAAGGCAACCGCCGGTAGGGGTCGCAACTGCCCTTACCCCTAGACCATGTGGAGAAGAGTGCGTGCACCACAGAGAAACTCCCAAACCACATGTGTCTATGGCAGAGGTTACTGGCCAGCGCCTAGTTAGTTGTCCAGAGACTGCTTGCATTAGAGTCTCTCTAGGCGCTTCCCTCACAGGACTGGCAGAAGAGTTGAAGGAGAGGATGCCAAGATGGGCCAACATAAAGAAAGATGGAAAAGGGAAGCTGAAAGCGCTGCGGAAGCTAAAGCTGAACCTGAAAGTCCAAAAGCTAGCAGATCCCATATTCAATATTCTCACAGACAATCGCACTATGCGAATCGAGGATTACGTTGAGGGAGTCCATGTGTATTTCCGCCGAGACAAAGACGGGAAGGTAGAGAGGGTTCTCCATTCCCTGACTCTCCTCGTAGAAGACAATCTCCCGTTCGATATGGTCCTATGTATGGACTAGGGAGAGGCAATAAGAGCCACACTGCACTTGAGAGAGCATGAGTGTAGGCTTCCTAGTCCTTCAGGTGACGTCAAGAAGGCTCGCCTGTTTCATGTGTCAGGAGTAGATAATCCTCTGGCACATTGCTGCCCCTGTGCTCTCGCGTTTGCATGCTTAGTAAAGGAGGAACAATTAGAAGAGCAGGTCTTTGTAGCCTATGTGAGGCCAGTCACCGAGCCTAAGAAAGAGGAACCCACCAACACAGTTATTGCCAAGTTGTTGGAAGAGTACGCTGATCTATCGGAGTCTCCTTCAGGAGTAGTTCCACATCCGATCCAACACCACATTGAGATCGAGCCTGGCAGCAAATCTCCAAAGGGAGCAGTGTATAGGATGTCTCCTAAGGAGTTGGAGGAGTTGCGCCGACAGTTAGACGAGCTCCTCGAAAAGGGATGGATTAGGCCTAGTTCGTCTCCATTTGGAGCACCTGTTTTTTTTGCCCCCAAGAAAGAGGGAGAACTTCGAATGTGCAGGGGTCTTAACGTTGTTATTGTAAAGAATGCAGAGCCACTGTCCCGTATAGTCGATCTGTTAGATCGGGTGCAAGGTTGCAAATACTCCACCAAGATAGACTTGAAGTCAGGGTACCACCAGATAGAGGTCCACCGTGATGATCAGTACAAAAGGGCGTTCAGGACCAGATATGGGCATTATGAGTTCATAGTGATGCCCTTTGGACTGTCCTACACCATAGACATTCCAGCGCTGTAGGGCAACCCATATCTAGTCCTGTACAAAAGGGCGTTAAGGACTAGATATGGGCATTATAAGTTCAGTCTTAGAAGTCAAGGGCGGAGATGATGGACCGTCCTACACCATAGAGATTCCAGCACACCTCCACACCTACCCAGTGTTCCATGCGTGAAAGTTGTTGCCCTGCACTACGAGTCAGCAGTTTCCATCGAAAAGATCCATGATCCCACCGGATATGGATGCAAGGTATGACACTGATCGCATAGCAGCTGAGGATGTATTCATAACAGGAGGTAGAGGTCGTCCTCAGAAACAGTATAAAGTCAGATTTTCCTATCAAGAACCGGAGGATGACCGCTGATTTACACGAGCAGAGCTTCTAGAGACTGCTCCGGACGTGACCCGTGCCTATGAAAGAGCTAAGAAAGGTAAAGATCCTGCTATAGATTGAGATATTCTCGGAGGACCTCGAATTTAGGGCGGCGGGAGTGAAACGGTTTTCACCTTTGCAGTAGCAGATGCAGATCCCAGGGCTCGACCCCTAGACCTTGCCCTCACCCGTGTACAGTACCACGTCGACCCCTGTGTCTTTGAACCTGCAACCTGTGTCTCGAAAGTCGCCTGTCTGCGCGTCGTAGGTAGTGTGGTCAGCGGGTCTCGAACAATAGGTCTGTAGGTTAGAAGTCTTAGCAGTGGTAACAGCTGTAACTGCTACAGTACCGAAAGGTCAAGGTCATAGCTGCTACAGTACCGAAGGGTCAAGTCCACAACCTTCCGGAAGGTCCGGAAGGGACCCTTCGTGTAGTCTTAGGCGAAGGTCTGTAGGCAAGTGGGCAAGTTGTTAGTCCAACCTCGCCTAGTCAGCGGTACCCAGTGCCAGTCACACTTTGTCCAGTCAGCACGTACCATGTGGGACTGTGTGCACCCTGGGCCCGGTGGGAAGGAGCAGACCAGCGACCAACCGGAGTGTAAATCAACAGGCAGGGTCCAGCCATGCATTCATTCTGCCTGTGCGCAGTGCGGAGGTCTGCAGGTACCCGAAGGAGAAGTGGGCTGCGAGGGAGACAAAGCAGCCATAGCCACTAGTAGCTAGGAGGTAGAAGGCAGGCATAGCTTCCATAGGTTAGAGATAGGCTGTAGCGTGCATGTGTGAGCGTGTTGCCAGTCCCAGTCGCACTTTGTCCCATCAGCAAGTACCATGTGTGACTGTGTGCACACTGGGCCTGGTGGGAAGGAGCAGACCAGCGACCAACCGAAGTATAAATCACGAGGCAGCATCCAGCCATGCATTCATTCTGCCTGTGAGCCGTGTGGAAGCGCTGCCTGGGCGTCTTGTGCAAGGAGGTCTGCAGGTACCCGAAGAAGAAGTGGGCTGCGAGGGAGACAAAGAGGTCAGAGCCGATAGTAGCTAGGAGGTAGAACGCAGCCGTAGCTGCCATAGGTTAGAGATAGGCTGTAGCGTGCATGTGTGAGCGTGTTGCCTGAAGTGTACGAGTGTGTGTGGGACATCCAGGGAGATCCAGAGTAGCGTGCGTGGGAACAGTTGCCGGGAATACAGTTTCGGCTGGTGTTGTGTGGGCGCACAGGCGCCATAGCCCTCCAAAGCAACTTTTGGCCTCGATATCTCCGAGTTTGTGTGGGCGCCTGGCGCCAGTGTGATTGCCATCTGTTTTCATGCATGCTGAGTAAGGAAGAAGACGAGTCTGGTTGCAAAAGAAAGAAATTCTACACAAAAGAAATTCTAAGCCAAAATAGTCAGACTGATGCCAGGTTCAGGGAGGGAGCAAAACACAGCCGAACCTCACCGTTTGTAAATCGCAGAGCTCCATCCAGAATGCCTGATCTGTTCCATCAAGCACAGGCTGCAATTCCTTTGTCACATCTGGATGCTGGTCCCACTTTGCACTGCAAGTGGACCATGCACCGTCCCACTTGAACTGCCCCCACAAATTCCGTATTTGCAAAAGACGGAAACCTGACGACTCTCTAACCTGCTCGAGAAGACACATTAAGAAAAAGTCGTTAAACAAAAAAAGATGGGAAAACAGATGTAACGAAAACAAAAGCAGAGAACATGGCATGCATGCGAATCTTTCCCTTGGACTGTACTCTATGCTTGCCGGTGACAAGTAACCGGACTGTTTCCCCCCACAACAGAAGAGCCCTTGAGTTTTGAAAAAAAAACAAAAAAAACAAAGAAGCAACAAGACAATGACAAAGTCAGAAAACGAACTGATACAACAAGGTTCCGATTCTTCTGATAAACAATCCGAGTGACAAGCTACAAGAACGCACAGCAAGAATCACATTACAATGTGTGTGTGGGTGGGTGTGTGGGTGTGTGGGGAGAGAGAGAGAGAGAGAGAGAGAGAGAGAGAGAGAGAGAGAGAGAGAGAGAGAGAGAGAGAGAGAGAGAGAGAGAGAGCATCCTATAACATTGCAGAGTACAATTGCCTGCTGGCTAAATGGTGTATTACATGGAATTAATCATTATTAAATTATTAATGAAGTTCTTTTTCTTTTCTTTGACGGTAACCGGCTCATGAGTTCAATACTACTAGGCGCAGCAATACTAAAGAGGCGATGTCCTTCATAAACACAGAAAACTGTGGATTTGGGTCCTAAACATAAGGACACAAGGAGCAGAGGAGGGGGAGTATGAGACAATGATGTGGCAGTGAGCTGTGATGAGCATTGTCAACACAATTTGACAGAAGCTTGCTGCGCCTGATGGCACTCACTTTTGGCCGGCTTTGCGAAGTGTCACTCTTTTGCTACAGAAAGCATTTCTACCATTATTAACACATTATAAATTGTAACTTTAAAAGTAACGCCCTACCTAAAGTTACTGGACTGGAAGCTTAAAGAATCTTCAACAGGTTGACGTTCAAATACAAAATTCATCAACCCAAATTCTTTCACAATTGCAATCGTTCATCAACAAGGCACGAGTTCATACCTCTTGCTACCATGATTACAAAAGAGGGAAAAGATAATTCATTGGGCATGTTTCTTTGGTAGGAAATGGGCAAGAGGGGCAGAGGAACTAGATATGACACACCCGGTTAACGGGGGATGCTTTTTTTTTCGCCAAATTTTGCACTGAAACAGTCACATTGCCAGCACGGATTGGCGCACTGGCAATCAATCCTTCCACAAGGAACCGATCAATGCTGTCCGTTCAGGGGTCCCCGGGCCATAACGTGGGGAAGCGTTCAAGTTGGCCATTCATGTGAACTTCGTGGCTCGTTGGTGGAACAGGAACCGGACTGACGCTCCCCTGAACAGGAGGAGGCAGGTGTTTGTGTGGTGAAAAAAAAAAAAAAAAAGGTTGTGCCTTTTTCCACTGGTTGCCTTCCACAACTGCTTATTAGTGTGATCCCCAACAAACAGAGTGGCACAAACATGAAATGTTGCGCCTTTTTTCGCTGCTGCCTTTCATGGCTGCTTTATTAGTTTGATGCCCAACAAACATAGTGGCAATTATGGACTCCACACAGGGGCAAGGGCTGATCATAGTGCAAAGGAGGGAGAAGGGGAGTGAGCCACCATTTGAACAAGTGTCCCATATAATGTGCACAACTCACAACGTGGGACCGTCTCCACGTTCTCAAGCACTTTCCTTCCTTTTTTAAATGGCGGCGGCCTTGGGATATCATTATAGATTCATATATAGAACTGAACAGGCCCAGGTAATTCGGAATGATATTATACTCGCGGTCTAATTGTACGTGGATTCGAACTTGAGCCTGTGTTTCAACAGTTCATGGGAGTACCAACCGAGCTAGGCCCGTTGGTAAGTTCTCAAGCACTTTATGTTTGACAGAGAATGACATACGCACAACACTCCTACCTCCCCCTGCCCTCCGCCCGACCTCTCTGATCTCACAATTTGGACCTTGCTTAAGTTCTTCTGCACCTCACGTTTGGCAGTAAGCTGAATACACATTCTTGGGCATCACCCCTTCTTCCCTGCCCCTCCTCCTCCCTGCCCCCCTTCTTTCCAACCCCCCTCTAAAACTCCCCACTCCCCTAGCAAAATACCAGAGGGAGGGTGTAAGACGGCATTTGAGCGTAGGTAAGTCGTAATGTGTGCATCTCATAATTTGAGACCTTCGCTAAGCTCTCGGGCGCTTTATGATTGACAGTATATGAAATGCATACTCCTTAAACTCTTTCATTCCTCTCCCCCTCCCCCCTCCCCAAACAACAAAATAAGTGAGGAATCCCTTCCGAACTCGCCTCGTCTACTCTGCAGGGTCTTACTCCAGTCCTTACCCATTCCGAATTTACAACTACCACTCCGACCATACATTTAACCCCAAGTTCACAACCATACAAAAGGTTGCTCATGGGCATGAGTGAAAGGGAAGGAGGACATGAGACGAAGTTTGTCCTTAGCCGAGTTTTAAGTCTTAACCCTCTTCGTATCAAGAGAACTCATTGCTTGGCGGTGAGGCATGAAGGAGATAGAGAGAATTTAGTAATAATTTACTAAAAGCACGTTTTTTATTCGAAATTTGAGAACCACCACTCCACAACTACACACATTTGCAACCACTCAGCATTGAACCATGAGTCCACAATTTCACATCATAACACCACCTCAACCATACAGCGGCGACCATTCCATCTTCAAACACCGTATTCATAACCACTTTAAGGCGTTTTTTCTCGATTTCTGTGTGTCATCCTTCGGGTAAGGCAATGCTAGACCTCTCCATATCATTCCAATTGTCCACAAGGACAGAAAATTCCTAGGGAGATATCCTGGGCGCCCGGGTCCCGACGTCACGCCCAGTTTGCCGACCAGGTGACCAGCCGGGCATGCCCCCCGGGCATGGGCCGGGCCAGCAGCCACAGCACCAAAAAAAAAAAAAAAAAGAAAAAAAAAAAAAGAAAACATGTTGTGTAGACTTGCAATACAAACAACTTTTGGCTGAGGGTCGCATCAGAATTCCTCACGGAACTGAAGATAAAAAGTTTAAATAACCAAATCACACACTAAGGCAACCCCCTTTTAAAGTTTAAACCCCTTCAGCCCCTTTAAAATTCATTTGTACTCCCCTTCCCCCACCTTGACAGCCAACACTCAAAAACAGAAAAGAGCCTGGATTTGGGCTCCTCTCGGAGAGCGTGGAAAACCCTCCCTGGCCAAAAAAGAAATCCCTATGCCCGGGTATCCCGGGCGTCACGCCCGGGTGACCGGCCAGTCCAGACCGGTCGGTCATGAAAATCTTCCTAGGAAAATTCTACGTTCTTTTTTTTTCCCAGTAACAGGTCCTTATGGCCCTGGCTCCATATCCATTCTACGGACCGTGAGTCCGGTTCCTATTCCCCCGGCAAGTCAACATAATAAGATACATCAGATACAAAAAAGCAAATTCAGAAATTCTACATTCATAACTATCGTTCAAAGTTCAATCATGCTTTCCATAAACATTCACGTTGATTCAACCAATATACGAAGTATACGATCAGGGCCATTGATCTCGATCAGGGGCCATTGACCTCGGTCAGGGCCCATCGATCTTGACCATAGATTGCATTTTCTTAAGGAAATAGGGGGTCATCCACTGACATTACAATACCCATCTGATTCCATCGGGGTTTCGAAATCGCAATCTGTTCACTAACATTTGCAATGTGTGTGCCATTCGACCCCAGGGACTGCGTTACCTTGACCATGAACAATTTATTAATTTAACCACCACTTAACTTCGATTAAACATCGACAAACTACACATTCACGGCGACTCGATCTTAACAATTTAAGCCGATAACATTACAGCGACTCGAGCTTAACGGTTTGTGCTACCGATCCCCGAAATTTATTTAGTGGCAGGGCCCCGCGGGCAGTGGCGGTTTAAGCCGATAACATTACAGCGACTCGACCTTAACAGTTTGAACCGCTGACAGTACAGCGACTCGACCTTAAAAAAAATGAGCCACTAACATTACAGCGACTACTGTAGTCCTTGAACAATTTGAGCCGCTAACATTACAGTGACTCGACCTTAACAATTTGAGCTGCGAGCATTACTGTTCCATTTCCAAATCTGATTCTATCAGAACTTCTATCAGAATTTGAACTCCTGATCTGTTCATTGACACAAGTTAACACAACTTTTTCCCCATCAATCCTACAGCAATGTTAGAAAGGGTGAGAAGATATATGTAGACAATCAAAAGGATGAGAAGACAAAGAAAATCAATCAACCGCAAACGAGTAACAGAAAGCCGACAAGAGTGGCAATTCTACACAAAAATATTTTTCCACCCGGAAAAACAGCCTAAATTCATAGGGTATTAAAAAATGAATCAATAGACTTCCAAAAGAAGGACAACAAGAGTCAAAAATACTTTTGCATTATTGCATTTTACAATTGCATTGTTGCATTTTAAATTTTAAATTTTAATTTAACATGGTTTGAGCTTAAGTTTGAACTCAATGTTTTGTTTTGTTAATCACATCATGGAAATGTCGCATGTACCGTCCGGCTAGCAGCATTGTACAATCGCCTCAAACAAATGAATTTTACTTGGCAACATGTGGATTTTTTTGGAAAACTCTGCAACACTTAAACAACAAAACAATTGCAAACAAATGATACATTTGGAGACAAACTTATACAAGTTGCGACTCTGTAATTCACTAATTTAGACAAAAGAAATGTGAATCGTCAAGGAGCTCTCGATACCTTTTTTTTTATACCTTTTCAAGTTTTAACAATAAAATTCTTAGAGAACTCGAGACAAACAGATGTTAATGATTTTATTTGGAGACAACTCGGACACACATCTTAACAACAAAAATTGGAGAGAGAGACTCTGGAAATTAGAGAAACTGAACGGTGAAATGTGCATTTCAGAGCATACGACTCCGACAAATTACTTCTTAACTAGCAATAACATCCACTCCCCCACCATAACTACATTTCATTTCCTTCCCTCTTCCCCCCCCGCCCCCAGAGGGAAGAGGAGAGGGCCAGGAGGGGGGCAGGGGTTGGGGGGGGAGAGAAAGCTACATGGAACTTGTCTTTTTTTCTGGTTCCTATTTAACAGGGGACGGGCTCTGCTGGATGGATGCGGGAAGAGACCTCGTGGCCCCTGAATTTGAAACTCTATTTTGTATTGTATATTTGCCTTGGGTAGTCGTCCCTTGATGTGACAGGGGAAACAAAAAGAAAAAAAGTTGAATCTTGTCGACCATATTATTTTAGAGACTAGAACAATAACATAAGCGAAATAAAATAAGAATATGAGTTACAAAACAATAATTGTGAATTATAGATACTGGTTCATTGAACCCTTTTTCGCAACTTTTTTTAAAATGGAATTTCCAAATTTTCAGTACAAACTAATACATTAATATACATAAAATAAGTACATATAAAATACAGGAAAGAAATAACACATTATAAAGTGATATAAACAAGTTAAAAAACTAAAACATAATATTTGTTGATAATAATCATCACCATCACATAGCAAGCACAGAGAAGAAGAGGAAGACGACGATGATGACGATGACGATAACGATGACGACGAAGAAGGAGAAGAAGAAGAAGAAGAACAGCTCACCTGGAGGATTGTGTAAGCATGCATGTCCATGGGTTTCTGAGCCTTGCCTGAGGAGTCATTTGTGGTTGATGCGGCACATGCGGCCAAGATGTAACTGCGGTCATCATAACTTCTGATCCATGGCCAGAATCCTGCAGCGCATGATTCAACAGAGATCAGCAGGAGACATTAAACAACAGTTGTCCCTACCTCCATGCCTCATTCAGTTTACCACTCTGACACCACCAGGGGGCGGGTTGCGCCCTTCAAAGTCTAGAGAGAGTAAAAACGGCCGGAGTTACTTATGCCAACACTTCCTGACATGACTGAAAGTGAAAACAGATTCTTGACACAAATGGAGCTCAGCTAAAAGCAGCAGCACCTACCATTCAGGGCTGCAGTCAACACACATTGCAGATCCCACACATGGATTTCATTTGAGCGACTTCTTACTCATATTCACTCTGACCATCCCCGGTCGTAAGTCGGTGATTTTTTTTTCCTTCCCCTTTCCCCCTAACGAAACCCAGATCTCTGTTGGAGCGAGAGTTTACTTGGTTCAACAGAGATCAGCGGGTGACATAAAAAATGTGAGGATTGAGCCCTCAAGAAGGGGCCTTGCCATGGTGTAAATGTTCTGGGCTAAGGCCCCAGCAAGCCTCGTGCCCGCCCTAAGTGAAGGCGGGCCAGCAAATCAACAAGAGCCCTCTGTGCAAGCATTTCCCGAAGTGGGGTCCATACAGTTGCAGCACGCCAGTTGGTTGGAGTGCACCGAGTCTCGAATCTCTGCAAATGTGGAGATCCCAGGGCCTCTGAGTTAGTTAGGCCCTGGGCACTTGAACGTGAGGCCGACAATGCATGCTGGGTATAGAGGCCGAAAATGCCAAAGGGAAAATCGGCCCACTATCTGAATCTGGCCGCAGGCCTTGAYRAAAGAGGCGCAACTGCATCACCCGGGCCCCAACTGCATCGGGCCTGGGTTCAGGCACTGGGGCCCAGTCGCAGGCTGAAGGGAGGCCGCCCACACGCAACACTGGCATATAGGCAAGCAGGGCGAGTGGGCAGGGATCTTGGCCAATGCGAGCATTGCCGGCACACTGCGCGAATGTGAGCTGCTGCTGCGCTGCGCTAGGAAGAGGTGCGAGGCAGGCAGGCGCTAGGCAGTAGGGCGCTGCCTGTGCACTGTGCGCTGGCGGCCATAGCCGGGCTGCATGGGCCGCAGGTGAGGTGAGGGCGAAGGTGGTTCTTCGGAGGTGAAGGGCGCTGTGTGGGTAACAAGGGAGAGTGTGGGTGAAGAGGACACGTACCTGGTGGAGGTGGAGGTCGGCATTGATGTTGACATCATCACTCGCTGGTAGTCAAGTTGTCTGGTTGCTTTCATTGCTGTAGTTGTAGGCTTAGTCTGTAGAGTAGATAGGGCGCCTGGCGCCATTCACAAGAGAGAGCTACGTTGGGTTATGCTGTTGGTGTTGCCCTGTTGGGCTTGGACATTGACTCCCGATTCTTTTGTATCATTCTCAATTGGATGGTTACTCGGTTCCATTGTGCTATCTGCTCTGGCTTTGACTACTTGGACTTCAGTGTGATTTTGCGTTCTGGATTTCTGTGATTCGTCCATATTCATGTTCCTTGCAAAAACAACAGTTGTCCCTAAAATCATTGTAGGTGTTTCACCACGTATAGCAGAATCATCTTTAACGTGTGTTGTGATTTTACTCAAGAGTCGAGACCTTTTATGCAACCATTGCAGGATACCTTATAAGGGCGCAGTTGGACCACTCGACGTCCGCCAAGATTTTGAAATTTGAACGCTTGCAACCGAAATCTTGGGAGATGGTCAGTGTTGCAACGAGGTCCAATAGGACATCGACCTGAGTTGGAATCCCTGGATGAACAGCAACAAAATTCTGCAATGCATGGTTGATTCAGATTGAGTGTTTTCTCCAGATCACATGTGGTTTTCAGATGAACATAACAATGTTGGGGGGCTACCCGCTCAAAAAAAAAAAAAAAAAAAGGGAAAAGAAACAAGAAAAAAAGAAACATAGAGGAAGATGGACAAATAGCCTGCAAGCTAGGTAGGGAGATTCCAACTCAGGTCTGTACGTGTATTGAATGTATTCTATGACAAAGGAAGAGAGACAGGCCGCGAGGTTGAAAAGCAAAACAACAGCGTCCGACACACTGACGTGATATTATGGTGGAAGAAGAAGACAAAGGACATACCATCAGTGGAATCAAGCTCCTTGAAGCTGGGGCTGTCAAACATCATGGAAACGCAGGGCGCCCCAGTGAGATCGCGCAACGCATCGCTTGGTAATCCTGACGCCAACCGGTGGTATCCTCCGTGGAGCTTTGCATACGCCTTCTCGAGCAACATTACCCACGGGTCATTGTTGACCGAGCGAGCTGAACGCAGTCGGACAGCGCACTCGGAGTTAGCGTCAGCACCTTGTAAACAAGTAAAGCCTCTCGAATCCATCCAACGGAAAGAAGAAGGATCTTGAACAACCTGATTGGCAAGAGAAAACAAACATTGATGCCGCAATTTCATGTCTATTGCACACCTCGCTGGTATGTGTGGACCCTTACGAAGAGGGCTCAAGGAGCATACCGTAAAGGGCGTTCCCATTCTTGCAAGGCAGCTTCGAGTTCACCGCAATCGTCACCCATCTGCTCAACGATGACAGAAAGAAACACAACAAGACACAGCAAACGAAAACGCAAACACGAAGAACTCAATCAGACTCACAAGTACAGTTACTACTACACCCACTCGAGCACATAGACAACAAAAGGTCAAAACCCCCTTTCACCATTCTTACTCTGTCACATTGACACAGCCATACATTCACAATATGCTGCCAGATGGAAAAGGGGGCTGCGACCGACTGTTTCGTCGGACTTTCACCGACTCATCAGGAGGTTTTGAACCCTCGACAGTCTTCAGAATCCGTTCCTGTTGCTTTGAGCAACAGTCTGTCCTGATCTCCGCTGCCTGCGGGCCCTGACAACTGAGCCACAACTGAGAACCTGATGTAGGCACCGATGTCTTCCCTCAACACCTGCCACACCGATTGTCAGATGTGCGACACCGATACCTCTGCCCAAATGTTATAGTTTTGGACCGCCGAACATCTGGTCATATTTCATACAGATGCAACAAGTCAAAGAAAGCAGAACAGATACACATGCCCTAAAGGACCTAAACGCTAGCAGATGGGCCACTATGTTGGTGCTTCGCCAAGCTCATTCTTAACAAGGCTCCCCTCGTGCGTGTACATGCATGTGTAATGGAGCAGGAATTGCGCAGAAGCACCTGGAATACCTAGCCACACCTGAAGACAATCAGGAGTCAGTGGACTGCAGAGAAGCACGACAACTAGACGATAGAGGAGAGTCAGGGAGAACCAATAACAATCTCTTTCCCAAAAAAGAAAACCACCCATAAAACAAGAGAGTTGAGACACATCCAAAGAGCAGAAGGTTCTGACTATATATATGACGATATATATCATCACAAATATATATACATCGTCAAACAGAGCTTCCCGGTAAACCGTATATATATATATATATATATATATAAGAAAAAGAAAGGAGAGTTGAGACACTGGGTGCCTGATTACCCACACAGGTGACACAGGTACACTAAAAGATGGAATGGATGCGTATCTTACAGCAATCTGAATGGCACACAATAAGATACCTCTGCCAAATGCCAGACCACTACGACGAAAAACACCCTCGAGAGCTCACACAATTTCCTACCAATTCTGTTAAACCATCAGTAACCTCACTAATCACCAGCCTTCCTGTGCACCCCTGCTGGTTAACACGGTATCGTGGAAAGGTTTGGATTCTCCGAATCTCCAAGGTAAAAACGCTGGCGGCGCTAGACAAAATCCCGCGATGCAAGGGCTGGCCCAGACACCTAAACGCATTGAGAAAAAGAGGTTCAGAGGTACTGGTGAAGATGTTGAAAACTCTGAACTACACCCCCCTTTGTCCGAGTGTGTAAAAATGCTGAAGATTCTGAAAACTCTGAAGTGGTGAAAATGCTGAAAATTCTGAACCTTCCCCCCCTCGCCTCCTTCTGTTGGGGGAGGGGGGTTCAAAATCTTTAGCATTTTCACCACTTTCAGATTTTTAGAATGTTCATTGTTCGTCCCCTTGTATGAGTGTGTAGAAACGCTGAAGATTCTGAAGATTCTGAAATGGTGAAGACGCTGAAAATTCTGAAGTACGACCCCCTTTGTCCGAGTGTGTAGGAATGCTGAAGATTTCAAAAATTCTATACCGATGAAAACGCTGAAGATTCACTCGGAATGCTGAAGATTTAAAAAATTATATACCGATGAAAACGCAAAAGATTCTGATCCCCCCTGTCTGAGTGTTTGTGCCCTACTGTGTATGAACGTTGAACTTTCAAAATGTAAATGTTGAATATTAGTGCACCCGTTAACTTCCACTCTGGTCACTTCGATTGAAGATGGCTATCTTGGGTCAAAAAAGGGGTATGACAGGGAAAACACATGCGGGCAGAAGAACGGGGCGAATCGCGTACAAAACAAGAACTCCGCCCACTTTAAAAGGTTGTAATTCCCTCGTAGACAACCTAACTCGAATACAGAAGAGCATCCCACTACACTGGCTTCTCCTCTTGAAAGAAGACTTCTCCTGGAAACCAGGGGACTGGGATATACTCATACCCCAAACTTCGATCTAGGCTTACAAACCACAGACCCGGATCCGAAACTAAAAGACAGATGGAGAGAGCTACTGCACCTTGAGCTGACAATCTCAATAGCCACATCCTGTGCAAAATACCTCGTCATCAGATCGGCCACAATTTGTAGCATGCAGTGGCTCCTAACCCATGGAGCACTTCCGGTCAACCTGTGGCTCCACAAAAGGAGGAAATGCTCGGACCCCGACAGCTCGAAACTTCGCGTTCTGTGTAGTGACAGCTTTCCTGAAGACATACTCCACTGTCTCCTCTATTGCAGTCAGGCCGCTTGGATATGGAACGGCGTCCAAAATCTATGGTCTCTTCTCTTCTCATCACCTCCCCCCAGCCTCGCCCTTCAAAACATCTTACTTCTATCGAACATCCCCGACAGCCTCAGAGGAGGAAAAGTGATCCAGTTCCACATGCTCAGGAACCTAGGCCCTTTGGGTCATATGGAAAAGGCGATGGTTCAAAAGTGGCCAGGGACGAAATGTGGATTCTCTTGCTGAGGATGGCGGAAATAGATATCAGATGCAAATGGAGTGTGTTGGCAGCAACGAGGGGCAAACCGGAAAGACTCGCACTCAGGAGACGAATCTTCTTGAGGGATTGGCTGCTACAGGGAAAGATAGCGACCATCACAGATAACAAATTGATTTGGAAAACGTGGACCACTCCAACTACGACAAGGAATGCAGTCCCGAGAAGGGCGAATTGAGGCTTTAGCCTCAGACTAACAGACACCCTATGTTACATACTTCAATGAGTATGGGCAGAACCAAAGATCAACCAATATAGGATGAGCATTTATGCAGCGGAAGTCTGATAACGAACTGACTCACATAGACYGACTCACACCAACTGACTTACATGGCATCACTCCACACACATACAATCATGAGATGGTGGGGTCTGGGTCATTCATAGACGATACCCAGATCCCGTACACACGT
>BFEA01000438.1:669895-681693 GCA_003427395.1 Chara braunii
CACTCACACACACACACAAACAACAGCAGGTTATGGAGCTGCTGATGAAATAGCGTACCATTAGAAAATCTCGGAAGGACATCCAGAAAGATCCCGCATTCCCATCCAACACAGGATGAATCTCTTCTGTGACATCAAGGAAGTTGGACCACTCCGGGCTGCTGTGTGACCATGCGCCCTCCCAATTGAACCTTCCCCAAGGGTCGCGCAAATGGACAAGCTGGTGGCCATGGGATTCCCTCACCTGAAGGGACACGGGAACAAGTCAACCAGACATGCTAAATCCCAAAGAACACCACACAGATATGCAACATTCAAAATTTGGAATTTAGCACTCCACTGACGACAACGGGACATAGCGCAGAAACAAAAGAAGTTAGCAAACGACAAATTACATCACACAAGAGTCATTCGTAGCAGTGCCGTATCTACCGATGCAGTATCGCATCGAGCCTGTCAAGAATTCCGTTTCACTGATATGGAGACTTTGGGGAATCGCCAGTTGCAAAGGAACAAAGGTGACACCCCCGAGAACAGGACCGCCCCAAAGGGTGCGGGGTTGTGGCTTACATACGATAGGAGAAGCAGGGGTAGGGAGGTAGCTTGCAAGACAGGAGCTTGGTTCCCAACTTCCCACAGCCTTGAGAACTTGGTGGGGCTGTTTTCTAGGGTGATTGTGAGGATTCTCTTCTGCTTGTTATGTTTCAACACAAAACTGAGTTTGTGTTCCCACACACACTATGTGGAGTCATGGCAATATGGCCATGTGGAGTTTTGGAAGGCATAACTACTCCCTGTTGATGAAAAGGAGAGAGGGGGAGAAAGACGAAGTGCCGCTGACTCAACCGGATTGGACTGTTCCAAACTACTGGACTGGACGGTGCCAGACTCGATTAGACTGGGACTGGACCCGCCTGCTCACCTGCTGGCCTACAGACAAAGCTCTGCCCGCTTAACTTACTTGACTAGCACCTATGGTAGTACATGGGAAGTGGAACCATCTTGGCCTACCCACTCAGGACTCAAGACAGGACGCTGATACTCACGGAACCCTTCAGTATTATGTACACATCAACCATCTTCGCCTACCCACAGGGAAAGGTACAGGTTTTGCAGGTGTGCTTTACACACCTCAATTATTGTGAGCATTTGGCATTCTCTGTCACCTGACTTCGGCTCCGATTCTGTGATGACTTCTGTAATGTCTGATCTGCAAGCTGCACCCATAACATGCTTCTGCACACTATGTTCAAGCAGAGCGTTCCAGAAACCTGCATGTTGCATTTCAAGGAACAAGCAGAACAGTCCAAAATCCAAAAGACATGTCAGGAGTCAGGACCTCTAAGCAGAAATGCAAAAAGTGGCAGGGAGCTTGCAGCACATTTCCGCAAAAAAACGAAAGTTTCAAACTCGGCCAATTTTTTCGGTCCAACTTTTTGCATGTGTGTGATGGAAGTCAATCACAGGAATTGCACCCCCCCCGTTCCCAAAATAGCCCCACAGTGACACTGTAAAGTCCCAGTTTCTGATCTGACACCATCATTAAGGTGGAGTTGTGTGCCGCCATGCTGGAGTTGTGTGCCACCACGCTGCCGCCCTCTCCCCCCACAAAGGACAACAGCGAAAAATAGGGGGTTGGGCCTAATTGGCACAAAAGGACCAAGATTATAAGGACCGCTGTGTGACCAGCACCGCTGTTCATTTTCAAAGGGGGATGGGTGGAATGCGGGAAATATGCATGTACAGCAAGACATCACAGCTACAGGGGCGAGCTCACGTCGAAAAGCCCTGCGTCATCTCAGGACCAACAGCGGCAACACTCCCCGGAAATCTTTCAAAACCGAACCAGTGAAAATTGTATAAGCAATGTTCGATCAGCAGGAAACCACAAAAAAGTATGGTCGCTCGCCCTAGCAAGCGACCGCTGAGCTGTTTGGGATCCTCAGAGACTTTACGCAACACATCTCACTTGTTTCATTAATGAGACGGAAAGAAAGAAAGAAAGAAAGAAAGAAAGAAAGAAAGAAAGAAAGAAAGAAAGAAAGAAAGAAAGCGGCAAGCCACTCACTTTGCGTCTACTTTCAATTCTAATTTGCTGCATTGATCGATGCTGAGGTTTTCTTTTACGTATGTATTGTATAGTCGGTCTTATGGAAATGTCCATTTGCAGATGCTTGTCTGTTGAAAAAGCATTCGTGTGTGGCTCGCCTGAGTTGGAAATTTTGGTCACGTAGATCTTGTATTGTGCCTAAATTTGTCGGTTACTCGTTTTCCCAATTCTCGCTCCAAGCTCTGCCAGTCATTCTGGAGTAAACAGAGCATGCAGTCATGGAGACTTCATGATTGGTGGGTGTCTGGCGCTACATAGATTTACTGAGTTATTGAGTTATGTGGAGATTCTTTAAACATAAGAAGATTTAGCTAGCTGCACAGCTTGAGCCTTGAGGTCTCTTGAATTGGCAGTACCGTTGGGTGGTGAAGTGAAAGGGAAAAAAAAAAGAAGGAAAAAGAGTTTAAAAGACCTTTGGCTTTGGGTGGTGAAGCAAGCTGGGTTCAGTGGTGTACCCAGGTTTGAAAATCGGAGCTCACCTCCTCCAGCTTTGAGCTTTTTCAGCTTTGGCTTATCGAGCTTGTAGCTGACACATGGTGCACCAGTGAGATCTCTCAGCGCATCTATCACTGATCCAGATGTAAGTTGCGCATACGACCCATGAAGTTTGGCATACGCCTTTGCCAAAACCACTGGCCACATCTCATTGTCTCCCAAGCAAGCTGATGTCCCAATATTAAGAGGAAAAAATAAAAGCAGCATTCACAAAAGAACATCAGTTCATGCCTTACATCATACATGCAGTTGATCACGAGAAGATAATGAATCAGGTAAGCACTTTGTCAGCCAAAGGTTCCTAACAGTCCTTCACCACCAGAACTTAAACTCCACTTTAATCATTGGACAGCTGTAGAACATAAGTTATATGTGTTCGTTGGGTCTTATGGCCATACGATAACAACCATTAGACAGATAGAATTCGACCATAAGGGATTGAATTGATGATTCGCTCACTGAACTGGGTGCGCTTTCTTTTTTCCAATTTATTCGATTCGAAGTATGACTTTTTTTTTTTTTTTTTCCCCTTGTTTCTGGAGTATTAATAAACCACCATCATCGATTCATCTTTTTGCACGAGTCCAATGTCCATGGTTCATTTTTTGTGTGTGCACTGTGCAATAGAATGCTACGTAATGGTGTACCTTTGTTACTTCCATTCTCATGGTTTGGCTGTATGTGCCGTACAGTCTTTCATGTTCATTTTCATCATGGTCGACTCATCGAGACAAACTGTACTTAATCATTGGACAACTGGAAACAGGCTAATAAATAAGCGTAATGAAGATGTTGACTTTAACCATATGACAACAGGAGAAAGGGTAACAAATAGACTTAATGTGATGTGGAGACCATCCGAGGGCGTGATAGACGGAAAGTGGTGTTACTAGGGCTGTTAACGAGGTGTGGGTGTGGTAGACGGTGTGATGGTCGGCGCTCCTTCAACAATGGTGGAGAGGACACACAAGGGAGGGCAGGCGCCTGCGGTAAGCACTGTTACACAAGAGGGCGATCAGCAAGGGTTCCCTCCGAACTTGCTGCATGAGGCTCGGGCGGCAGCCTCTTCAAGAATGAACGACCAAGAGGGTTACAGGTGAGGTGACTCTGGCGATGTACAAACACCAGATCCAAAATATGAAGCTTGCAACCATCGAGAAAAGTGAATACATACCCCTGGAGATGGCGATTGAGGGGGAGATGCTAGTAGAAGGAACAGAAGAAAACTTTGAAGAGATCTTCCGGCAGGAAGAGTTTGTCGGCGAAAGGGCAGTAGCGGGTCGTTAGGAGCGCTTGCAGATGATGTGGGAACTTGAAGTGCTCTTCACTAACCTGCGACCACGGCCCGACGGCGATGTCGCCACATTCTCTGATGATGACGACCGACAATCTATTGATACTGGACATTCTCAACCCACTGGTGTTGATTTGGGATATGAAGAGCAGGGGAAGAGCCACGTTCAACTTCGAAAAATTATCGACAGGAGCAGTGCCTCCTTAAGTGACGAGGAACTGACCTGCGGCGTTCAGGCCAACTATTGGGGCTCTTCGTGGAGGTTCGTTCGCAGCCAGCTGGAGAACAACAAGAAGTTCAGTAACTTGCAACAGATTAAGAATGGCGAACCTGCACCACAGCGGGTCTCCCTCATGCTTGGTGGTTAAGGGCAAGAGAGTGAGGGCAGTAAAAACAAGCCGCATATGGCTGAGCACAGCAAATATAAAGAGCAGCGACAGGAAGAGATGACGATAGACGATCCGCACTGCCCTGCACTACTGGTAGTCGGTGCAAGTGCGAATCACGAGCAGGGGGTAATTTGTTTACGACAAAACCACATGGGATCGGTTGACAGCATCCGCAGCAAGGGGCGTTATCAACCAAAGGCAAGTGGGGCATTTCACGAATACGGCAGAACTCGTAAGATGAATGGGGACCCTCCCATACCTAGACTTCAGACGCAGGGGAGAGTGGAAGGAGGGGTTCAGGGGGGCACGGTGCCCCCACTGGGATTGGTAGAGGAGGGCAGTATATGGAGGGATGGACGGGCCAATGGGTGTGGAAGGTTCCGTGGGTGGGAGCAGGGTGATGGGGGGTTGCGGGCTGTAATGATGTTTCCTCCAAAAGGTGGGAACCTCAGCTAGGGCCTAATGCACTGGTAGAGGCTGACTGCCCGGGTAAAGGTACAGGGGGCCAAGAGTCGTAAGTACATTATATTTAGAGCAAGGAGTCGTCCCGCTATTCGCCCTGAGGAAGAGGCGGAGCGCCATTTTTAAGGATTAGCAGAGGGTGAGGAAGACGAGCTCTATGATATGGAGGTAGGAGGAAAAGAACATCAAGGAAGACAAGCTCTATGATATGGAGGTAGAGGGAAAAGAACCTCAAGCTAGGCTATGACCGAGGTGGAGGAAGAGAGTGGAGGTAGAAGAGGAGGAAGGAGGGAACCGACAAGAGTGACTTGCCTTTGGCTATTGTAGACGTTCATGCCCACCTCCTTGGCTGGCGCTGCATCTGGAAGGCCCCTGTCGGGTTACTTTTTGGACAAGGCTATGGTGACATAACATGGGAGAAGCACAATAGTAGTTGCATTGTCCTCTGAACATCCATGCTGGACATGGATGAGCCGCCATAGCTAGATGTGCAGCTTGAGGAGACGAGTGAGAGTGTGGCCCAGAGAAGAGCCCTTTGAACGCTGGCGGTAAGGGGCATTACTTAAGCAGTGATTCTTTTCTTTTCTTTTTTCTTTTTTTCCTTTTTTTTTGGTTGAAACAGGTCCTTATGTCCTGGCTCCATATTCCATTCTGGGGAGCGTCAGTCCGGTTCCTTTCCACCGTCAAGTCAAGAATTGAAATACATGGTGAACACTCTCACGCTTCCTTCCATCTGGCCGAAGGAACCCTGACCAGCATTGAATGCTCCAGAGCCGGAGGATTAACTGTCAGCTTACCCTACCACTTTTCCTCTCGGACTCTACTGTGACTCTGTCAGATGATTTGTGTAAAGCAAGAAAAGAGGAGAGTTAGTCTATATTGTTGAGAACTTGAGATTGTAATCTCAGTTTGCCCATCACTGGGTCATCGTCCTTGCTGAAGTTGCGCTGTGCCGTTTTTTTCCAAATCAACCTGTTATATGCCACAGTTGCGATCTTTCCTGTGGAAGCCAGTTTCTCACGAAAGACCCATCTCTTGACGGCTAGCCTTTCTGGTCTGGCTTTCGTTGCTGATGTCGCCTCCCTCCACCTGGATCGAATCTCAGTTTCTGCCATTTCCCGCCAGTAGAATCCACATTTCCTCCCTTGCCACCTCAGTGCCCTCTTGGTACACCTCCTTTTCCATACTACCCATAGAGCCAGCTTACTCAGCAGTTGAAACCAGACTTCCTTGCCTCCCTTGAGATTATTAGTATTGTTGGATAGGAGCAGGATGTCCAGAGGAGTTTTGGACGGAGGGGGTGATGACAAGAAGAGGAGGGACCATAGGTTGTCCACCGTGTTCCATATCCATGCTGCTTCAGTGCAATACAGGAGGCAGTGGGGTATATCTTCCGGGATGTTGTTTGTGCACAACCTGCATAATTCAGAGCTGTCAGGGTCCGTATGTTTCCTCCTCTTGTGGCCATTGATTGACCGGCAGCGATGCGTGCGCTACGAGCCACTGCATGCTTCGAATCCTAACCGGTCTAATAGACAGGTACTTCATCCAAGGGATGGAAATGGGGTCTGCGGGGTCTAGATTCAGGATCTCCCTCCATTTTTCCTTCGAATCTGGGGTCCAGATCTGTGGTCCGGATCTGTGGTCTGTACCCCCAAGTCATAACCGAATTTAACATCGTATTCAAATATCGTCCTCGCTCTCCCGGACTTACCCTGCTTTCAGACCCACTCTTTCGGGTCGAATTCGAGGTCTGAAATGCTGAGATCCGGTTGGAAGATTTTCCAGTGCTTGGCCTTCGAGACCCTCACTTTTCTCAGTCGGAAGGTTTCTAGTATGTCGCACTGGGGTTCCTTATTTAGGATTTCCAGCTCTTGTAGTCTGTGATTAGCGATAGGGTATGAGTAGAATTTAGATAGGTAGCTGAGTGGGTTGGTTCGAGAGACGAATCGATATGCTATCCCTGGATTTCCACGAAAAATCCTCCCTTAGGAGGGAGAGCCATGTTCTTCTGAATCAGCGTTAGGTTTTCAGTAAGGGAGTGGCAACCTTTTAAAACATTCCGTAGCTCCTGTTCGGTAGACCATCGTCCTCGATCCTCTGCCCAGATGTGTTTCACCTGCCACAAGCCTTTCTCCACCCAGGATAGCCATCTCCAGTCCTTTGAGCATAATGTCCACGACACTCCGCTAGGGTCTATGATCCAAGGGTTGCAGAAGAGAGGTTGTCTCAGGATCTCTTCTCGGTTTCCTGGAGAACCGTGTTTGCTTGGCATCATTCTACGCCAGGCTTTGATGGTAGGGCTCCAGAATGAGATAGCTGTTTGGGTGGGGGCTGTGATAGGCTCTGCTGGGTTTATTCTGCGAGGTCTGCCTGATTTGGTTGTCCAGTCCTTCGCCATAAGCCAGTAGAGGCCTCTCATAATCAGGGGGGAGTTGATGGGTGCCAGGTTTCTAATGCTGTCTAGAGCCATCTGGGTCCATGGAATAAATTGTCTGATCAGGATCTTGATAATCCATTTCATCTGCAGAGCTATGGACTCCTGTTTGGGGTCCAGTAGCCCAAGCCCCCCTTCCTGTGGTTTCCTAATAATGTGGTTCCAAGCTACCCTGTTGATACATGTGGTCCTGTTGGGATCTCCTGTCCATAGATAGCATTTCGCCCTGTTTTTTAACGTCTTGAGGTTGGCCTCAGGGGGAGACCAGATGGATGTCATGGACCACAGTGTAGAGAAGATTGCCGTGTTAATTTAGGGCGCGTCCGATTAACGAGGCCTGAGTGGTTTTGCATAGGGCCAAGCGGGTGATTGCCCTGGCACTTAGGTTCTGATCCATTCCTGGCCATACTCCGTCCTTGTTGACCATGATGCCCAGGAAATGTAGTGCTTGATCACCCGTAGTCCATGACATGGGTGTGGCTGTATCGGTTGGTTGGGGAGGGGTGCCGTCTGCTAGCCACCAACCTTCAGTTTCTCCCCAATTGACCTTCATTTCTGATGCCAGTCCGAAGGCTTTCATTGCTCTTATGAGGACAGTTCGGCGAACATTAGTGCAGCGGGTAGAGCGAAGTCGTGTAGTGGATTGAAATTGCGTTCAGTAAGGCGGTCGATGGATGCATCTTTCCGAAGGAAGGAAGCTATGGCTTCCAAAATGAAGAGGAATATAGGCGGAGCCAATGCATCGCCTTGTCTGACCGATCTTCATATCTGGTAGGTCTCCGAATCCTGTTGACCTGGACTCTGCCCGTAGCGTCTGAATAAAGGACTTTCACCCAATTTCTGAAGTTCGGGCCTACCCCCATTTTGTCCATCATTCATTCACTCATTTCTTTTGTAATTAATTGTTTGTAAGAGTAGAAGATGATGAAGATGCTGATGACAAGAGGGGGAGGAAATGGCATTTGTTCAATCAAGTGTATTTCTTCTTCTTTCCTTTTTTTCATTCATTCACTCATTTCTTTTGTAATTAATTGTTTGTAAGAGTAGAAGATGATGAAGATGCTGATGACAAGAGGGGGAGGAAATGGCATTTGTTCAATCAAGTGTATTTCTTCTTCTTTCCTTTTTTTCATTCATTCACTCATTTCTTTTGTAATTAATTGTTTCTAAGAGTTGCAGATGATGAAGATGCTGACGACGAGCAGGGGAGGAGATGGCATTCGTTCAATCTCACGTATTTCTTCTTCTTCTTTCCTCCTCCATTCTCTCTCTGTTCCACTTTTCTTAATTTGGCAAATACTGCATCGTCTCAAAATCGAGTCTTGCATTGTGAATTGTGCTGTATCATAACAATTTCATTCCTTGGGTTTATATAGATTTGATGAAAATAATACTGTAAGAAGTCAAGAACAGAAAGAAAGCTCTCCTCACTCACCAGTGATGCGACTAGAGTCCACAGCTGGCAGCTTGCTATTCACGGCCACTGTCACCCATCTGCAGAAAGTACCAAGCTTCAAATTAGCTCTCTCTCTCTCTCTCTCTCTCTCTCTCTCTGTCTCTCTCTCACACACACACACACACACACCCATGCACATTGGGAAAAAGAGCGGCGGGAGGGGGGAAAGCGGGGCGGGGGAGAATTAGGAAGGCGAGAGGTGTGGCAGATGGCCACATGCGAGCATTGTGTGAGGATGTGAAGGTCACGGTTTCATCTATGTGATTGAGGCACCACAGCCAAGTATCTATATCAACAGCACTGCTACTGGGCCTAGAGCACTGCACTGCTGCTCCCATGACTCATCTCTGAAGATACACCACACTCCTGAACCCACCCGTTGTGGGCCCATGCAAGGAACACCTTGGAACAAAACTGTTTTCCAGCAACCATTAAAAGAAATACGACCTCCCAAGTTCATGCAGCTGAATTGAATTAAAAAAAAAGAAAATTTAGGGGAAAGGAATAGGAAAATGCTGGGGCCATCAATGGCAGATGTACAATGTTATTCTGATGTATGATATAGATAGGCATAGACATGCTGTGGCTATTAATAGTGGAAGGCAGAATACGAAATTTGACTTTGAGGGTGGATATAAAAATAATATAAATAGATACACAGAGGTTGAAACAGAAACCGTGTAAGCTTTGAGGTAGCGATAAAGCTAGGTAGGCTCTGGAGTGGCAGGAAATAGATGATGATTGGACAAGCAGGTCTCAGGGACTACCCCGGAGCACACTCCCCCCAGGGGTCCTGCCCAGCGGTGGACTACCCTACTGGGTGCTGCTAGTCAGCCTCCCGGCTAATAGGGTAGCATACTGGGGGAGGGCAATGGTTGGGGTGGGGAGTGCGGTGCAGGCCCCCCTTGCTTAGGCGACTAGTGCCACACGGGTTAGGCTGAGCCTCTTTTTCTGTCTTTTTCTCCCATTGTTTTTGTACAAACACGCTTGCCGGTAATAAGCAACCGGACTGTTGCCCCTTAGAATAGAAGGGGCCTGTGTTGGTTTGAAAAAAAAAAAGAAAAAGGAAAAGCAAACCATCCCATCCACAGTGACGTAACAAGCCTCAATGGCTGTCCTTTGGGCTGTGGCAGACCTACCCTTGCTTCATGGGGATTTTGCTGGCCTACAGTCTGGAAGGTCTTCCTTCGGGTGTGGATGGGTGATAGTCTGCTCCCGTTTTCATCACAGGTACCTTTACGGCATTAGTTGGTACCCACCTTTGGGAATCGGTTGTGGGCCAGTGGTTGGCGCCTAACCGCAGTATCATCGATTATGGAACTGTGCAGACTATAGAGGGTTCAGCCTCCGGATGAGTTGGTGAAACCCCGACGAGAACATTTTGTCACAGCCCTCCGGTCTCTTCTCCTTTCCTACCCTTTCTGCCCACGGCTCAGTAAACAGAGCTCTGTGACTACAGTAGGTACAGACGTTGTGAATTACAGACAGCTGTAAAGCAGAAAGCCTTGCAATAACTAACTGGCCTAGCTCAGTTGGTACATCCCTGAACTGTTGAAATACGGATCCGAGTTTGAACCCTGCTGGAAGCAGAGGAGTGAAAAGCCTTACAATCAGACAGCAACCCTGCTCAGTTGTCACAGCCCTCCGGTCTCTTCTCCTTTCCTACCCTTTTTGCCTACGGCTCAGTAAACAGAACTCTGTGACTACAGTAGGTACAGACGTTGTGAATTACAGACAGCTGTAAAGCAGAAAGCCTTGCAATAACTAACTGGCCTAGMTCAGTTGGTACATCCCTGAACTGTTGAAATACGGATCCGAGTTTGAACCCTGCTGGAAGCAGAGGAGTGAAAAGCCTTACAATCAGACAGCAACCCTGCTCCACACCCAGAGATAATTGGGTGGATGAGCGCATAAATAAGCTGTGCTGCTTGCCTCTTCTTTTCTATAGCAGGTGCGTTGACTATTGTCAGTTGGCTGCATGGATGGATGCTAACCACAAGTGTCATTATCGCCACAATCACATTCAAGGGCGACAATGAACCCCACTTAATCCCACAAAAGCACGGCAGGCATCGCTTACTAAGTTACTATGCTGCCAAGAGCTCTCTCTCTCTCTCTCTCTCTCTCTCTCTCTCTCTCTTGGCCACTCCGACAAGCGAGGGTGATGCGGCATTGCTGTGCCCGCACTGCTTGACTCACGCATCTGCAATTAGGGACGGACAGTGGGGAACAGCCGGGAGTCAGGATGTATAAAGCAAGTCCGACACAGCTCAGAAATCCTGGAATGATAGAGATTGAACCGCCAGTAAGTTTCCCAGTCATTTTTCTTTGACACGGCGTGCATGCGGCGGCTGCAAGTTTCAGGAGTCGGCCTAACAGAGCAAAATGGCTTGAGGCACCAGCCAAAAGCAGGCTCGCGCCAACTCATTTATTTTTGGCACGCAGGGCGTTTCCGGGCTCGACACTGGAAGGGTTGAACGTACTGGTGGTTTAACAAGGCCCATGCACAAGAACAAATGTTAAATATTTTCTCCCTGGTGCTGTGTTTAAGCCATCCCTTGGAAGTAATCGTGGAAGCCAAGCAGTGGAGACCTGGTGCTGGGCCTGCAAAGAATTTGCTATAGGGTTACATATTCCTAAGATTCCTAACATATGGCCTGGGCTGTTGCCCCTAATGATGGTGGGTTGCCTTCAGGCGATGATGGTATGATAGGATCTGTGCATGCATATTAAGTGAAGAGAGAGCATCGTTCCTACACTTTTAAACCATACTTGCGGTGCACCAGTGCGCTGCGCTGCGCCATGCTGGATGCGCTCGGCCACACCGCACGTGCACCGGTTGCGCCGTGTGCGCACCGCATTGAGACACGCTGCTTTTTGCCGGCGCGCCCTGTGCACCGTGCCTCTGTGTGTGTGTGTGTGCGTGTGTGTGTGCGTGTGTGTGTGTGTGTGTGTGTGTGTGTGTGTGTGTGTGTGTGTGTGTGTGTGTGTGTGTGTGTTTTAGATTTTCCCCACAACAGCGCCAATTCCACCCAGGTGAATAGATTCAGAATCAAAGCAGTCTTTATCCTATTGCAGACAACGAGAGCATTTGAGATGTCCAACATATTAAAGCAATTTTATAATTACACAGTTTTTTGGTTGTTCTTGGGGTA
>BFEA01000438.1:682061-697375 GCA_003427395.1 Chara braunii
GTGAGAGAGAGAGAGAGAGAGAGAGAGAGAGAGAGAGAGAGAGAGAGAGAGAGAGATCCGTTTGGGCCATGCACACGCGGGAGACATAGAATGTAGGCTTCCCACACACACACACACACAGAGAGAGAGAGAGAGAGAGAGAGAGAGAGAGAGAGATCCGTTCGGGTTATGCATGCGCGGGCAACCTAGAATGTATGCTTCCCACTCATTTTCGGAATTCAGTGGCATACTCACACCAGCCCTTTCCTCCATCTGACTGCAATTATGGCTGAACCTCGATGAATCTAACCATAATCACGTCCAGAGCTTAGCAGGAAATGTCCGAGTGTTAGTATGCTCTCACACAATGACTTTTCCTACTAAGCTCTGGACGTTATGGCGGTCCGATTCATCCAGGTATGGCCGTAGTTGCAGTCAGATACATTTTTGAGGGCGCCCTACTGCCTTCACCCAAATAGACGCCCGACATTATCGCTGTATCTAGACTTCAAGTTGCCCTAAATACAGTCATAAAGTCCTAGTGTGACTCGTAGTGTTTCAAGTTCAACGGATATCCTGAAGGACACTCTGAACGCACATAATGGATCTCTCAGGTCTGATACAGTCATGATGAGGTGAAGTGTGCTCTGGCGATAGCATTACTTCATTATGACTGTATCGGACCTGAGAGGTAGGTTGCGTGCATTCAGGGTGTGGAAAGAGTGCTGACAGGTTTTCTTCTTTTTTTTTTTCTTTTTTTTTTTTCCAACAGCCTTTTCACAAGGCTCATTCTTCTTGTTCCTATTTCAACCAAAAATAAGGAACAGGCCTGTCAGAGCCTCCTTTTCATAATGATTGCATCGGACCTTAAAGATCTGACGGATACACTACTAAACCATGGAACCGTGGGCCCTGGCCTCGGCGCGGCTTGAAAAAAAAATTGTGCGGCCTGTTCCTCATTTTTGGCAAGGCAGGGGAATTTCGTTTCAGACCCCCCCGCAACTTTTTTTTTTCGAGTTACCCCTATTTTTTCCCGTGCGGCGCACCAGGTGCGTGCGCCGTGTGCGCAATGCGCATTGCGCCGCACGTGTGTGATTGGCGCGCACGTGATGCGCCACAAGTATGCTTTCAACTCCTCCTGTGTCTAGAAGCTCCATTTTTCTAGCGCTTTTGCAAGCCTTTTGGCTTCCTGAATTGATCTCCGTCCTGCTCCGCCGTCGGTTTTTTTTCGACATTTCTTTATCACATGTCAGCTGGCCTAAGCTCAGTTGGTAACCCCATCAACGGTTGAAATGCAGCCTTGACTTCAAATCAGGATGAAGCCAGACGAACGAAATTAAAAATCAAATATTTCTGAACTATCTGGGACCGCTCAGTTCCACCTGTCTCCTCCTTAAGGAACAGGGATAGGATCTGTCCATGAATATCAATTAAAGAGCTGGCATCATTCCCATTGGTTAAATTCTTGCAGTGTCTAAAAGTTTGATTATTTTTTACACTCGTACTGTTGTACATGTCTTAGTTTCTCTTAAAGAATCCTCAGGGAACGTTTTTCCTCGTCTCTTACTTTAAAGAAAGAAAGAAACAAAGCAAACAAGACGATGCAAGCAGTGAAGATCTGAAACAGTTGTTGGCCTCGACTCATCGAGTAGCATTTGGCAGGTGTGCAATTCCATATTATCATGCAGCCTGATGATCTGAAACTGCGGTTGGCCTCGACTCATACCTGCCACTCTTGAAGAATTGTAGTCGGCAAACTCCTTTTGCATCTTCTGGGTACTCAACAGCATCCATGAAGATCTTCCCCACGAGCCATGGCGAGAGCAGTGAAAGGGCGGACCAAAACCAGAGCCAGCCCTCAAACATGTGCACTTGACATTGAGCACCCATAAGCAGAGTCGACTTCCCGAGTTGTAAATCTAACGGTGCTTCAAGATCCCCTGCTGCCATTGTTTCTGCCTTGCCCTCGAGCAACGGTAAGGGATCATACACAGGATCTGAAATGCACCCGTATTCCCCGATGTCATGCGAAGGAATGACGGCTTCTACTGCAAACCACGGTACACTCCTCCAGAACCGCATGTGGTCGTCCTTGCTTTCTAGCCCGAAAGATTTCGCGAGCAATGTCCTACGCGCCATCTCCTCTTGCCAACCCCTCTCAATGTCTGGCAATCCACCGGCCTCAGTGTCTTGAAGAAACACGGGCCCTGCAACTGCTGCTGAAGTCTCTTTTTCGCCAGCCACTAGAATTAGCAGGTCCTCTGTGGCATCCTTGGGCAGTTCTGAAAGTGATGTAACATCGGCACAAGGTTGTGGCTCAAGTGGCTCGTTCTCTCTTGGCCACGAAATCACAATAGATAGGGAAACGGCAGCTTCCTCCCCGTCAAGCGTGACTTCAGCAACAGGTGCAGTTGGTGCAGAGCAAAGACCTTCCCCTGGTGAGCGAACCATCTCAGGGAGCACGAAATCGAACGGGGTCTGTGACTTCTCTGTGAATAGTTGATCATGGACTGTGCAGAAGCTCTCCAGGGAAGCTGCTGTTTCCAGCAGGGGTACGGTCGGAACATGTGGCAGTTCAGCTGGCACTTGTACATCCTCACCTTTCAGCCAATGACCCTTGCTATCTTCATCTCCAGGCGGATAACCCTGTGGCTCAACAAGCAGCGCCAACTCAGCCACAACTGGGTATGCAGCCATCTCTAGGATGGGATTCTCGACGTGACACTCGTCAGCTTCTATTAGTCTGACATTTTGCCCCAATTCAATGTCAACAGGAACCGCAACAGTATCGAGCAGTGACTCTTCGGAAAGCAATGCAGGCGATGACAAGCTAACAGAAGTTTCTTCTTCTTCTAAAACAGCAATAACTTTGTGATCCGAGTGAATTGTCATGACGAAGCGGTGCACCTCGGGCTGCGCTTTCATCACGCCATTCAATGCTCGACCTCGCCTTTCCTTTGCCTTCACAAATGCCAGAGCCTTGATGATCACCTTGTATGTGCCCTGAGATAACGTGGCCTGTACCTGGCAAGTGGGGTGCTTCGTTTGTTTCCTTGCAACGTACTCCTCATCCTCGTCAACAACGAAAATCCCAGCCTCAAAGGTAGGGAGTGCGCCAATGCTGACAGACAGCAACACAATAGGCATAACTTGTTAGAGGAACAATGACAAACCCCCTTCCCTGCTCGTTTTCCTCTTCCATTTCTTGAGAATAATATCATTAGAGGGTAGAACAGAACCGGAATGTTGCTTGGGTGCCTTGCTGTCCTCTTTAGCTCTTTCAAAGAAAAACGAAAACATCATTCCAAAGCAACACGCGAGACAACCTTCCTTAAAGGAGACCGAGCAACCTTTCCTGTGAGGAGCAGCCATCCCCTCCAATGATCGCATTCCATAATCTCCTTCTTTTGATCATCACTCCCTTAAAGTGAAAAGCGGCTCTCATGTGATGCTGCCTCATAAACCACCACTACCCCCAGTGCCGGGTCGGCTTTCCTGGCCACACGGACCGGCTTTTACAGGGGGGCGGCGGCCAGGCGCAGGGGGGTCCAGTCCCGCAATTTTCAAGCACAAACTTTGGCGATTGACAAAAAAATCTGAAAATTGATTAGGTTGTGATCTATCCAGGAAAAATATCAGAAAAATAAAAGGAAACGTTTTCGACCACGAAATAAGTGCCGCGCCGATTCGTTGCATTTTCCATTTTTGCCACTCTCTCGCGTGTGGGCCAAAAGGAAAAAGTACCCCAACTTCCGCAATTTTTTGCACTCAGAAGAATTCGTTTCATTTTCCATTTTTGCCACTCTACCACATGTGGGCCAAAAGGAAAAAGTACCCCAACTTCTGGAATTTTTTGCACTCGGAAGAATTCGTTGCATTTTCCATTTTTGCCACTCTACCACGTGTGGGCCAAAAGGAAAAAGTACCCCAACTTCGGCAGTTTTTTGGACTCAGAAGAATGACTCAAAAGCTCTGAAAATTGGAGGGTCTGTAAGCTTGGCCGTGATCTTTCCATGAAAAAAACATTCAAACAAATAAAAAATAAAAAATAAAATCGTTCCAACCACAAATAGATTGCGGGTGAATTCAACGCATTTTCCATTTTTGCCACTCTGCCGGTTCTCCCCACTGTGCTACCGGTAGTCCTCATGAACCTGTGCTACCAGTCCCCCCAAATTTAGGACGGTGGGGGTAGCGGTGGTATAAGAAGACACTGTAGAGACTGATTTACCCAGGGTGGAAGGCCCAGTCAATTTTTTTTTTTGAACAGGTCTTTATGGCACCGCGCTTGCCTGTGGAAAGCGGACTGACACTCCCCAGAGTAGAGAATGGAGCCAGACATATATTACAAACCACGCGGCTGAATGGTTATGAAATGTTAACCTTAGAAATGAGATTTCGGATTTCGGGGTCCTTTGGGACATCTGTTAAAATTGGAACGATACAGAGAAGATTAGCATGGCCCCTGCGCAAAGATGACACAGCAAAAAAAAGAAAAAAGAAAAGAGAGATTTCTGGGGGGCCCCTCCTATCCAGTCCGTGGGGTTGAATGGAACACGTATCACTGTTGATAAGCAGGTCACGAGTTCGAGTCCCGCCAAATCAGATAGATACAATAATATTAGGGGCTTATCCCCTTAAATGAAGTTAAATCACCATTACATCCGAGCCTCTATTTCCCAAGGCGGATTTCCCCTCTGCAGAGTCCGCGCTAAAACAAGGTTACAGAACGTTCCGATACTGACCCTGAAGATCCATGGCAAATAACAGCACTTCATGTCCGCAATTTGGAGATGTCTGAATCGCCGCACTTCGTTCCCGGAGAGGCCTGCCTAGCCTTCACAACACGACCAGGCACAGGCGCGTTTTCTTTTTTTTCTCTTCGTGCTGCCAGGCAGTGCCAGCCATTTTGAGGTCCGAACTCCGAAGCACTGGTCATCTGAAAATAGTGATTGTCTACAAATTGTTGGGAACCTTTGCACGTGAAAGGTACCTGTGGTTTTAACTTTTAAATAATTAAAAAAATGGGCAAGAATGCACCCGACGTTCAGAATAGGCAACTTAAATTAGCCGTTCCCGAAATGGAGCAAAAAAGGCGACCCTAAATCTGCCAAGCGCCACTGTGGGTAATGACCGGCGCAGTTTTAGACCCCCGCTAAACTTGCACATTTCGAAACTCGCACCATGACATCAGCGCGCCACTTTGTCTTTTCTTGCCTATTTCAAACTCAAAGCGTGCCACAGCAACAGTTCCCCCTTTAAAAAAAAAAGACCTACGAGCCCCTGTGGAGTGCAGAAAAGATCCTGTCACCAAGTGGAAAACAAAAATGACTCGGTAGTCTGGCGAGGTCAACCAGCGCCTGTCATGTTGCAGCGGCACCCATCACTTGAAGTCACTGTGACAGGCTCTCTAAGTGTTGGGTGCCACTGTGACAGTGACTTTAAGTGATGGGTACCTTTCCTGAAGTTCCCTGATGCAGTACAATGACCTGTGGTTGGCGGACCCATCACTCAAAGTGAGACACTAAGGGATGGGTGCCACTGTGACAGTGACTTTAAGTGATGGGTACCTTCCCTGTAAGTTCATTGGACTGAATCAGCAACCCATATCTTTCAATTTCCACAGGGGCAACTGGTATGTACAACATCCAGAATAGAACAGAACCTCCCATGATTTCGGTGGGTGTGCATTTGCTACAGCTTGGTGGACTTTGATACTGGTGCTTGTAGGTCTGCCCGCAGTTGGGGAGAGAGAAAACGGAGAGAAGGCCTACATCGGAGCTGATCGCCAAGTTCAGGTATGAAAAGTGATGGTCCCGATGGACGAAAAAAAGCCTACATCGGTGCTGATCGCCAAGTTCAGGTATAAAAACTGATGGATGAAAAAAAAAAGCCTACATAGGAGCTGATCGCCAAGTTCAGGTATAAGAATTGATGGATGAAAAAAAAAACGACGTCGGAGTTGACTGCCAAGTTCAGGTATGAAAAGTGATGGATGAAAAAAACTTAAAAAAAAGCCTATACCGGAGCTGATCGCCAAGTTCAGGTATCAAAAGTGATGGATGAATAAAACTTACAGCCGCACATCTTCCTGATGCAGTCCAATGAACATGGTTGTTGATTCGGCAACCTCCAGACTCACGACTCTCACGTGTTCCGATGGCATCCCTCCAGGAGACTGATCGGCAAGGAAGGTAAACGAGCTCGTGATACAACGTTCATGCCATGCTTTTGCACCCTTATGCTTGACGCAGCAGACAGTCAAACCCTGGAAATTCTGCAGAGATACCAAACGCATTAAAGTTGATTGACAACATGACCACACCATATTCTACATGCTTCAGCTTGCTCATGCAAACCATCCAACCACTGTGCTCACCCAATGGACCAATAGCACATGTAAACGAAACAAGCAGTTTATTTTATTCACGTATCCGCTCATACACGCATCCCGCCGGACTCAGGGATGAGGTTAGTGTCTTATTGGCCGCCTGACACTTCAAGTCAAAACATCTGAATCGATCTCACACAAAACTGTCTGATTGTTAGTTTGTCTCAACTGAAGTGTTTTCGTCGTCTGCAACAGGACAGAGCTGCTTCGATTTTGGATCTACTCATCTGGGCGGAATAAGAGCTGTGGTGATGAAAATTCAAAACAACACACACACACACACACACACACACACACACACACACACACACACACACATTGCCAACCTACCACAGAAGGTGGTGACAAAGGGTAAAACTACCCATATTGTTTTGTTGCCTTGCCAGTCCGGAATCCACCTTCAGGAAGGGAGGAGGGAATCAGTCTGTCACAGAACCATATCACAACATAGGAAACAAGCTTTCACACGCGGTACCATTAGTCACATTCCAATAAGAATTCCCCACGGCCCACGGGTACGTTTACAATATTTTAACTACCACAGGAAACAAGCTTTCACACGCGGTACCATTAGTCACATTCAGCCTTCCTTTGCCGATTGTCTTTTCCTGAATAGATGACATGCACCGCATTAGCTATTTTTATGATTTGTGTTCTTGATTTTATACAATACTGCACTGAGAGCAAACCTTTACCAAATATAGCAACAATAAAATTGGGTGCTACCATCATGGTTCAGGACCCAACAATGGTCTTACGCCTGACTACATATCATCATGCAGCAGTGTGACTGGTCAGGAAAGAGACATGGGTGAACCCTTTGCCAGCAACATAACACGGAGATTGTACGATTCCTCTTACTTTCTTCTCAAGATAATCTCTCTGAGGCAAAAGCTGAAGATCATTGGCTACAATCATCCAATCAAGGCAGTTCACAACCATTGGACTCTGCAGAGCTTCAAGCTTCGAACAGCACTTCCTGAAATCCAGTCCTGGAGCGTCAGCTGCAACACTCATTGGTTGTGTGGGTGTATAAGGGACGGCATTAGGGAGTTACGATGACCAGTCACCCCCAGGCTGGATGTACCATGGCAAGTCTGATTGTGCGACCCACACCCATTTTTAAAGGAGGGGGGGGAGGGGGAGAAGGGGGGGGAACCTTTAAAAACACTCCTTGGTATCAGGCTATCAGCAGAGTTTCAAGCTTCGGCCACCACTTCCCGAAATCCAGTTCTGAAGAGAGAGTTCCCTCTGCCATCGGTTCATTTCTGTCGTCATGTGAAACAGGGAGGCTAACAGCAAGGCGCATATAGGTTCCACATGCTCTCAACTGACCTCTAGGAAATCGGACCATGTCATCCAGAAATATCCATCGTCCTTGGAGAACGTCGGTCGGATCTGCTCTTTAATTTCTGGATGCTGCTCCCATTCCACACTGTTGTCGCTCCAAGCACCGTTCCATTCGAAGCTTCCCCAAGGATTCCTGATGTGAAGAAGTCGGTGCCCTGCTATGTTCTTGACCTGCACACAAACGCACCGTACCACTTCAGTTTTGCATAATCCGGCGCCCTCCCCCACCCAACGAACAGAAAACCGCATTCCGGGTCGCTTGCCCGCTGAATTCACTGAGAACCTAGGCTGCCAGGGGCGCTCGGCGAGGCACCATGCAGGTCACCTGGCCCTCCACCCGCACAGGATACCCCAGGCATCTCAAAACTCTGGGAATTTCTTTTTTCAATCGACCGTGGCCGGCGGTGGGGCTGTTCTCGCACACCAAAAGATGCCCAAATCTGAGCACTTTTTTGTTTTCCAGTGTTGTCTGTTGACTGGGTGGGGAAGGGGGGGAGGGGGGGGAGGGGGGGAAGGGGAGTAAGGAGTTCTGACTGAGGTGACCCTTAGCCAAAAGTTGTTTGCATTGCAATCCAACACAATGTAGTTCTTTGAACTTCTTTCCCCATTTTTTTTATGTCTTTAAACCACCACCGTTTGCCTCTCACAGGCAAACACAAAGTCCATCTAGTAGTCTACTCCTAAAAAGTCGGGGCTCGGGGAAGGTTTGGAGGCTGAAGAAAAGAAAAAGAAAAAAAAAAAGAAGAAAAAAACAAAAAAGAAAAAAAACCTAAAGAGTATTGAATCCAGTGACGTCCGGGAAGGCCCTCACAAAGTGGAAGTTACACCAGTGTTGAGGAATGTATCTGGCCGCTAAATGAGGAAGGTGATTGCTGGGTCCTTTTTTTTTCCCTCTCGATTTTTTTCATGTCCTTGTAGTGCCCTGCCAGTCAGGCAGGGCGTATTCCACGCGCGGGGACTAACTGTCTGATTTTAAGTGATTTACCTCATACTCACACTAGCGCTCTACCTTCTTCCCCCGAGTACAACGTACGGTCATTATAGCGGTATCTAGACTGAAAGATGCCTCAAATACAGCTTATAATGACCGTACACTATATTGGGGGAAGAAGACAGCATTCTGTATTGGCCCTCAATCACAGCATAAGGGATAGTTCCCCCCCCCCCCTCCCCCCCCCTACTTCGTCTGTCAGACGCGCTCACTGAGGGCACAGTCACACTAGAACCTCATAGCATTCTGTATCTGATGGTTATCACGGCGTTGAGGAAGTTCTTTTCTTTTTTTTTTCCCTTCTTCTTCTTCTTCTTCTTCTTCTTTTTCTTTGTTCCTTTTCGGATGCAACTGCCCGAGCTTGGCAAAACTCGGTGCGCATTGAAAATCAGGCTCGGCAAAAACAGGATCGGAGGTAGTGGTGGTTTAATTGTTTTTGATTTAGTGCGGTGGCTGAACAGGGACCAGCCTGGAGGTCCTGCCCTGCTGGGCAGCCACGCGTGAGCAGTCGTACTGGGGTACACGGAAAAACAGTCCAGCTGAAAACTACAGCTAAGCTGTAGCCGTCATGTCTTATCTTTGAGGGAAGATGGTGGTGGTATACACAGCATTGACAGCATTACCAACAACAAAAATCCTAGAGAAAAACTTAGCCCTGCAGCATTGATAGGACTATAGTCTACTAATCCCAAAAGAAAACGTAGTCCTCTAGCAACACAGTCCCGGCGGCCTGCCAGGGAAATTGATGGGCCTATGTTTGGTGTGGGACAGCAGTGTTGCACGACGGCCCTTTAACGGTTGTGGGTGTGCTAGGGCACTTTCTCTGCCACTCACAGTTGGGCTGGACCTGATAAGCACAGACAGGCACAGAGACTGCAATGCACGCAGGCACGTGAGAGTAATATGAATGTGGTATGATCACAATAAAGAGGTCTACAGTAAGACAAGGGAGTCGCAGTGGGCACATGAGGTGTATCAAGGAATGTGAACCAAGGCGACGACGAGGAGCAGGTTTACCATGTGAAAGGGGTTCGTGGAGGTGAAGGATGCAGAAAGTTTACCCCGAGGACGACAAGAATCCGGTTGTGACATCAAGGTTATCGCACCCAGGGGGCCAGGCGGAGGTTCTCTCTCTCTCTCTCTCTCTCTCTCTCTCTCTCTCTCTCTCTCACACACACACACACACACACACACACACACACACACATCCCAGACGTGGGCTCTCTTTAGATCCGTCATGTATTTTGGTCAATTGCATCTGTACACAATGAAGGATTGGAATGAGTCATTCCCTCCGTCTCTTACTCTCAATGATTCTATGCTCGTGCCATACACAACCTTCCGTACGAAGTACTACAAACTCCAGTCCCGAGTAGGAGGGGAACAGGGGAGAAAGTGCAATGCACTCTCACGCGATGACTTATTTCCATTTTGGGGGAGCAACCACTTGTCCTTTGCCCAGTGGATCAGCCGTTCACTTCCCTTTAAAGCATGCATTGACTGGGAAACATGGCTTACACTTCTGTCTTAGGAAATTTCAAATTTCCATTCTTTTAGCTAGTAAAGTAAACTAGCAAGAACTTGCAAAGCCAGGGAATGCAGCCTTTGAAATTGAACGACTGATAATCAAAGAAACAACATAACATCAAATAGTGATATTTCGTCGCTTTGTTTGTTAAATCATCACTGCGGCACTGCCCCCTTTTTTACGGGTGGTAAATACAGGGGAGCCAACACAGCCTTCGTGGGGCTACTACGAGGCTAAGGTTAGTACAATTTCGTTCTTTTTTTCTTTTTTTTTTAAACAAAACAGGTTTTCATGGGCAAATTAGAGCAATTTCTAAAATTCTCTAAACCACAATTTCAAGTTCAAATAAACAACATATATAAATTGTGAATCACGTTCCAAAACTCTAATTACCCAGCCGATGTGGCTGAATGGCCCACCCACGTAACTGTTAATAAATAGGCCCGGAGTTCGAATCCCGTGACGAATCACATGAACGGTGTAACTCTGAATTACCTGGGGCCCACCAGTGTGATGATCATACCCCAAGGCTGTCTCCACTTTAAAGTTTAAACCAACCACTACAAGGTCTTCAACTCCAATTTACAAGATGGCAGGCATACCGGAAACTTCTTACAGACTCTTACCTCAATGACGGCATACGCATGTCCATTGACTAGGCCATCACCGTCTCTCAAGCCTGTCGCTGTGCACTCGTCCTTCCCAGTGGTGCAGGCAACCATAACATAGCCACACTGGTCATACTTCTGCAAAAGAGGCCAGAACTCTGCAGCCACATTCCCACGGATAAAAGTTCATTCGTAGCCACGTCTCATCTCAGTAACAGACCTCCACTTGTTAACCACCTACCATAATGAGTGAAAGTTGCAAATGGCTGCTACTTGCTTCAGCTTAACTGTTGGAGGAGCAGAAGAAACGAAACTGAGCGGCAATGGAACCATAGATGAGATCAGTAGGTGTGACAATTTACTAATAAATTAACATCATCAACCATCTTGAATGGAAACCGCGAAAGGGAACACCTCCCACCCCCCCAAAAAAGCGGGGGGGGGGGGGGGGGGGGGGGAGGAGCGGGAGGGAAGGAGCGGCAACCGGCAACGACACCATAGATGAGCTCTTTACTGTAAAAAAGTCAAAAATATAATTCCAAGTATGACATGCCACATGATATACATTGTCATATATCTATAAATAAGAAGAGAGCACTCCGCTGACGCTCCTCAGAATGGATATGGAGCCAGGTCTGTGACGCTCTGTTTTCCCCAAAAAAGATAAAAATGATTCCAATCGTTACGGTAGCGTGAGGAGGAGAAGGATGCAGAGTGTTGACGCGCACGCACACACCTTCTCCAGAATGGCGCAGGCAATCCACAACGTAAACATATCAACATCAACAGGAGACGTCCATCCATCATGTTTGTCATGTTTCCTTTCCTACCTACTCCTCCTCTTCGTTCCTTTCCAACTCCTTATATCAATCCTCTTCCCATATACATCCTCATCTCCCCCCCTTTCTTCTTCTGATCTTCAGCTTCATTCTACCCTACCTCCTTTGCAAGTTCACACAGCGATAATGACCGGGCGCTCTATTTGAGGGAAGACAATAGGTTGACAACGTGTCACGCTACCATCTTCACCCGAATGGAATGTAGGGTCATGATCGCTGTATCTAGACTGAAAACTGCACCAAGTACTGCTACAATGTCTGGGGGCGATCTATTCGGGGGAAGACGGGTACACAGGGGAAGCACTGGGCTTTATAGCACTAGCAACATCATTATTAAAATTTTACAACAACGCTATTCTTGAACCTCCATCCTGCTTCTTGTCCTCCCTCCTACCCAATGTCAATTATGTACCAAGAAAAATGACGATTTCCTTAGAACATTAACTTGACCACTACAACTTCATACCTCCCTCGCCCCACCACCCCGCTCCCTTCCCGATACTTTCTCTTTACCTATCTTCTTCCCTCCTCCCGGAGCACGGCACCGTCTTCATCCGAACAGAACGCCCGGTATTTATCGCTGTATCTGGACTGAAAGTTGCCCCAAATGCCACTATAATGACCGAGCGGTGAGCATTCTATTCGGGTGAAGACGGTAGCCATCTTCTGAACATGGGATCCAGGAAGAGATTCAGATTGATATGAGCCGGATTAGTTCATCCCACAGAAATGAGAAATTCAGACAAGAAACACCCCGGCAGAAAGTCTAACATTACCACTGCTTTTTTTTTTCCTTTCAAGGGCGGAGCCTTGCTAGATATCATTGTTCAACTGACCAGCGCAAGGCAATTAAATTCAGAATTATCTTATTCTGGTCATCTGAATGCATCTGGATTCGAACTTGGGTATGATTCATATTTCAACAGTTTGTTGTGCGTGTACCCCCAACTGAGGTAGGCCTGTCGGTCAGCATTACCATTCTTTTCCTCCATGCGCTTGAATTCTGGGCTCGAGAATGTGAAGGACACGCATGGGGCGCCTGTCAAGTCTTGCAAGGCATCACTTGGAGACCCGCCAACGAGTTGCTCGTAAGAACCATGCAATTTCGCGTACGCCTTCTCCACCATCATCACCCACAGCTCGTTTGAAACGGAACGGGCTGGCAAAAAAATACGACATCGATGACAGACAGACACATCACGACGTATTCGCCCTCGTTAACAACCATTCACTCCACATTCATGACCGCACTGACTGGACAGAAGATTGAAGCATGGTGGTGTCATCCACAAGAAAAACAATAGGTTTGCTGAAGGTGTAGAAATCGATCGCTATTTCACGCGATCATCACACTGTAAACCGATACACATAATATATATTGTCACAGAACTATCGACTAAGAGCATACGCACATGAAGTAGAAGAAGAAATAAGATGAGCGAAGAAAAGAAAAATGAAAGGACAAACAGGCAAAGAGACAGACAAACCAGAATGACACAAACAGTGTCCTCTTATTCTTTGCTTCACAGTATTATTATTTCTTTCAGTGTTTTACAAAAAAAAAAAAACACTGAATCAAAGGATAAAGATAGAAAACAAAGACACATTGAAATCATTCAGTTTCTCGGTCTTCTTAACGCCTCCTTCACTATGTCTCTAGCGTACAAGGCTTGCCACGCTCATTTAGGCAATCAAGCCGGAAAGGTAGTAGCTTCTATGCGTTGATAGATCAAGGTGCGTTGTGTTCGGAGGTAGATTGTAGACTCAGCTACAACATATGGTAAGCTTAGGCTGTAAAACTCCCATACAAAGAGGTTTTCCACAAACGTGATTCTGCAGTTATTGTGCGGTTTCCCACGTGGATCGATCTCATAATCCCCATCGAAGACTCAGCGGCGAGGCGATCATAAGAGAAGAGTCTTACCTCTACTGGGTTGTTTAGTAGCAGGCGTGTTTGGTCACTTTCTTGCACTGTGCTATTTTCTGCGAGGCGATCATAAGAGAAGAGCCTTACCTCTACTGGGTTGTTTAGTAACCTCTACTGGGTTGTTTAGTAGCAGACGTGTTTGGTCACTTTCTTGCACTGTGCTCTTTTCTGAGTAAAGCTTGATACTCGTGATAAAAATGCAATTGTGCTGGCAAGTTGTGGCAACATATCCGGCCGGAATACAAGGAGAAGACATAGCCAAATATGGGTTCTCTTAGATCAGGGATAACAAGGGCAAATTCTTTTCCCCAAATGAGTGATTGGAAACAGGTGAGTTAGGACGCCAGCACAATTGCATTTTTATCACGAGTATCAAGCTTTACTCAGAAAAGAGCACAGTGCAAGAAAGTGACCAAACACGCCTGCTACTAAACAACCCAGGAGAGGTAAGACCCTTCTCTTATGATCGCCTCGCCGCTGAGTCTTCGATGGGGATTATGAGATCGATCCACGTGGGAAACCGTACAATAACTGCAGAATCACGTTTGTGGAAAACCTCTTTGTATGGGAGTTTTACAACTAAGCTACCATATGTTGTAGCTGAGTCTACAATCTACCTCCGAACACAACGCACCTTGGTAGCTGAGTCTACAATCTACCTCCGAACACAACGCACCTTGATCTATCAACACATAGAAGCTACTACCTTTCCGACTCGATTTGTCATCAAGGTAATGGCTCTACGAAATTGTACGAATTCATGTTCGCTGCGTTATGCGTACTGTACTCATGGATGACTCGATGATCAAAAAATGTCATGGCATGCAATTTTTCTGTTTCGACAAACGCACTTCATTTTTCATGAGGTGATAATGTGTGTAATTGAATTGTTATCTAGGATTTTAGGTGCCATTGTTGTCGCGTTTTCAGTTGGGATTGTGAAGTTATGATGCAAAATCGCTAATACGTAAAGATAGCAGACGTTCGCTGGTGAGAGAAGGTTAACGACAGTCGTATTTTTCATCACCACTTCAAGACACCCTTCACCACTTCAGGATGCAGCCGGCCTAAACAGGTGGTTTTCAGGGTCTTCGGACCTTTCACCACTTCAGGATGCAGCCTGCCTAAACAGGTGGTTTTCAAGGTCTTCGGACCCCTTTCACCACTTCAGGAGCATTCTCGATTTTCGGACCGCCCAAAACTCTCACTTCACCACATCAGGATGCAGCCTGCCAAAACAGCTGGTTTTCAGGGTCTTTGGACCTTTCACCACTTCAGGACCATTCGGGATTTTCAGACTGCCCAAAACTCTCACTTCAGAATTTTCATTCCTGAATTTTCAGCTACCCGTTAACCGCTTGTGGAGTGGTACATGCGTGTAACTATTAATAAAACAGGTGCTGCTGCAATGAACCTCTCAGTTCAACACCAATAAGCAAACATAATCACACAACATGCATGAATAAGATCACACAAAATTCACACTGGAGGCCAGAGAGATGAAGACCAGGTAGCGCAACTTCAGAATTCCAACAAAGTATTATACTGCATGGGTCCTGTGGACCATCTCACGCCAAAGTGTATAAATCATGCAACTTCGTCACTCTCAAAGAACTGTAGCCATCACACTTAGACAAGGGTAGGAGAGAAAAATGCTGCATGACGCAGCTTATATTATCAAAATTATGTTTACAAAGAGTG
>BFEA01000438.1:728834-758439 GCA_003427395.1 Chara braunii
GCACAGGCTCCACAGCTTTGTCACCACCCTTCTGCAAATCAACGGAGACAACATCTGTCTCAACAACCTGAGGCTCTGAGATACTCACAGCAGTGATCTCGCCTACCAAAGTGTCTGTTGATGGCGACTCCACACTTTCCAGACTGCCTTCCTCTACAGAACGTGTCGCCTCATGCGCAGCCTCTGGCAACAAGGAGCACAAAGCTATCTGCTCGTGGGCAGACTTTGGCACGCCACCAACCTCTGGTGATGCACTCAAAGAAAAGACCATCTCATCCGGCTCTACAGACTTGCCAACAACAGTTGTCTGCAGGTAAGAAGTGATGAAAGAAAAGGGCACAGGCTCCACAGCTTTGTCACCATCCTTCTCCAAATCAAAACAAACAACATCTGTCTCAACAACCTGAGGCTCTGACGTACTCACAGCAGCAATCTCACCTACCAACGTGTCTGTTGATGACAACTCCACACTTTCTAGACCACCTTCCTCTGCAGAAGGTGCCGCCTCATGTGCAGCCTCTGGCAACAAGGAATGAGAAACGCTCTGCTCATGGACAGACTTTGGCACATCGCCAACCTCTGGTAATGCACTCACAGAAGAGACCATCTCATCTGGCTCTACAGACTTCTCAATGACAGTTGTCTGCAGATAAGGCGTCATGAAAGAAAAGGCCAAGGGCTCCAATGGTTTGTCACCACCCTTCTGCAAATCAACAGAGACGACTTCCATCTCCACAACCTGAGGCTCTGAGATACTCTCAGCAGCTATTTCGCCCACCAAAGCATCTGTCGATAACAGCTCCACGCTTTCTAGACCACCTTCCTCTGCAGAAGGTGCTGCCTCATGCGCAGCCTCTGGCAACAAGGACCATGAAACTAAATGCTCATGGACAGACTTTGGCACACCTCCAACCTCTGGTGATGCACTCACAGAAGACACCATCTCATCAGGCTCTACAGACTTGTCTATGACAGTTGTCTGCAGGTAATGCGTCATGACAGGAGCGGGCACAGGGTCCACATATTCATCACCACCCTCTGGCAAATCAACAGATACAACATCTGTCTCCACAACCTCAGGCTCGGAGATGCCCTCAGCAGCGATCACACCTACAGAAGTGTCTGTTGATGACAGCTCCATGCTTTCTAGACCACCTTCCTCTGCAGAAGGAGCCGCCTCATGTGCAGCCTCTGGCAACAAGGAATGCAAAATGCTCTGCTCATGGACAGATTTTGGCACACCGCCAACCTCTGGTGATGCACTCACGTAAGAGACCATCTCATCCGGCTCTACAGACTTGTCGACGGCAGTTGTCTGCAGGTAAGGCGTCACGGAAGAAAAGGGCACCGGCTCCACAGCTTTGTCACCAACCTTTTCCAAATTAACAGAGACAACATCTGTCTCAACAACCTCAGGCTCTGAGATACCCTCAGCAGCGATCTCGCCTACCGAAGTGTCTGTCAATGACAGCTCCACGCTTTCTAGACCACCTTCCTCTGCAGTAGGTGCTGCCTCATGCGCAGCCTCTGGCAACAAGGACTGTGAAACTATCTGCTCATGGACAGACTTTGGCACACCTCCAACATCTGGTGATGCACTCACAGAAGAGACCATCTCATCCGGCTCTACAGACTTCTGGACTGTAGTTGTCTGCAGGTAAGGCGTCATGAACGAAAAGTGCACAGGCTCCACAGCCTTGTCACCACCCTTCTCCAAATCGACAGCGACAACATCTGTATCCACAACCTCAGGCTCTGAGATACTCCCAGAAGCGATCTCGCCCACCAAAGTGTCTGTCGATGACAACGCCACACTTTCCAGACCACCTTCCTCTGCAGAAGGTGCTGCCTCATGTGCAGCCTCTGACAACAAGGAATGCGAAACTATCTGCTCATGGACAGACCTTGGCACACCGCCAACCTCTGGTGATGCACTCACAGAAGAGACCATCCCATCCGGCTCTACAGACTTGTCGACTGTAGTTGTCTGCAGGTAAGGCGTCATGAAAGAAAAGTGAACAGGCTCCACAGCTTTGTCACCACCCTTCTCCAAATCGACAGCAACAACATCTGTATCCACAACCTCAGGCTCTGAGATACCCTCAGCAGCGATCTCGCCTACCGAAGTGTCTGTGGATGACCACTCCACACTTTCTAGACCACCTTCCTCTGCAGAAGGTGCTGCGTCATGCGCAGCCTCCGGCAACAAGGACCGTGAAACTATCTGCTCATGGACAGACTTTGGCACACCGCCAACCTCTGGTGATGCACCCGCGGAAGAGACCATCTCATCAGGCTCTACAGACTTGTCAACTGTAGTTGTCTGCAGGTAAGGCGTCATGAAAGAAAAGGGCACCGGCTCCACAGCTTTGTCACCAGCCTTCTCCAAATCAACAGAGACAACATCTGTCTCCACAAACTCAGGCTCTGAGATACCCTCAGCAGCGATATCGCCTACCGAAGTGTCTGTTGATGACAACTCCATGCTTTCTAGACCACCTTCCTCTGCAGAACGTGTTGCCTCACACGCAGCCTCTGGCAACAAGGACCGTGAACCTATCTTCTCATGGACGGACTTTGGCACACCGCCAACCTCCGGTGATGCACTCACAGAAGAGACCATCTCAGCGGGCTCTACAGACTTGTCGACTCTAGATGTATGCTGGTAAGGCGTCCTGAAAGAAAAGGGCACCGGCTCCACAGCTTTGTCACCACTCTTCTGCAAATCAATAAAAATGACGTCTGTCTCCACGACCTGAGGCTCTGAGATACTCTCAGCACGGATCTCACCTACCAGAGGGTCTGCTGATGGCACCAAATCTTCAACACTGTCCAGAACACCAGCCTCTCGAGAAGGTGCTGCCTCGTGTGCAGCCTCAGGCGGCAAGGAACATGGAACCATCTGCTCCTGGACAGACATCGGCACACCGCTAACCTCTGGTGATGCATTCACAGAAGAGACCATGTCACCAGGCTCCACAGACTTGTCAATGACAGTTGTCAGCAGGCGAGGTGTGATGAAGTACAGGGGCACAGGCTCAACAGCTATGTCACCACCCTTCTCCAAATCAACAGAACTAACATGTGCCTCCACAACTTGTGGTTCTGAGAGGCTCTCGGCAGTAATCTCCCCAACCGAAGTATCCGTTGACCGCATTGTCGATGACTCAACACTCTCTAGAGCACCAGACTCTCCAGATGGTGCTGCCTCGTGTGCAGCCTCGGGCGGCAAGGAGAATGGAACAATCGCCTCCTGGAAAGTCTTTGGCACACCACCAACCTCTGAAGATGCATTCACGGAAGAGAGCATCTCACCAGGTTCAACAGACTTGTCAACAATAGTCGTCAGCAAGTAAGGCATCATGGAAGAGAAGGGCTCAGGTTCAAGAGCTCTGTCACCGCCCTTCTTCAAATCAACAGAACCAGCATGTGCCTCCACAACTTGAGGCTCTGAGACGCTCTCACTTACCTCAGCAGCGATCTCGACCACCGATGTGCCTGTTGATGGCATAGAGAACTCCACACCTTCGAGAACATCTCCATCTCTAGAAGGTGCTGCCTCATGTGCAGCCTCGGGAAAAGTCATCTGCTCCATCGCTCTACGCACTGAGTAGGGCGGCTCACAGAGGAACTCCTTACCATCCTCCAGTGGCAAGTCATTGGGAAATATTGATTCACAAGGTTCAACAGATTCCCCAGCAACATTAGCAGACAAGGAAAGTGCGATTGACAGACCCGGTATAGGTTCGATAACTCTGTCAGAATCCTGCTGCAAATATGGTGAACCGATGAATTTGTCCACCACAGGAGGCTCCATGAACTGGTCTTCATACTTAACATTGACCTCCTCCACTCTAGCGTCCGTGACCGGCATCAGATTCTCCTGAATTTCAAAAGCCAGTGCATCTCCGGAAGGTGTTGCCTCGGCTGCCGCCGAGCATGGAACCAATTGATCTAAGACACTGCCATGAGCAGACTGCTCTGCAGATCCATACAGGGCATCCATCGATGGTGTGGCATCGAGCAGGGGCAAGTGTACAAAAGGTACCATCTCACAGGGCTCCACAGATTCTTCAACAATATGTCCAGGTGACTCTGGTGCACAAGGCATCATCAATGGACAAGGCAAAGTCTGGATGTCTTCGCCGCCATCCTGCCCCAATTGGGTGGAACCACCGAGCTCATCCAGGACCGGGGGCTCTGAAAGGGGCCCGTCAACCTTGCCCGCATCAACGGTGGTGTCAGAAACGAGCAGTGACACCTCGACCTTCCCTGGAGCAGCTTCATCTCTGAGCGGCATTGCCTCGGAGGCAGCCTCTGATGGGAAGGACAAGTGAAGAAGTTGTTCCGCGGTTCTATCCGCATGATATGGTGGCTCAAGTAGAAACTGATTGAATTGGCTTTCAAGGTCTGCTTTACCCGCTACCAGTTCACAAGGTTCTGCAGATGCCTCTGCAACATCCTCCTCGTCACTGTCCATCATCAGAGGATGCAACACAGGCTCCGCCGTCTCGTCACCACCATATTGTACATTCACAGAATCAATGACACTCTCCACACTGGGTGGTTCTTTAAAGTGTTCCGCAGTAGTGACCGAGATCTCATCCATTGTGGTATCAGTGAAGGGTACTGGCTTCTCTACAGCGTCGGAAAGACCATCTCCAGAAGGCATTGCCTCATGGGAAGCCTCAGGGAGCAGAGAGGACGGGCCTTGCTGCTCCCAGTCACCACCTACAGAAACTATTGAATCGTCAACGAACTGCTTGAGCGGACTAAGATCCTCTCTGCACAAATCAGCGGGCGAGATAAATTCACAAGGCTCTGCCGACTCCTCTAGCATGCTTTCAGAGGCACCTGGTATCATAGTAGGATAGGACACGGGATCGACAGCCTTCTCACCACCCTGCTGCAGTCGGGCAGAATCAATCAGCTTGTCAACAACTGGAGGCTCTGGCAAGCGCTCTTCAGCCTCGCTTGCAATCTCTTCAACTGCAGTGTCAGTAACAGGCATCAACTTCTCCGGAGCTTCAGGAGCAACTTCATCTCTTGATCGCTTTGCCTCAGCAGCAGCCTCGGGAGCCATTGCTTCTAACAACTTGCGTGAAAAATACGATGGATCGGAGATGGACTGATTCAAAAGAATACCATTCTTCAGTGACAGATCCACAGCAGAGATCAGCTCACATGGCTCCACAGATTCCTCCACAATAGTTGCAGCAGGTTCAGGCAACGTCTGCGGGCATGGCATAGGCTCGACAGACTTGTCCCCGGTTTGCTGCAAGTGGATGTCATCCGATTCCGGTCTTACAGAATCTTCCCAGGCTTCCTTGGGACTCCCATCTTCCACATCCTCAGAAAACGCCAAAAACTTCTCTGCTTCCTCCGTTTCTGCCACAACTCCACGTGGTGCAGCCTCCCCAACAGCCTCTGCAGGCAACATCGGTGGGGCTGCTACATCTGACACGCAAGAAGGGCATTCTGCATCACTTGAAAACTCTCTAACTCTCCTTCCGAGCGCCGTGTGTGCATCATTCATCACTTGGACGGGTTCAGAAGACGTTTCTGCAGAGGGTCTTTTTGATACGTCCGGATATAAAAGCACTGGCTCAAGATAGTCATCAACATCCTGATCTGCCCTTCTACTGTCTCCAGCCTGAGAAGGAGTTGGCAGTCCCTCTGGCACCGCCTCATAACTTGCTGCTTGAGACCCACATTGTGCCTCAGCTTCCAAGAAAGGCAAGGCAATCTCCACGCCTTCTGCATCCGCTAACACATCCTCGGAAGGTGTGCTCTCAACAGCGGCCTCAGGCGATGGGTGGTCCGACTGGGACACAACCCTCAGCAACAAAGACCCGACGCAGAAAGCGGAGGAAAGGACGTCTGTCACCGGTGACTCACACGGAACAGAAAGACCCGTTGATGAGGTTTCAGAATAATTTTCGCCTGCGGTTCCATACTGCTGTGGGAGATCTGCTGGTTCTACACAGGCATCAGGCAAACCCCTGCTTGAATCCTCTGCAGAATCATCCTGAGCCAGACACAGTGAGCACTCCCCAGCACTGCTGTACTCCACCCCCATGTTAATCGTCGGGCCTTCGAAAGTCGTGACCACTTCCACAGGGTCAGGAACCATCTCTGAACTCATAGGCACGGCCTCCACTAATTCCTCCGAAGCCAAAAGGCGCACGGCTTCCGCAACATACAGAGCAGATTCAGACTCCAGACCAGGAGGAGAGGCGATCTCATGCGCACTGGGCTCCAGAGATGGCTGACGCTTAAGATCACAACTGTGCAAAACAGACAACATCGGATGGACGAGCTCGTCAGTCTGCCCAGCCCGAATTCCGTGCAATTCTCCATCTGCGCGCTTGGAGGACGATCCCACTTCAGCAACTGACGACTCCGGGATCGCACAAGTGACATCACCTATCTCAACAGACCTCTTTTCAGACTCTCTGAATTCATCCATTGTCTGCTGCATTTCAACCGGCATATCCATGGTCCGCCTTTGTCCGGTCCCTTCGAAGAAATCCTGCAGTGTGGTTGCTCCAAACTGGCCAGAGGCAGGATCACCAGCAGCATCCATCAGGGAAGGTCGGACCTCACAACAAGGATCTATAGGCTCGATTGACACCTCCATTTCCGGCTCTCGGCCACACACATCCCATGTGCCAGTAGAAAGACATTCGACTGCATGTGTCTCCTGTCTAGAGAGGTCAGCAACCGCCTCTGAGTCCAAAGGAGCACTTGCAGAACCGGCACCCCCGTGTTCAATTGACAGCACAGCTGTGCTGATCACTTCTCCAGCTCTCAAGGCCATGCCTGTGTCAGCCTCCATTTCTGCAGGTTCTGCTGCTCTGGCTGGTTCCTCCTTAGCTGCATCTTCTGTTATGTGTGGTATCGCAGGGATTGCAACCATTTTCATTTCTCTAGAGGAGGTTTCGAACCCTTGACCATGAGAAACTGCAGGTGTAACAGATTCCTCAGGCTGTGAATCATCAACGCCCGAGACAAGCGTCTCATGCACTGTTGCTGGAAAGACCAGGCCCTTGTCATAGAGAACAGAAAATGCGTCTATGGTCACAACTGACTCTCCGCACTGCGGCAAGAAGTCCTCTGAAATGTCCCCGCGAATCCTAGCCTCCCATCCCTCAGGTTCCACTTGGACTGGTTTCTGAGCTGGAACAGCTTCATTCACAGGTTCATGAACTAGCCCATCCTCAAGGAAACAAATGATCGATCTTTCATCATCCGCATGTGGCACAACCACACTTGATGCATCGTTGTCCAGCCCTGAAGATTCCCCTGTTGGAAGTTGAATGACACTCTCCTCCATCTCAGGCGGATGAGAAATGTCTAGCTCCTGTCGTTCTTCTGACAGCTGCCCAACAGGTTCGTACTCTGCTTTGTCTGCACTTTCTGTGCTTCTCCCATGCTCAAATGTGTCCCTGACCAACTCCAAAGCAAGCACTGAAATCCTCTCATCGTCCGGCGCAGCAGTGTCCATGCCCGATGACGTCGATGACAGGGATGTTACACCTTCAGGTGTATAGCCTGAGCTCAGGTGTGGATAAGACGCCTCCTCCTGAGCACATTTGACTTCTACAACTTCAAGTTTCGGCTCTTGCGCTGGCTGTACTGGTGCAACGCATAATGTCTCAGATCTAAGATCATGCCCAACTTCAGAGGTTATGGCAGAGCTTCGTCCCGCGGCACCCCCAGCTGAAGGAGTGGGATCAACTGCAGACTGCGTGTCCTGATAGGCCTTTCCATCAATAGCGACGGAAATATCAAAGCCTGCAATTGACGGGGAAGGCAATACGTTGCCGTCCACCATCTTGCAAGAAACAGCTAGCTCAGGCTTTGTTACCGAAGCTGGTTCGAATTCCCCTCCCTGCTCACAACAATGCCCAAGCACACAAAAGGACTCGCCGATTTTCAGCACTGAATGCACAAAACGTATTGGACAAGTGAAAAACAAAACAGCAAGCCAGTGCAAGCCATGACAAACACAAAGCCATAAATAGTAAATACACCCCAGGAACACAAACCGGTTCCAGTACATCCCAAATAATTAAACGCTCCCAAAGTTTTAAGTGCAACAACGGGACATCCTCTAAAGTTGGAACGATACAGAGATGATTAGCATGGCCCCTGTACAAGGATGACACGTAAATCACGAAATTGTCCAAATTAAAAAAAAAAAAAAAAAAAAAAAAGTTTAAAAAACTGCATTCATATGGGATGTAACAGAGGCAAAAGAAGGAACAGAGAGGCCAGAAGAACAAAACTGAGCAATAAAGAGCATGAAAAAAATGAAGGAACAACAGTGGCGAAAGAAACAGCACCGAACCACGAGTAACGAAACAAAACAGACCAAGAAAGACAAGGAAGGAAGGGAGGACGGAAGGAAGGAAAAACAAGAGGCAAAAGAAAGAACAGAAAGTTCAGAAGAACGACACTGAGCGATAAAGAGTAGGAAGTGGGGAATAAGAGAGGCAGAAGAACGAATAGCGAGCCTACAAGAATGAAAGCAAGGGAGAAAAAGGAGGGAAGGAAGGGAGACAAGGGCACATGGCAAAGTGAGGACAGAGTTTCCCAAGGGACCACAGTAGGGTAGCATCCAACCTGAGAAATCTTCACTGGTCCTTCAACCACAGATCCACCGTCCAAGCCCGACAGAGGTGGCAATGCAGCAGACTGTTGCGGATCATGGACCGCTTCTGCTGCAGGTTCATTTTTTATGGCTGCAGAACTCTCCAGACCCTCAACACATGGCTCTAGTGGTCCCTCCTCTAGTGGTCCCTCCTCAGCACCTTGCAATTGTTCAAGCACAACGGCTTCTTTCAGAATATGACCTGCAACCATATCCGACTCGACAAATGTCCTTTCCGCACCTTCAGACGGCATTTCCTCAATTTCCACCATCCCAATGGAATCTGATCGTGGTGAGGCCTCGCCACCAGGCTCGACCAACATCCTTGAGCTGTCTGCAAGGCTTAGCAAGGACAGTGAATCCCCAGCTTCAGGAAGGTGCAAGTCAACCATTTCACCCACAACAGAAGGCTCAAATGCCTCATCAATTACAGATGGCATAGTTATGTGTTCAGAGTCTTTCCGGGTAAAGATTGGAGGCTTTAGCAGAACATTCGCTTGGTCACCGTACGTTGGCCCAGACAACCCTTCAGCCATCTTGTCCGGTCTTACCACAACCGATTCTGTACCCAGTCCCCTAATCGTGTCAAGTTTCAGTACATCGTTCACTTCTAACCACCTCCCCATGATGTTGTCTTTCACCTCTTCCCCTTGAATGCCCTGCTCGTCAGTACTATTTCGTGGCGCTGCTAGAAATGCTTCCATACTCCAAGCTTTGGTGTGTTCTGGGCCTGCAGATGGCGACACTGGCCCCGGATCATGTTGGACGTCGGAGACGGTCAACGTTGGTGCCACTGACACCTCCACTAAGTCACTTGGTAAGGCTGTGGCCCCCTGTGTATGCTGAAACAACTGTTCCATGCTTGGCTCTGCAGAGGCCATCTCACCAAGTTGACTCTCAGGCTCTCTATGCAGGACAGAATCCCTGGAAGGAACAGGGGGAGCCCGAGGCATTTCAGAAAGTACCTCTGGTTCCTCTACAAGGGCTTTGTCATCCACAGTGCTGTCCGCTTCAGACACAGAGGTTGCGAGATCCTTCCGTTCTGCCTGAGTTGCACCCTCCAGTGCATGGGTTCGCTGCGCATCGCGCAACTCCCTGGGGGTAACTTGCTCCTCCCCACTTCCGACATCCTCAACAATACTGCCACCCATTTCCGGCTCAATCGAAGGCTCAGTTATGACATACCCTGCTACCTCAACGGCATCCCCGCGACTGGAATCCAAGGCAACATCTTCGCCTTCGGCAGGGTAATGTGCCACAAAAGGTTGATCTTCACACACTGAAGATTCTTTGAGTGAAAAAGGGAGGAGCTCAATTGACTCAGAGAGACCCACCTCAGTTTGGGAAGCCCTGTCATCGACCATCGGGATATCCAGTACCCTTTCGGGTCTGGCCTCAGCAAAAGGCTCAGGTTGATCAGACTGCCTATGACTTAGAAGAGCAGGGACAAGGTCCTCTTCGGGTATATGAGCACCCATAAGATTGCTGAAGGAGTCTTCTACGGAAGATCCCACGGCAAAGAACGACGACTTGGGCTGAACGACCGAATCAAGCTGTGGTACAGAAACTGGGGCTGGCATTGCAGCAAACAGCTGCGCGACAAGCTCTGGCTCCAATATGTTTCTCGATGGCGAGCCAGCGCTTGGGATGTCAGACACATCAGCAAAACTGAGTTCTAGTCCAGAATCATCAGGTGGGGAATGATACTCTTTTATTGACGGAACTTCTAACATCGGTGCAAATTCCTTCGCGGAGCTTGGTGCAGTTACTCCGGGAGCAGTATCTCCTTCAGGGAGATGCTCCGCCACTCTTTTGATCTCCGAAGGATCAATGGACGGCTCCACGAAAGAGATAGCAGTAGCACCAAACGCCTTTGAAGCTCGGTAATCTTCAACAAAACCATGATCACCGGGTGGCACAGCAATTTCCTCCAGCTCCACCACGGGCCTCTCGGGTTGTGGATCCGTCAACACCTCTGGAAACGTTGAGGGCTCGCAGGCAGGAACATCCAGAAGGTCGATCGCCATGACCGCTGGCACCCCTTTGCGAAGCAACTCTGATGTGCTCGGAGATCGAGGAATACTGTTTAGGCGGCTTAGCTGCCGGTCAACCGCAACTGACATGGGTCTCTGGAAATCAGGTGGCAGATATGAACCTGCTCCAGCCATCCTGGGGTCCATTCCAGGGCCATGGAAGCCCATCCCAGGTGCTCCACCATATGGCGAGGCCCCAGGCATAGGCATTGGCATACCTGGAAGCCCACTATACATCGCTGGCCCCGACCCTGATTGAGGCCCAACGGGCATCCCACCATATGCTCCCGGCGGGCCTGACATGGGCATCATCCCTCCTCCATATTGTGGCACCCCACCATATTGCCCCGGGACCCCTGGCCCTCCAGGGTATTGCGGTCCATATTGCGACGGTGCCCCTGGAACTCCATAGTGTGGCGGCGGCGCTCCCATTCCACCATATTGTGGTGGTGCCCCTGGCATTGGCCCATACGGTTGAGACATACCAGGCGCCGCACCATATTGTGCCGATGCGCCTGGCATTGTACCTGGTGCTGCACCATATTGTCCCGATGTTCCCGGCACTGCACCATAAGGTGGTGATCGGCCTGGCACCCCACCTCCATACGGGGGTGACGAGCCTGGCATCCCCGCATATGGTTGAGAAGACCCAGGCATTCCACCATATGATGGCGCCCCCGGCATTGCGCCATATTGTGGCACCGACCCTGGGGCTCCTGGATATGGCCGCGATGGCCCCTGCATTCCACCATATGCTGGTGATGCCCCCGGCCCTCCATATGGCCCTGGAACTCCACCCCCATACATCCCCTGTGACGCCATGTGCCCCACAGGCATGCTGCCGTACCCTTGCGGCGTACTTCCCATGGGAGCCATACCAGGCATCCCACCATACTGCTGTGATGGACCTGGTGCTCCCCCCCCAGGCTGTGCACCATATCCCTGCAACGGCGCCTCCACATTTCCTCGCGGACCATGAACCGGCGCATTGTAGTGCCAGGCTCGTTCATGGCCCGCCATCGACTCCCAGCTCTTCCTTTAACCAGGAGTTCCAACCCCAGTCACTCATCAAGCTCTTCACGTTAGCAGTGGAAAATCCACCCAGCCCTTCCAATCAGCTCTTCACTGGCATGGCAGTTGCATACACTTCTCTTCCAATCAGACTTCCAAACGCAGTGCCATATATAATTCTTGTTACAATGTTTGGCCGTGCCATCATCATTCCATGAGCCCAACTTCTGCACTATACTGCTGGGCTGAAAAAGGTCCTTTTGGCCGTGCGTCCTTTCTCTTCATGCATTGCTGACCAATTGAAACTTGAAAGTCTTCGAGTATCATACATGCTGTACACTGTACTTCCTTGTCCGGTACCCTCCCCAGCATCATAACATAACTTAAAACAGACCTGCATATCATTCCACAAACACGATCCACAACCTAGCTGCACCACCACCACACAAACCACAGACACAAACATTTGAGAACTTCAACTTGATGAAGCAAAGGTTCATCCAGGCAATACTCAGACTACGACTTTCTCTACCGATTTCAGAGCGTGGTTGCGGTCAGATTCACTCAGCCTGGCCGTCATTGCAGTCAGATGCATTCAGGAAAGTGCTGGTGTGAGTATGCACTCAATTCCACTCCAGTTCTCTTTTTTCCAGGGGCATGAGGAAGTTCAATCTATTATGTGGAGGCATCGGCCGTTTCCTTTTCCATCGTCAAGGCATACCGTAATTTTGAGGGGGGCCACCGGCCGTTTCCTTTTCCATCCTCAAGGCATACCGTAATTTTGAGGGGGGGGCACCGGCCGTTTCCTTTTCCATCATCAAGGCATACCGTAATTTTGAGGGGGGCCACCAACACAGCATAAATTTAATGTGAGGAGGGCCCACATTGCGCTCATCATTCCTTTTTCCGCCAGCAACTCACATAAGTTACATCAAAGAACCCACTTGCCACACCCCCTCCTTTTTCATCCTGGGAGTCCCATCTTCGCCTTTGCAAATCAAACCATACTCGGCACTGGAACAGCTTAAGCTTTACAGCCAATATCATCCTGCCACAGTCGGGACTTCGATTGCTTTTACCAATCTTAAAACACCAGTACGATGAATGTTTGTGAGGTCACGTGAAAAAAAAAAAAAAAAAAGGTACCATCCTGTCACCGACTGTGGCTGCTTTAACCAGTCTTAAACCACCAGTACCTCGGAGTCACTTTTTCCCGTGGCGGATTTCCACTGCAAGCCCGAAAAACCAAACCAGCACGGGTACGTTTTCTTTCTTGTTTTGGCTGACACCGCCAGCCATTTTGGTTTGGTAGCACTGTTCATCTGAAAATCTCGCGGTGTTGTTGCAAAAATTTTCCTGGGAGAGGTACTAGTAATAATACAAAATAATTAAAAGAATTGCCTGGGAGAGGTACTGGTAATAAATACTAATAATACAAAATAATTAAAAGAACTGCCATGCCCCCAAGATCAGCAAACTTGCCCCATGAAGCCTGCAAGAAGAGTCCTCAATATTAATAATAACAAGTGGACCCGCCACAGCTTCGCTTGCGGCGTTAGGGTCATGGAGGAGGAAGAGAATGTTGGAAGTGTAAGAAGAAGAAGAAGAAGTGGGAGGAGTTTCAAGATACTGGAGAGGATGTTTCCAGCGGCAGTTCTCCCCCCCCTCCTCCCGTCGCCCCTCCCCCTCTCCATTGTCCTCTTCCTCGTTCTCCGCCTCCTGCTCCTCCTCCCATTTGTCCTCTTCCCGCTCCTCCTGTTGGTCATCCCTCCTCCCCATGCTCGTCATACACAGTAGCTAAACATGGCCCCTGCGCAAGAAGAAAAAAACAGAAGTTCAATCAGTCAAAATGTATCTGGTTCATAAAACCGTTCAGATACATGCCGAATATTGAGTAGCTCTGGCCCCTGGTCCTGTTCCCACGTGTTTTACTCCCTTTCATTCTTCCTCCCACACTCCTCCTCCTCCATTCCGGCTTCCCCTCTTCCTTCTCCCCCTCCTCCCCCTCCTCGACTGGCTCATCCTCCTCCCATTTGTCATTCTTCCCCTCCTTCCATTCGTCACCGTCCTTCCCGCTCGTTGTCCTCCCACTCCTTGTCCTGCGCCTGCGCCTGCCCCTTGTCGTCCTCCCGCTCCTTTTCCTTCCTTGTCCCGTTCCTCCTCCTGCTTCCCCTCCTTGTCTTGCAGTTCCACCTCCCGCTCCTCCTCCCATTTGTCCTCTTCCCATTCCTCCTGTTGGTCATCCCCCCTCCTTCTCGCGCTCGTCATACACAGAAGATAAACATGGCCCCTGCGCAAGAAGGAAAAAATGGCGTTCAATCAATCACCTCCTCGACCGACTCATACCCTGCGCAAGAAGGAAAAAAAAAAGGTTCAGTCAGTAACCTCCTCCACCAACTCATCCTCCTCCCGCTCGTCATTATCCCCCTCCTCCTTCCTTTCATCAACGTCCTCTTCCCACTCGCCGTCCTCCCCCGTGATCCTCCCCCGGTGGTCATCCTCCCTCTCCTCGTCTTGTGCCTCCTGCTTCTCGTCCTCCCGCACTCTTTTCCTTCCTCGTCCCATTCCTCCTGCTCCCCCTCCTGGTCTTGCTGTTCCACCTCCCACCCCTCCTCCTCCCATTTGTCCTCCTCCCACTGCTCCTGTTGGTCATCCCACCTCGCACTCGTAATACACAGAAGACAAACATGGCCCCTGTGCATGAAGGAAAAAAAGAAGTTCAATCAGTCACCTCCTCCACCGACCCGTCCTCCTCCTCCTACTCGTCGTTCTCCCCCTCCTCCTTCCGTTCGTCATCGTCCTCTTCCCGCTCGTCGTCCTTCCCCCATGGTCGCCTTCCCTCTCCTTGTCCTGCGCCTGCCCCCTGTCGTCCTCCCACACCTCTTCCTTCCTCGTCCCGTTCCTCCTGCTCCCCCTCCAATCAGTCACCTCCTCGACCGACTCATCATCCTCCTCCTGCTCATCATTCTCCCCCTCCACCTCCTGTTCATCATCGTCCTCTTCCCGCTCGTCGTCCTCCCGGCAGTGTATCTTTTCATGTAGCACAGCATTCAGCCCCATTTTACACACTTGGAGCAGTAGAGCGAGGCCCACGGGTCGCGCGCCCCCCAACCAGAAATCTCCAGAGACTGGCGGGAGCCCGAACCTTCCCCGGTTGTTGGGCGAGATACAGCATGCCGCAGCCATTTCTCTCTCCTTTTTTTCTCACTTTCTGGCCCAATTCTTTGTTGCTATTTTGGCTTTCCTTTTTCCGCATCTGCCCGTGCGTTGCCCTCACACAGCCGCCTGAAATGAAAGAAAGAAAAACAAACCGCAGCCACAGCCGACGACCCGAAACTCCCCCGGGACAGTGCGCCCGCCCCAGCGCGGTTCTGTGTGCCAACGAATTTTCGTGGGCCCAGCGGGGTCGTCACACTGGGACCGCTATTTTTTTAGGAGTTTATAGGGATAAAATCTGGCCTTGTCTTAGATCAACCACCACAACGACATCATGTAGAGACTGGTTGTGCTCTCCAGCACTACTGCAGTACTGCTTTCCAAGCACTCAATACTTACATTTCCAGTCAAAACTTTCGACAGATTGTTCATTTCTGCCCTCACTTTTTTTCTCATTCAACCACTGGTTCAAACAAGCCTAAGTCGGCGAATCTACCTTCCAAGCCTCACAAGCCTCTGCCTTCCACGTTCGCTTCCGGCTCAGGCGCAAAACGTCATCGCTTTGCAGTGTCGACTGGGTAAAACCCCTAGTTCGCTTTGGACGAATTGGTGTTTTAATTTTTAAGCGACAAAACTTCACATGCCCCCTCTTCCCACTACCAAAACCCTCACATGTCCTTTGGAAAAGATCAAAAATAAAATTTGACTACTTCAACGAATTCATACACCCTCTTCCCAATCAATACACAACTGAAAACTTTGCTATGGTGATGGTATTGGTAGTGGGGGTTGAGAATGGTGTTTTTCCGGGCTTTTCCCTGACCAGCCGTAAGGCAATGATCCCAACGAATCAACTGCAGTTGATTTACGTCTTATATTTTGTCCAGATGCCACACAAACTAAATTTTATTTACAAAAACGCGATTCCTTTTTGTTGCGGTGACTGACACACAGCCAAGTTCTATTTTTGCTCCGATGACACACATATCAATCCTCTCATGTTTTGCTGACTGACAACTAGATCTGATTTCATCTTGATGAAACACAAACACACGACCATTTTTTTCTCAGGGATATTGCTAGCTCTGGACAACTCGATGAGTGCTTATCCATTATTTGTCAAATGCATCCTGGGCAGACTGTCTTTCCAGGTTCGACCTGCTGATGAGTCAGATAAAGTCCAACGAAGCGGTATAGCGAACATGACAACACAAAAAAAAAGGCAGACCACAGCTGCATGAACACGACAAAGCAATGAAATATTCCATTCAAAGCAGAGTTAATCTGGGTTGTATTTCCAGGCGCCCGGGCACCCAACTTGTCCCTTGATGCACGCCCGGGTGCCCGGCCAGGCATGAACCCCAGCCACCGACCCGAGCAACCCAGCATAAAAAAAAAAAAAAAGGAATCCGGACCAAAAAGTATGTTCTGTAAAATTGTAATCCAAACGACTTTTGGCTGACGGTCACATCAGAGTTCCTCACAGAATTGAAGATCAAAAATAAATTTATAAAAAATATATATATATAAAATAAAATAAAAAACAGAATCAGACTAAGTCACTAAGGGGCATACTCACACTACCGTCGTCACCCAAATAGAACACCCGGTCACTTATCGCTGCAGTCGCTGTAGCTGCACACTAATACAGTGATAACGACCAGGCATTCATTTCACGTTATTGAATGAGCTGTGGACGTAATTTCAGTCAGATACATCGAGGTATCTCTGTGATCGCAGGACAGTCCCTAGTGTGAATACGCCCTAAGATGCTAACAGTGTGCATGTGCACTATGCTGTGCCATGCAGGGTACAGCGACGAGGATGAAACATACGGTCCCTCGGGACATCTCTTAAACGACCAGAACTCTACAAAAAAATAGACACTTGCTCTTACCGCGTATACGGGGTAAGACTCCGTAAGAGCATTTTGATGCGGCCCTGGGTCAGTAGTGAAAGCGGCAGGCCACTTTGAAAACGCACACTGGTGCAGGCTCGCGAGCCTTGGAAGGTAGATTCATCAACTTACGCACGTGTGAACTGGTCGTTTCAGATTGTAACGATACAGAGATGATTATTTAGCATGACCACCGCACACTTAAACCGCCAGTTCACCCGAAGCAGAATACTGCTCTTACCGGTTCACAAGATAATAAGAGCAAGCACTTCGATTTGAGCCTGGGCCGGAAGTGAAAGCAGCATGCCACTTTGAAAAGGCAAAGCTGCAGGCTCGTGAGCCTTGGAAGGTGTAGCTTCGTCAACTTAGGCTCATGTGAACTGATTGGCGGTTTTTAAACCACCAGTACACCCGGGCGTGGAGGAGGTCCACTGCGCAGCCAAGCTCTGCCGAACCGTCGGCGGCAAACTTTTTTTCTTTATTGGCTGGCGCAGTGGTGCAGCCGGCCGTTGTGGTCCGAAAGGCCCGAGGCACGAAGTTCTCGAAGTAGGCAGCGAAACATTTTCTGCAAGGCTGGGGCCTGTTTGTGCGGATTTTCCTACACAGCTCCAATAAAGAGTAGAACACGAATAGCAGTTAGTAACTTAGTGCATGAATTTTCATATTAAAAAAAAATGAAAGAAGGTTCCCACACAAAGGCACTAGCACAGGCAAAAATGGTTGAAAAGTCTACTGTTTCCGCCCTCTACTACACCATGGACTTTTATAAAATAAAAATAAAAAATAAAATAAAAAAATTGGAAGACAACCCATGATACCAAGAGCTAACCCAAAATCACCTACTCGATTCACAAGCATTGCTTTACGCGGTTTAACGATGACACGCTTAAATCGAGATACGGTCCAAATTTCAAAAAACACAAAACAAACAGAAACACAAGTAGATGAGACGTACCGCATTCCTCCTGCTTGATCTAGTGCCCAGTGCCTTGGCTTAGTGCCACCCCTTCTTTTAACTTCAGGATAGTCCATGGTTACATAGTGGAGTTTCTCAATAAGGGCAAGGTGTCCTGACAAGCCCAAGCGAGTGTATTTGGTGTGTGAAGATGCATCACCAATTTTCTCTGATATACATGATGTCTTATACCTCAGCAGAAGCATTGTGCAACCTTATATACATGCCCAGTACTCTATTCGTACAGCCGCAGAAACCCCATCAACAGCCTCCTGTCCTGCAGGTTAACCACAACCAACACACACAGCCCAAGCCCATAACGCGTTACATCATTGTGTTTTTTTTTTTTTTTCCCCTAGCTGACCACAGGTTACTACTGGGGAATAACAGCAGAGATATAGAGGCCCCACTTGCACTGATTAAGAGATGCTGGCTGTTGATCTCCGTTATCTTTGGCCGCTCTCTCTCAATCTGTGCAAATGGGACCTAGCCCCTGAGATGCAAAGGCCACGAAATGGGCGGTCAGCCACAGAGATAACAACAACTTGCAAACATGGAATTCCACCTTTCCAAAAGTTTGAAAAAAAGAAAAACAAAAAAAAAGAAAACAGTCGCAGAAGTTCAAGTTAAAGAGAAAAAGAGAGAATTAAAAAAAAGTTACAGAGGCTGAAAGCACCCTGAAAACAAGCACAAAGCCTCTCTCTCTTTTCTTAGGGGATGAATGGTTAAGGGGCCTATGTATGTGCATTTGGGCTCAGGGGTAGGGGGAGGGGGAGAAGGAGGGGGGGGGAGAGGACAATGAAAACAGATAAATACTTAAACACACAGCCCCCCCCCCCCCCCTCTTAGTGGCTTCGTGCATTTGGAAAACACAAAAACAAGAATGAAGTCGTGTCTCGACCCATCGGGCTCCATCCGTAGTCATTAGGTAGGCAGTCTAGCCTGTAGTTTGATTTCAAGATTTCATCAATACCGCTCACTGGACGCGGGTAACCTAAGCCGGATACCGGTCCCAGTAATTCCTTGTTCCCAGGTGGACCGTGGGGATCCCGGCAAGGTAAGTTCAAATTCTAATGAAAGGGACGATTGTTGAAGGGGCGCGGGGGAGAAAAGGGGGAGGGGAGGGGGAGGAGAGGGGATCTGGGCTCCGTCACATTTTGAATGTGTAGGATGCCATCATCGCGCCAACAACAAACTCAGTCCTAGAATCTCAAGTCTCATCGTGAGGAGAGAGGAAACTGGAGAATTTCATTAAAGAAATGGCTGTGCGTGGTCTGTTAGAGTGTCCAAGACGAAGTCCTACAGATGTTTCACATTTGTCACCATTTGTTTCATGGGCATCGTATCGGCATTAGGAGGCTGTGGAACAACAAAAAATGTTTTCGCATCCGTTAAACTTGGAATGGTTTCACATCCGTTAAACTTGGAATGATACAGAGAAGATAGATTAGCATGGTCACCGCGCAAGGATGACATGCATACATTGAGAAATGGTCCAAATTTTTATTTAAACAAAAAACAACGGCAATTTTGTAGGAATATCGTCATTCAACAAATCATGAACTGTATATAATTTCCGGAGGACATGTGAAAACATTTGTAGGAGTCATCCTGAGGTTTCGAGGAATCCCGGGCCATTTCTTTGAAATTCTTTAGTGTCCTCACCAGGTTTCGAGGAATCCCAGGCCATTTCTTCGAAATTCCTAGGGTTTCTAGGATAGTGGCACAAGACCCTTACTCTCCAACCCACCCCCCCACCCCCCTCGCCAGCAAAAGAGTTTGGCAAAGAAGTACATGCTTGTTTTATGGGTATGTGGGTGGGAGGTTGTTTTTTTTTTGACAGATGCATGCTCATCAGGTCGAGGACTCTAGGTCCAAACTATCCCAACTCTCCATCATTTTTTTGCACTCTATGCTAAAAAAATGGAAGAATCTGATAGGCAGGACATCAGCTCAGGGCATGCTCGCTCGCACATGGATTTTGTCAGTTGTATCAGGTCAGATGTCCGGGCCAGATTCAGTCTGGCAGTCCTTGTCTGATTAGAACCTCAGATGACTGGCTGACTGAATCTGGTAAGTGAGACGTCAGCATAGGACATATCGAACCACAAGTGAATTTTTTGAGAACACAGCAGACAGATACAGTCTAGACTCTAGAGAGGTCTTGTCCGATAATGACCTCAGACGACTGGCTGACTAAATCTGGAAAGTGAGAGGTCAGATTCAGCCATACCAAACCGTGCGTGGCTTCCCGAAGTATCTGGTCCAACAGTGCGGCGAGACGCAGTCGAGAAAGTCCTTGTCTGAGTAGGACCTCAGATTACTGGCTCACTGAGAAGGGTACAAAGTTCAACAGGCAGAAAAGAAGAGCATGACACACAAGGGTGGACATAATGAGGGAGGAGTAGGCAGAAAAGAAGGCAGGGACACATTATGAGGGAGGAGTAGGCAGAAAAGAAGAGCATGACACACAAGGGTGGATCATGAAAAAGGTGGGAGAGAAAAAGGGGGAGGGAATCCTGCTCGCAAGGCTAACGGACGAGTGTCCACAGGCTTCTTGATCCAGGATCGCATGTAGTAGGAAAGACTCACGCAAAATGGGAGAGAGAGACGGACACACATCGCACACAAGAGCAGTCAAGAACACTGCCGCCATAGCCGGCAGAAACTGAGGTCACATAATTTGTCTATCCAAGAGATGAAGAGGAAGATGAGCGACGTGCTGGCGCCAATACCAGTGGTCACCTTGTGCGTGACCGCACGAATGGCAGCAGCTGCTCCTTTAAATGACAACATGCCACTCAATCCCAACCTGTCTCCCATCCGCACGTGGTTAATAGATGGTGTCATTTTTGCTGAATTTTTCACCGCAACTGCCATACTGCCTTGATTTTTTGCTTTTTTTCCTGAATTCTTTTTCTGATTGATATGTATGTGCTTTAAGGTACATCATATATTCAGTTTGGACATATTTGGACAATTCACGGTAAAGTTGGCAAAAACACCGAATTTGTTGAATGCTTATTTGAATTTGGAAAGCATTTTTGTGTTAGGGTTTTTTTAACTTTTTCTAGTGTTTTTGAGTTTTTTATTTCGTCTTTTCTTTTCCTGTTTTTTCTTTTTAATGTTTGTATTACGAGCCTGCATTGTTCGTTTCAAACCCCACCACGTTGCTTGTGGCGATGCGTCGAAAAACGCCGAGAATCCGGCCTTCCACTAACCATCTCTCCCGCCATCACCTCCTCCCCATGATCGCATCCCCCCCCTCTCCCCATGCCCGCATCCCCAGCGCCCCCCCCCCTGGGGAATACTGCCTCGGATGTACCGCTGGTTTAATGTCCTTGCTGAGCCTGATCTGGACAGTGATTGTTCTCCATAAGTTCACACTGTTTCTTTTCTTTTTAGTTAAGGCCAGACACTAAACTCATCAGAACAGATACTACAATTGATCTTAGCCGAACGGCATCGGCCGAGAAAGCTATCCGTACGTTTGCGCTTGCTTTTCTTTGCCACTTCCTTCCCCATGACAGTAGCATTTAATAGCTGTCGAAAAGAAGGATCAGTTCAAAGAGCAACGCGGATCATGGAAGACTTCAGCACCTGCCATGGAGACAAGCTCTCGCTTGTTGGAGCAGATGATGGTTACAACACCATCGGCTTCATAGGTGTGCAGATTGAAGCCATAGCAGGAAAGAACGGCTTCCTCACTCAGTTTGGACATACAGTTAGACCAAAAGGCTACCGTCTTCGCGAGCATTCTGAGACTATGGAAACATGCTGCGATTGTAATTTTTTTCCATTCTAAGAAGCCTGTTTAGAAGCAACTCGGCAATTGCTGATCATTACACCCCTCAGTCGAGACTTAGATTGCTTTACCAATCTTAAACCAACTTGGCACGGTCTGACAGGTGGATGCGGGAGTGCGGTTTGCCCTTCGATAAGTCGGGCGACACACGTCGGGGAATGTGCACGTTTCTGAGCCATACGTTTGACACAATTGTAAGCGTGGACGCGTGGCGATTGGCTTCACTACTTTATTCTATTCTATCCTTCGTCATTCTTGGTTCTTCAACTCCTCCTTCATTCTTGGTTCCATGAAACCAGCTGGTTCCATTGGTTTCATGGAAGAACCAGAATGCAGCAGCAGCTTGTCCATCGTTGAAGCAGCTGGTTCCATTCTTGGTTCCATGGGACCAAGAATGAGGCAGGAGTTGAAGAACCAGCTTGGTAGTGTGCCGCAGCAGCGTGTCCATCGTTGTTCCAAGACTAAGACTACACCTCTATTCAGGTAAGCAAGCAAAAATTGGAGCTATCGGAGCCTCCACCACATCCAATACAGATGTCGAACAGTGACAGTCCTTGAGTTCTACATGTGCTGTCTACAGACCATGAGCTCTCAAGCGTCCGGCTGACCTCCTGCAGCAAACTTCTTCAATGTACTACTGTCTTCACCCGAATAGATCGGCAGGTCATAATTGCTGTGGAAGTTGCCCCAAATACAGCTAAAAAGAGCGGGCGTTCTATTCGGCTGAAGAGGGTAGCAAGATTTGCTAAGGGCACCAGCTCTCTCTCTCTCTCTCTCTCTCTCTCTCTCTCTCTCTCTCTCTCTCTCTCAATACAGAAATGTCCAGATTCAGTCGCACCATAAATCCACAGACGGTCTCAATTTTGAGTCCTGACTTAATCCTAATAAGTCGCGGGGGTTGTGCAGAGTTTCCCTCCTCCCTTGTTTCCACTCCGGCCCGCGATCTTCTGTCGCACATGAGCTTTGAGTGGTATGGTATCAGGCTCCCCTTTGGTTTTCTTGCCGATGACGTCTTGCTGCTCCATCTTAGGCCCTTTCCGCCACCAGCTTTCTCAAGGAGCCTTTTACGCTTGGGTGCGATGACATGGGGCCATCCAAAATAAGGTGGTACTCAGGCCCATGAAATTAGTACTTGTAATATATTGTGGACAACTTTCGATGAAGTATATGAACTGTTATTATAGGTTGATTTTAATAATTTGCTATACATAAATTAAAGCAGTTTGAGCAAGCTTTTTTTTGTTTGCCAAACATTTTCCCGAGATTTGTCGACAAGTTTTCAAGTTTGATACACGCATTTTCAATTTCTAGACAAGTTGTTCGACCCATCAAGGCTTTCCTCGAAGTGGACTACCGTCTGCCACCGAATGGAACGTACTAGAATCGTTATCGCTGCATCTAGACTGAAAGTTGCCCCAAATACAGCCATATTGACCATGTGTTCTATTCGGGGGCAGCCAGTAGCTCACTGCAATAGATTCTTTGAGAAACCCTAGGCATTAAATTTTAAATACACCAAACAAATTGGTTGCCTACCATCTTCACCGGAACAGAACACCAGGTCATTATAGCCATTCTAGATACGGTGAAAACAATCGGGAGCTCTTTTCGGATAAAGACGATAGTAGGATCAGCTACCCTAGGACCTTCACTGGAGGAGGCTGCACCGAATTTGGGGCAACTTTCAGTCTAGATACGGCCATAGTAGCCTATTCGCCATCTGGGCTACCGGATGCTGGATTTCCAGATAATGATAAACTGTTTAGTACGAGTCGCGTGCAGCCCAAGTCAGATCGGGTTGGCTCAGGCGGGGAGGTCTACCTGTTTCATTGCACAGCAATTTTCAAGTTTGAATGTACGAAGCTACACGTGGCAGATGTGTAACAGACTGGCACGTGTAGCTTCTTACGTTCAAACTTCAGAATCGTTGCGCAATGGCAGTCCTAGGTTATGTTGTACGAAGAGTAACCACATTCTGTTTGTGCATGGACTCGTGGCGGCTGGACTCGCTCTCCTCCTCCTCTTCTTCTTCTTCTTCTTCTTCTTCTTCTTCTTCTTCTCCTTGTTCTTCTTCTTTTTTATTCCTGAAGATTCTTATGGGAATGTTGTCCGACTTGCGGCTCAGGCTCAGGTTGCAACGTGGCATAGTGCACGCTGTTTTGCCAGTCCGTTACACGCCTACCGCATCTAGCCTCTTACGGTTTATTGGTCCTGCCGCATCTAGCCTCTTACGGTTTATTGGTCCTGCCGCATCTAGCCTCTTACGGTTTATTGGTCCTGCCACATCTAGCCTCTTACGGTTTATTGGTCCTTGCACATGCAAAGCTGGATCGGTGTTACTCTTCCTACGACATAACCTAGGGCTTCTCATTTTGCCAGTCTGTTACATGTCTGCCACATGTATAGCTTCTTACGTTCAAACTTGAGAATTGCTGTTCAATGGCACCCCTAGGTTATGTTGTAGGACGAGTAACCCTGATCCAGTTTACTCATGCGAGGACCAATAACAGTGTGCATCGTAAGAAGCTAGATGCGGCAGGCATGTAACAGACTGGCGAAACATGCGTGCACTACGCTACATCGTAGAAAGAGTGGTCTTAATCCTGGTTACTCCTGCAAGAACCAATAAAAGTGTGCTGCTGCAACCTGAGCCTGACAAGTCGGACAGCATTCCCATAAGAATCTTCAGGAATAAAGAAGAAGAAGAAGAAGAGAGCGAGGCCAGCCACCACGAGTCCATGCACAAACAGAACGCCCAATCATAGCCGCACGTACATAGCTAAGCTCTGAAGAAGAAGAAGAAGAAGAAGAACAGTGATAAAATAGTAATGCACTAGATGCCAAAACTGCTCCTCGTACATGCTTCCAAAGAGCAATCGTTACACTTCCACTCGTGCACATTGCCCAACGCGTTTCAACTAGGCACCGCACCTGGCACTCCTCAGGGGCCTTCTCCCCAGATCCTACTTGGGGCTACCACCTCTCATTTGAACCACTGAGCAAAGTAGAAGTAGATGGAGTCAAACTCCATTCCACCCCCGGCCATCGGTATATCCAAGAATGAAGCCAAGGAGAATGAGGAGCAGATTTACGTCACACAAGATTCCTATTTAATTACCTCCAGGGAAGAAGATGAAGAAGGATAGGCACAAGGAATGCCCTATTTGCTCTCTCTTGAACACATCACCCATCTCTTTTTCTCTCTTTTTATTTACATCTCGTTTCACAACACAAGGACAAGACATAGGGGCCAGAATGGGGGAAGGGGAAACAGCGGACATTGTCAGGCAATTTATTGAAACAGAAATAAGGATACAATGGAAAAGGGTTCAGGGCAAAATGGAACACTTCACACAGAAAGCAGATATCATCAAGGAAATACAAACATTCTGCGCAGACTGGTTGGGGGGGGGCGGGCGGCAGGATGGCACAGGTCGAACGGCCTGGGGAGAAGGGGGATGAGGGAGGAGGTGGCGCCCTCGACAAGGACTACAACCTCAGGTTCAAGGATTGGCTGCAGGTCGACCCCAACATTCCGATGAAGAGACCTGAGGAGTTTCCAGATATGTTTCCCCCAGCAGCCACAGAAATGGTAGAAGTACAATGGTTTGGTCAGGAGTAGAAACGGATAAAGGGTGATTAGAATGACAAGGGAGGGTGGGGAAGGGACTAGTGTGTAATAGCAGCATATCTGGCGCCTGACACAGGGTGAAGAGGTTCCTTCTGGCAGGTGTCTTTCTCAGTTGTTTTTCCTGACATTATTCTGATTCATACTGTATATAAGGGACGCTGGACCCGTTTTCCAGCAGGTGATGCTCTAGATGGAGCCTCTCCCCGGGTGCTAGTGCTGTCTGCTCTTACCAGCAGCACTAGCCCTACAAGGGGTGTTTGTTTAAAAAAAAGAAAAAAAAGAAAAAAAGGACAAGACATAGTCAAATCTATCACTTCTTAGACCCCTTGTGGTCATCCCCCAACGTGTTCAACTCGCTTGTGGCACTCAAGTCTCGTCCGGTGCCTCGTCACACTCCCTGCCTTACGTCATATCTCCTCCCTCCTTATGCTCCTCCTCAGGATCCACCCACTAATGACAAATGAGATAGACATTACTTCTCCTCAGGACCCACTCGCTTCTTGCACATGCATCAACAGATAGACATTACTTCTCCTCCTCGGGATCCACCCACTAATGACAAATGAGAGTGCAGAAGAACAACAACAACCGTGACAACGACAAGTAGAAAGAGGAGGACGAGGAAGAATAGAAAAGAATAGAGGATAGCAACTTGAAGGCCAATTGCTACCGTCTTCACCCGAATAGAACGCCCGGTCATTATGACTGCATCTAGACTGAAAGTTGCCCCAAATACGGCTATAATGACCGCGCGTTCTATCCGGGTGAAGACGGTAGTCATCCAAGCATCAAGTTGTAGTCTATGAACAAGCTCAGACCTAACAGAGCTCAGAAAGATGAACAAGAACTACAAATTGCCGTGTCCCCCCCCCACCCCCACCCCACGAACACGACGCAGTGGGACTCAAATCTGTGCTCCTCATCCTCCTTTCCTTCATTTTTGGAGATTACTCACAGGGTGCAATCCTGCTCGACTTCATCTCCAATCCTGGTCGAGGTTTTCTTTTTTTTTTTTTTCTTTTCCTTCTCCTTCATCTCCTCCTCCTTCGCTCAGTGGTCGGTATGAGAGTCACAAGGCAGATCTGGGGAGAAGACCCCTAAGGAGTGCCAGGTGCGCTACCTGGCGGAATCACATCGGGCAATGTGCACGGTCTCTCAGAGTGCAGTTCATGTGGAAGTGTAATGACCCGCATCACGACTGTTTCGGACCCTAATGATCACTGCTACTACCTTCCCCCAAACACAAAGTAGGGTCATTACTACTCGTTATAGGCTTTTATAGCTGTATTTGGGGTATCTTGCCGTCTAAATACAGCAATAATGACCGTACCTGTAGTCTACATTCACGATCGGGCTGCGTTGTGTTCAGAATTCCATCACCATAGTTGAAGCTACCGTCTTCTCCCCCGAACGCAACATATCCTCATTGTGAATGTATACACACTAGCTTTCCGGCCCGATACACTCAAAATGCAGGTGAATTGTTGTTTGGGGGAAGACGGCAGTCGATTACGTGTTTCGGTGGTGTGTTTTTGATGTATTCACTGTTCAGATATTTCCAGCAAATTACAATTTACAGCAAAGAAATCATTATCCCATCCCTGTGAATGATGATTCGTGTGGAAGGCGGCACTAAGCTCCCCCTGCCTTCCACAGAAAGTACGAGTGCATCTTCCACCGAAAATCGCAAGATGCACCAGTTATTATTTATAGTAACGGATGCATCTGGCCACTCTCTGCGTCAACATTCACTCGTACTTTTCTCGTTTTGGAAGGGAGGGAGGGGAGTAGGGGAGGTAATCAAAGGAAGAGCAGCGAAACTGCACTACACGCCACACTTGGGGCCTCGCAGCAGCACCACTGTCGAAATGAAGAAAAAAGTACGGGTGCATCTTCCACAGAAAGTCGCAAGATGCACCCGTTATTATTTATCGTAACGGATGCATCTGGCCACTCTCTGTGGTAACATTCGCTTGAACTTTTCTCGTTTAGACAGTGGTGTGGCGAGGCCCTTAGAATTATTAGTAGGTCGTTCGTACCTGGCTGAATGTGTCGAGTCCCAATCCGCGTTGACGTCAATATAAGAGCCGGCGGGTTCCATGATCACACCTCAGGGACGAGGTCGCAGTAGCAAAGAGGATTGGATCTAACGCCTGAACGTGGATGTGTTTGTGAACAGGTGCAGATAATCGCGATCGATCTGCTTTTCTGCATAACTGCTTAAAACCCATCCAGATTCAGGCGCTTATTCCAATCCTCTTCGCTAGCGGGGCTGAGAGAATTGGATTTAATGCCTGAAAGTGGACGTGTTTGTGGACAGGCACCGCAACCGATCTGCTTTTCTGCATATAACTGCTTAAAACCCATCCAGATTCAGGCGCTTATTCAAATCCTCTTCGCTAATGGGCTGAGAGGATTGGATCTAATGCCTGAATGTGGACGTGTTTGTGGACAGGCACCGCAACCGATCTGCTTTTGCAATCAGACTCGCTTTCTTTTCCACTCTGCATACATGCAAACAGTTGGCGACTCGCACTGGCGCTCAGCGCCCACTCAAAGGCTCGAAGATATGGCAAACGAGAACACAGTTCCGATGAAAACTCGCTTCAACAAGCTATGGTGCCTTAGCGCCTTGACAGAACAACTGTCGCCACTTCGTTCACCACCACTGCTCACACATACTCAACTCAACTCTGGATCACCCTGAATACCACCACACACACACACTAACCTATCCCGGCTATGGCCGCTCTACCCCTACTGACTATGGCTACGAGATCACTCCTCAGCAGACTAACCTGCAGACCACCTTCGCACAAGACGCTGTAGCAGCGCTTCCGCATGGCTTACACAGCGAATGAATGAATGGCTGGGCGTTGCCTCTTGATTTATACTTCTGTAGCTCGTTGGTCTGCCCCTTTCCCAGGCCCTTGGTGCCCACAGTCCCACACGGTACGTGCTTGACTGGACTCTGACTGACTGGGACTGGTACCGCTGACTGCATGGGTTTGCACTGCCAACTCGATGCAGGCGCACTGCCGACGTAACGCAGTTGGGCTCACCACTTGCCCGCTTACCTCTGACTAAACGTGAGACACTTCGAAAGACCACTTCCGGACCTTCTGTGGACTTGGCCTTTCGGGTACTGTAAGGCCACTTCCGGGCCTTCCGGAAGTCTGTGGACTTGGCCTTTCGGGTACTGTAGCAGCTATGACCTTGACCTTTCAGGACTGTAGCAGCTACGACCTTGACCTTTCAGAATACCTACAGATCGAACCCCTACCACTACACAGACCTATGACAGGCGACAAACAACTACCAAAACACAGGTCGCGGGTTCAAACACTCGGGTGTCGACTCGATACTGTACACGGGCACAGTGAGGTCTGGCGATTGGACTCTAGGGCCCGCATCTGTGACTGCAGAAAGGTGAAAACCGTTTCACTTTTCTGCATAACTGCTTAAAACCCATCCAGATTCAGGCGCTTATTCCAATCCTCTTTGCTAGTGCCACTGCGGCCCAGGGGGCTTCCCCCAACATAACGCACCCTGAACATGAATGTATACAAACCTAGGCTACCAGAGTGGCCCCGGGACACTTGCCCGGCCGGGCCAAAAACAAATTAAAAACTAAAAATAAACAATTTTTTTTTTTCATTTTATATTTTAAATTTGGTAAGGAATTCCGATGTGACCCTCAGGCAAAACTTGTTCAGTTTATTTTTCTGCATAACGTACTTTTTTTTTCGGATTTTTTGGATTTTGCTTTTTTTTTGCTGGGACCTTCCCTTGTCCTTGCACGGGCTGGCCACCCGGGACCCGGGTGGCCCGGCTGGTAGCCTAGATTCAAACTATATTTCAGGTTCGATACACCCATAATCAGGGTGCGTTGTGTTGGGGGGAAGGACAGTAGAGATCAAAAAAAGGACAAGGGGAGAAGGGTAAAAAGAAGAAAGAAGAAAAAAAAAAGCACGAGTGCACCAGATGACCACGTAAGCGGAAAAAAAAAAGAGGGAGGAGGATTAAAAAAAAAAACACGGGGGAAAAAGAGGGGGGGAGCGAGGGGACTTTCCTCCTCTGACTGCTTGCCGCAATAACCGGAACGAGGGCATACTGACACCACGATTTCCCTGGACGTATCTGACCGCAATTACATCCGACCTGGATGTATCTGACTGTAAATACGTCCACAGATCAGCGGAAAAAGTTCTAGTGCACGGACGCCCTGAATATAGGATCAATACTTTCAACGCATTAGTGGTATCGTTGCCCCTCCTACGTTCTTTATTTTATTTTATTTTATTTACACACAAAACAGATGTCCCCCCCCCTTTTTTTTTTTTTTTTTTTTGACCATTTCACAATTTATGGGTGTCATCCTTGCGGGCAGCGGCCATGCTTATCTATCTTCTCTGTATCGTTATTCGTTATAATTTTAACGGATGCCGAGAAGGACACAGA
>BFEA01000438.1:766579-799649 GCA_003427395.1 Chara braunii
AGAGAGAGAGAGAGAGAGAGAGAGAGAGAGAGAGAGAGAGAGAGAGAGAGAGAGGATAATAGCAGACGGGCGATGATTGCATCACGGTAGTTGATTAGAATGATGATGATGGAAGAAAAGGAGAGCGTACAAACAGGCGAAAAGACGCGGCAAAGATAGAGAGAGGAGGAAGATGACAAACCGACACAGACACAGGCAGACAGACAGACAGACGGACGATAACGGTAACAAACGGGCGAGAGGGTTCCCTGATAGCTGTTGAGCAAACGAGGATGAGAGAGGGGAGGAGAGAGAGAGAGAGAGAAATGCCCAAACGACAAAACTGACAGGAGCACACGAGCAGCAGATTCATGACTGATGACAACTTGGTAATAAGAATGATGACGTTTTCTATTCAACGCACCTGACATCCTCCTTCAACGATCGGAGAGAGATGGGGATCGCCCTCCCTCCCTTCGGCTTCGAATCCAACGGCGGCAGATGTATCTGATTACAGAGGGTGAGAGAGAGAGAGAGAGAGAGAGTTGGTGAAGGAGGAGGTAATTGCATTCCTTACGCCGCAACACGCGGCTTGCAGATTGTACAAGGGTTCCTTCAGTCACTTGTCAGGACCCCGTCCGACAGGGACAGCGGCAGGATCCAGCGACCGTTCAGCGATTTTCCTCCCCTATTCACAAATCTTCAGATGGACAACACACACATCAAGAGAGAGAGGGAGAGAGAGAGTAGGCAGAAGAAGCGCCGCGAAGCGGCGGGCCAACGCCAGAGCCGCGGCCGAAAACTCGACAGCAACGGAGAGCAATTGGCAGACATGACAAAAACAAGAAAACAAAAGATAAAAAAAAAGAGAGAGAAAAACACCTGGCGGACAAAGAATTCAGCTGTGCAGCACACTGAGGGCATATACTTTTACAACAGGTCTTTTTCGACTAAACTCTGGACGTGAGTGCAGTCAGATACATTTAGATTAGAAAAGGTGAAACGGGAAATCGAACAGAAGAATGGCCAATTGTAGTCATACAGGGAACCCCGTAGCAGCCAGAACTGTGTGTGAGGTGAAATGAAGAGAACAATGTAAAAAAAAAAAAAGAAAGAGAAGAATGTAGCTAACACAGGGGGGGAAAAAAATAATAATAACCGAAGAAAAAAAGCTGCAAACAGTGCAAGAGCAACGGAGGGGAAAGAAAGGTCCCAAAAGAAAAAGGAGGTAAAAACGGAGAGAAGGATTGGGCCTCGGTCCACTACCCACGACGTGCACAAACGACAAAAACACGAAATGTGGCGGTGTATCTGCCCATTTTCTGGAGGAGGATTCTGTTCTCATCTTGCACATTTTTTGGTGGGTAGTGGAGCGAGGCCCATTGTCCCCCCCCAGAGAGCGACCGTGCCCTTCCTTTCGGACATCGAACTGGTGGGGGGGAGGGGGGGGGGAATGAAAAAATAATAAATAATAATAAAATAAAAAATGGGCAAAAAGAATTCAAACGCGGTGCTCCCCACAAGGATGACGCGCACGAATTGATCTACGTAGAAATGTATGGGCTGCCCCCCACCCCGGTCCATGTGGCCGAATACTGCAACACGTAACTGTTGATAAACGCATCGTCAGCTCGAATCCCGCAGGATCAAATCAAAGAGAGAAAGGGCCTCGCTCCACTACTCTTCGCACGCACAAAACACAAAAATATGCCTAGCTCAGTTGGTAAGGCACAGAAGTTGCATTCAGGAGGTCGTGGGTTCAACCCCCATGGGCCTCACGTATGTGCCTGGGCAAGCTTTGGGTGTTCTACCAGCTACAGATAACCCGTTGGCCCCCAAAGCCAGCATTGGCAAGACCTTGGCTGATGTTGTTGGCTGCTATGCAGCGACAATATGGCCATTAGACACGGCAATGTGGGGTTGAGGGTGAGGTGCGGTGACTGGCCATTGCTCGGCGCTAGCACCGCCGATTTCCCCCATCTGCAATGCCTGCCCACCCTCGTCACCGCGACTGATACAGCCTTGTGCAAGGAAAATGAGTGATAGCGAACTTCAGAAACCAAACAGCATCATGCACATGAGACCAGATAGTCGTGACCTCGAACCAAAAGCAGAATTGCATCACCAGTTTCACCAAATAAGAGTCCAGCAAAAGCTCACAAGTGACAATGTGCGAATAGTCCCATCATCAACAATGAACCAATGTCGATATCCTATCTGGCACTCGGCGCCCAGACTACAGATGGCAGATCCTATCTAGCCTACTATCTACAATGCTGCTGGTGATGTCAACAGCTTCCCCGAAGTACGAGCAGATCTCGGTCGATGTCGATCGCCTCAAGCACCAGGTATGTCTCTCATATCACTCACAACCTCGATCCCCCACTCACAGAATGCCACGTGCACCCAAGAACCACCATGCGCCCCATCCAGCATACAGCAGCGCAGCTCGGCTATGGCTGCCTGCTCCTTCCAGCTCGCCCGTGAGAGCGTGAGCGCTGGTCAGCATTAGCGCAGCAGCGCTTGCGCAACATGCAGCCAGTGCCCGAATGTCGAATGCGTGGGCAGCTCCTTTCCTAAATGGAAGTGGCCTGCCTGGTTGCGTGCAGCGTGGCTGTGTTGGGCCCTTGCCCAGAAGGTGCCGGTAGGCCAGAGAGGCTGAGCCCCAGTCCAAACAAAGCAGGCCCTGGGCATGTGGTGGTTGCCCGTATCCAACTGCCTGCGGCCTGTGTTCGGTCCATGTTACGAATCTGGCACAGGGCCTGCCTCAGTGACATTGGGAAGAGGCAGCCTGGGCCTGGGCGCTCTCAACCAACGAGGGCTGTGCAACTGCCTGAATTTCCCCAGTTGCACGGTGACCCCAAAATTTGGCCTGTAGGCCTCGGTCGAGCCTGCCTTCACTTAGGGAGGGCGACTATGCTGATAATAGGGCCCAGTACGGTGTATCGAGGCCTTATGCCTCACATTCCCTTCTCCATACTTCGCTAGTCCTCTGAGAAGTTCAGTCTTCAATAATCTGGCGCTTTCCCTTCTGCAGATACTTTTCATATTGAGCCACAACCTGAGGAGCGGTCTGCATCAGTTCCTCCCTGGTAAACCATCGGTCCTCCTTTGGATCAGTATGATGTCTGAACCGAACACGGTACTGCAGTTTCGATTTTGGAGGACGTCCCCTGTCTATCGGTCTTCAAGTTGGAACTGGCATGTCCTTGTGGTCGACCTTTCCATCCATGGTTGGGGGCAGCATTGAGCGATGAGAGGGAAACTGATTTGTTTCTCTAAAAGGTGCAAGCTTGGGGGCGTGGAAAACAGGGTAAGTGCGTAAGTGACCAAGGATGCGAATAACATAAGAAGGGTCATCCGGTTCATGCCCAACGACATCTAGAACCTCCCAGAGTCCAAAGTACTGTGGCATGAGCTTGCGGGAGATTCCGTGCTCCTGTCCCAGTTCTGAGGACTTAACCCATACTCTTTTTCCTACCTAGAATGTAGATGGACGACAGCGTTTGTTCTCTGACTCTATCATTGCCGCCTGTGCTTTATGCGTCTGCTCAACAGCCTTCTGCATCAGGCGCTCATACCGATAAGCAAACTCTAAGGTCCCCGGTGCAGCAGATGACTGATTCTCATGTAGTAGGAAGTGAAAAGGCAGTTTAGGCTTGAAAGTCGGTAGCAAGTTATTCGGGCTCACTCCCGTAACATTGTGCACAACATTGTTATGTAGGTTGGCGATGAGAGCGAGTTTCTCATCCCAGTCTACTTGATTTGGCTTGATGTAATGCCTCAACAGGTGTTGTACAGCGCGGTTCAACTACTCTGTCCGCCCATTCGCCTCTGGGTGATTGCCTGATGTCATTTGCAATTGCGTGCCCTGTTCTGCAGTTGCGCCTTTCCAAAGTTCACTGGCGAATCGCACATCCCGATCACTAACTATAGACTTAGGCAGTCTGAAATCTCTGACTTAGTTTTCTTTGAACAACTCGATCATATACTCAGTTTTAGTTGTTGCAGGTATTGCGACTAACCTACCGTACTTACTAAACCTATCCACAATGACATAGACGTAGCGCATTCCACTCTTGGTGGTGACCATCATATCCATAAAGTCCATGGACAGGCTCTCACTAGGCTTTTACGAAATTAGAAGGCCCTCACTCGCGGTTAACAACCACCTGAAATTTCAGAATGAAAGATTCTGAAGTGGTCTGAAACCGTTGAAATGACATGAAGACACTTCAAGTCATTTCAGAAGTTTCGGGTGGTTTGCAGGACGAGTTTTATGTTTTTTATTATTATTATTATGCCTGTTTTTTTCAGCCACTTCAGGTCATTTCAGGAATTTCAGGTGGGGACCTGAAACCGCTGAAGTGGCTGAAGCTTCTGGATGGGGTTTCAGGTAACCCCATCCAAATGGTTGAATGGGGGTACCTGAAACCCCTTTTAGAAGCTTCAGCCACTTCATGTCATTTTAGGAATTTCAGGTGGGGACTTGAAACCGCTGAATTGGCTGAAGCTTCTGAAAGGGGTTTCATGTACCCCCATCCAAATGGTTGGATGGGGGTACCTGAAACCCCTTTCATAAGTTTCATCCACTTCCGGTCATTTCAAGAATTTCAGGTGGGGAACTGAAACCGCTGAAGTGGCTGAAGCTTCTAAAAGGGGTTTCAGGTACCCCCATCCAACCATTTGGATGGGGTTACCTGAAACCCCTTTCAGAAGCTTCAACCACTTCAGGTCATTTCAGGAATTTCAGGTGGGGACCAGAAACCGTTGAAGTGGGTGAAGCTTCTGAAAGGGGTTTCAGATACCCCTATCCAACCACCCCTTTCAGAAGCTTCAACCACTTGAAAACGCTGAAATAGTTGAAGCTTCTGGAAGGGGTTTCAGGTACCCCCATCCCACCATTTGCAATGGATCTGTAGGCAATCTGAAACTGTTGTATCAACCTGAAGTGGCTAAACTTCCTGAAGGCAGTTTCAGACAACCTCATGTATAGATTCACACACAATCTGAAAGTGGTGTAGTAACCTAAAGTGGCTGAACTGCTTGGAAAGGAGACCTGAAAATATATGCACTCGTTAACCATCTCTCAAGGCCTTGGGGCTTTAGAAGCCGAAGAGAGGTCTGTGTACATGGCTTGTCCCTCTGACAGACCTGACAAGTTTCGACGTACAGCTTGACGTCTCTCATCATCGTAGGCCACCAGAACCGTTGCAGCAGATTAGTTGCTGTCTTTTTGTAGCCAAAATGGCCGGTGGCATCATGACACTCTCCTAAAAATAAACTGCGCAAAGACTCCCGATTAGGCACACATAGACGTTTATTCCCGACTTTCTCAAGGAACAGCAAGCCGTTGACCGACTCAAACTCGAAACAAGTCACTTTGTCCTTCGCCTCGAGTCTGCGAATGATCTCAGACATAAACGGATCCTCACGATAGGCTTCCATAATATAGCGAGTGACATCGTCCGCAAGCCCAAACTCAGTGATCAGTGCACCGGAGAAGTCTGGCCTACGCGACAGTGCATGAGCAACTCGGTTGTATTCTCCCTTGATGTACTGGGGTTCGAAGTCATACTTCTCAGTGACTTCAATCCATCTTTTCAACGCATCAGAGAGTACCGGTTGGGTTCTCATCCACTTCAGGATCTAATGATCAGTCTTGACGTAGAAGAACCTCCCAAAGAGATAGTGTCTTCAATGCGTGAGTGCTTTGTAGATCGCATAGAGTTCCTTCTCATAGGTGGACTTAGCCAACTTCTGAGAGGGCATCTTTTTGGACATGTAGTCGACATGCCTAAACTTTGACCTCTCCTGTTGCGCGAGCACGACGCGGCCATATTGGATAGCATCCGTGGTGACTATAAATGGTTTGTCAGGATCGGGAAGTTTCAAAACCTCATGTTGTATCAACGCATGCTTCAGATGTCTGAAAGCAGCCTCACACCTGTCTGTCAACTCCCATGGGGTGTCAAGGCGGGTTAGGTTTGTCAAAGGGGCGGCAACTATGCTATAATTCTTCACGAAATTGCAATAGTAGCCGGTTATCCCTAAGAAGGACCTCATCTCAGTCACAGGCTGAGGACGCGGTCAGTCACGAATGTTGGTCACCTTCGCGACATCGGGCTTCAAACCCTTCGCGAAAATCTCATGACCCAAGTACGAGAGAAGGTTAACAACAGTCGTATTTTTCATCACCACTTCAGGATGCAGTCCACCTAAACAGGTGGTTTTCAATGTCTTCGGACCTTTCCCCACTTCATGACCATTCAGGTATGAAAATCTTGAATGGTCCTGAAGTGGTGAAAACTCCGAAGACCTTAAAAACCACCTGTTTAGGCAGGCTGCATCCTCAAGTGGTGAAGGGTGGCTTTCATGGTCTTCGGACCTTTCACCACTTCAGGACCATTCATGATTTTCAGCCTGCCAAAAACTCTCACTTGACCACTTCAGGACACCCTTCAACACTTGAGGATGTAGCCTGCCTAAACAGATGGTTTTCAGGGTTTTCGGACCTTTCACCACTTCAGGACCATTCAGGATTTTCAAACTGCCCAAAACTCTCACTTCATAATTTTCATTCTTGAATTTTCAACTACCCGATAACCGTTTGTGTCATGTACAAGATCCGGGTGCGACCAAACTCGCATTTCTCCCTGTTAATTTTGAACTTGTGCTGCCGAAGGGGACTGAGGACTTTGTCTAGGTGCGCAACATGCTCCTCGACAGTCCTACTAAAAATAAGTATGTCATCGAGGTACACGATGACAAACTTATCCAAGTAGTCACGAAAGATCCGATTCATAGCATGCTGAAAGGTGTCAGGAGCACTGCAAAGGCCGAAAGACATCACCATAAACTCGTACAGACCGTACCTGGTCGGAAATGCGATTTTGTGTTGATCCTCGGGCCGGATTGCAATTTGATGGTACCCAAACTTCAAATCTATCTTACTAAAGTACCGACATCCTTGCACTCTATCTAGCAAATCGGCGATGCGTGGTAGGGGCTCTCGGTTCTTGACAGTGATGGCATTGAGGGCCCTATAGTCAATGCACATCCTCAGCGTACCCCCCTTCTTTGACACGAATAAAACTGGTGATTCGTAAGGGGAGACACTCGGCCAGATCCAACCCTTCTCTATGAGTTCCTTGAGCTGCAGGCGAAACTTGTCAAACTCGCCTGGAAACATCCGATAGATCCTACCTTTCGGGATGCTAGACCCTGGGATAATCTCTATCGCGTGGACTACCTCCCTCTCGATAACCTCTGTTGGCTCTTCAAATAAATCAGGGTACTTAGCAACTACTCTCTTTATCTCCGACAGCATTTTCACCGGCTCGCCTGTTGCAGAGACATAAACTAGATACATACCCTCCTCTGGATTTTGCTTATAATAATTATAGAACGTGGCCGCACATATGCATCCGTGAGACTCAATCAGAATACTAGCTTTGAACTTACGTAATCTGGCGGTCCCCCCACCTGGCAAAGTGTGTTTGACAATTTTTCGGTCCCAGTCAAACTGGGGCTATGCTGCGGAGAGGTAGTACATACCTAACAAGATGTCCATAGGGAGATCATCGCTTACTAGGAACGAAACGCGGTGTCTCAGTTCCCTTCTCGCATACGGGAAGCAACACTCAACATTCTGAAGGTAGTCGTGGCTTACCATGCGCTGTTTGTTGGCACAGGTCGGCTCCACATGTCAACTCAGGCGCTGCACTTGCCCCTATAAGCGCAACCTTTCAACACACGCGCGACTAATGAAGTTCCTAGTCAAGCAAGTGTCATAATAGGCCCCGTCCTTACGACCGTTGACGACTACCTCGCCAACGAACATCTCACTCCTAGGGGCTTTGACCAATGTCATCCAAAAAGTTAGTGGGTCTGATCTAGACCACTCCTCCTTTAGCTCCTCTAAGGATTCAAACACATTCATCGAACAAAGGCTCGATGGGTCTGAATGTGTTTGAGGGACGACGATGGGGTCAGTAGCTTGGGTCATCTCTCAAGTTGGTGAGGGTGTATCCACTACCTCGACTCTAGCAGGAACAAGTACTATTCCTACTGCCCGAAGCATTTCCCGGAGCAGTGCCAGAACTACTAGCCACATTGCTACCAACGGGAGCGGAGGATCCCAACGTCTGCCCCATCGTAGGCGGGATCTTCTCGGCCACCTTGTTATTGCGACACTTGAACTTGTTATGGCCATATTGACCACAACGGATACAAGCCTACCGCGTGTACCGATCTCTCCACACATCTTTACTGAGACCCGCTTTCTCTCATGGAGGAGCATTGGGGTCGACCTGACTCCTAGACCGGGAACCTCCTCGGCGTCTACCGGTCGCCTTACCTTTATGAGTTACGACAGCGACTGCTCCAGCCCCTGAAGCTTGTACGTTGCCTGCCTTTGAACCCACTCCCGCCTTGAGCGCACATTACTCCTCACATGAGAGGACTATCAAGACAGAACACACATCCTCACGGTAAGAAGTGTCGAAGAGGGTAGATAAGGTTAGGTGCAACGTACCTCAAAATAGTTCCCCCCAAGTACATATATTCTCACTAGATGACCCGATGTTGATTGTGATGACGAATCGCTGCTTCGACACAACCAACATTGCACCACCATTCGACCATTTCATCAATCACACATCGGATAATTCTCATCACACTGCGAACATCTAATATTTACCACATAGCCTTCATGGCGAACCCCTCTCCACCTGGGCCACCTTCTTATCTTCGCCCTCTTCACTACACACGTCCCATGACACGGTCGCTCACCGCACACACCGTGTGCATGTACCGCAATAGGCAGAAGACAAGCGTCAGATTAGCGCACAAAACCACAGCTCCGATACCAAATTGCAAGGAAAATGAGCGATAGCGAACTTCAGAAACCAAACAGCATCATACACATAAGACTAAATAGTTATGACCTCAAACCAAAAACAGAATTGCATCGAGTTTCACAAAATAAGAGTCCAACAAAAACTCATAAGTGACAATGTGCGAATAGTCTCATCATTAACAATGAACCAATGTCGATATCCTATCTAGCGCTCGACGCCCAGACTATAGATGGCAGATCCTATCTAGCCTACTATCTACAATGTCGCTGGTGACGTCAACAGCTCCCCGAATTACGAGCAGATATCGGGCAATGCCGATCGCCTCAAGCGCTAGGTATGTCTCTCATATCACTCACAACCTCGATCCCCCACTCACAGAATGCCACGTGCACCCAAGAACCACCATGCGCCCCATCCAACATACAACAGCGCTTGCTCCTTCCAGCTCGCCCGTGAGCGTGTGAGCGTGTGAGCGCTGGCTAGCGTTAGCGCAGCAGCGCTTGCTCAGCATGCAGCCAGTGCTCGAATGCCGAATGCATGGGCAACCCCTTTACTAAATGGAAGTGACTTGCCTGCTTGCGTGCAGCGTGGCTGTGTTGGGCCCTTGCCCAGAAGCTTTCGGTAGACCCAGAGAGGTTGAGCCCCAGTCTAAACAAATCACACCCTGGGCCTGTGGTGGTTGCCCATATCCAACTGCCCGCGGTCTATGTTCGATCCATGTTATGAATCTGGCCCAGGGGCTGCCTCAGTGACATTGGAAAGAGGCAGCCTGGGTCTGGGCGCTCTCAACCAACTGGCGTTGCACAACTGCCTGAATTTCCCCAGTTGCGTGGTGACCCCAAAATTTGGCCTGTAGGCCTTGGTCGAGCCTGCCTTCACTTAGGGCAACCGACAGTGCTGATAATAGGACCCAGTAGAGCGTATCGAGACCTTCTGCCTCGCACTTGCTCTCGCACCACAGCTGTAGTGCCAACCTACCCCGTGGGCTGGGGAGAGATCCGGGTTGGTTGGTGTTCCCCCCACTATACGTAGATTAGTGAGAGGATGAGATAGATGCGTACTACCAAAAAAGATGAAATACATGAGAGAAGACTATATATATATAGCTATGTATATACTAATTGTTAAGTTGAACCATTTCTCGATTTATGCGTATCATCCTTGCGCACGGGCCATGCTAATCTTTTTTGTATCGTTCCAATTTTAACAGATGTCCCGAAGAACATGAGAGAATAATATAACTTACCTTCATAAAAAAAAAAAATAATAATAATAATAATGACGGTGTATCTTTTTATTTTTTGGCAGAAGATTCATTTTCATTTTGCACATTTGGAGAGTAGTGGAGCAAGGCCCAAAGAAACATATCCCGTGCTCGAATGGAATGGAAAGCGAAAGGCGACCCAGCCATGACGCTGTCGGTGCGAATACTCTTACGAAGGTATCCGCCCTGGTTGGCAGAAAATGAGTTTGGCTTAGAGTCTGAGTACACCGCCTGAGTTGAGGTCGTGTTTCAATTAGGCCGACGAAGTGGTTGATTAGTAATATCGTGTCTGTGGGCGGACAGACTTAAGGCCCACGTGATCTTTTTTTTTATTGATGATTTTTTTTTCCCCTCCTTCATCTCCTTCTCCTTTGCTCAGTGGTCGGAATGAGAGGTGGTAGTCACAAGGCAGATTTGGGGAGAAGACCCCTAAGGAGTGTCAGGTGCGCTACCTGGCGGAATCACATTGGGCAATGTGCACGATCTCTCAGAGTGCAGTACATATGGAAGTGTAATGACCCTCGAGATGATGTTGTGTCATCTCTCTTGGACTTCAGCATTCTTCAGGCTCGCCAGGAGCGACCTTCACGACACGTAAACGTCATGCGTCGTCTGCTCACTCTGCTCTCAGACCCTGATCGCACCCTCTCTATCATTCCTACCCGCTTCGGGACATCTATAAGGGTGTACCGTGCTTTATGGGACTCCGACTCGCAGAAAGACTTCGTTCACCCTCGTGTGGTTGAGGAAGCTCGTCTAGCTACCTCCGGGTCTCACTCTCCTATCTCCGTTACCCTCGGAGATAACCAGACGCAACGCTTCTTCGATCAGACGGTCCCCGACGTCCACTTTTCCCTCACCCTCCAACCACCGGATAGTACTAGGCACCTCGGCGCTACCAATCCTCCACATACTTCGACGTGTTGGAGACTGGGTACGACTCTATCCTTAACACTCCCTGGTCTCGCCGGTTTCGTGGCACAAAGGCCGAATGGACAACCGAGACACTCGTTCTCAAAATGAAATGTGGTCAAACCGATCGAGTTCCCTTTATTGCAACAACGGACAACATCCCTCCCGACCTACCTCCCAGGACCCTCGTTCCTTTGGGTCTCACTCTAACATCACCTTCACCTCTCCTTGTCAATTTGCTCACTTCATACGACAGGATGACATCACGTTCTACTCAGTGAACGTCATGAATCTTATTCACTATGATTCACTATGTTATGAGGTTAAGCTTATCTCATTGGAGTTTGATCCCCCTAACCCTTCCTCCATCTTCGCGACTCCCATCTCTACATCCCACACTCCGTCAGCAGATACCCCCTCAACATTCCAGGTTCCTACGTCGTTCACTGCTGAGTCCACACATACATCTCGTGCTGACGCAGGCATTGAGGAACTCACTCAGTACACAACCGGCTAAGCGTCCGTCGTTCGTGATTTGATTCGAGAGCACCGCGATGTTTCCCCATAGTATTTCTCATACAGCAGGATCCCTCAGATGCGAGGTGTTGAGCATTCTATCCAGCTTGTGCCTGGCTATCGCATCCAACATCAGACACCTTACCGACTCTCGATTCCAGAGACGACGAAACTCAAGTATCAGCTTGAGGAGCTCCTTCGACTGGGCTTCATTAAACCCAGTAACTCCCCTTGGGTGCACCCGTCCTCCTTGCTCGCAAAGCGGATGAAACTCTTCGCCTCTGCATTGACCACCACGACCTTAACTGTTACTTGGTTAAGAACAAATATCCCATGTCTCGTGCGGATGAATTGTTTGACCGTCTGGCAGTCAACCCCTTCTTCACGAAGATCGATCTTCGTACGGTTACCACCAGGTCTGCGTTGCGTAGAGGACCGACCGAACACCATCTTTCGGTCGCGCTTCGGCCACTACGAGTTCACGTTGATGCTATCAGCCTCACAAAAACACCTGGCACCTTCCCGACGACGATGAATGATATCTTCAGAGACATCCTTGAAGAAAAGGTTCTCATTTACATGGACGATATTCTGGTCTATAGTCGTACCTTAGAAGATCATCTTAGACACCTCCGCAATGTCCTAAAACGCTTACACAAGCATGACTTCTATGCCATGCTTACTAATTGCCGCTTTGCCCAACGCAAAGTGGACTTCTTATAACACCATGTGTTTAACCAGAATCTCCACATAGACGACACGAAGATCACTGCTATTGCAGAGTGACCCGTCCCCACATCCACAAAGCAGCTTCACAGTTTCCTAGGCCTCACTAGTTACTATAGTAATTTCATCTAGGGATAGGTTAGGTATTCCTATATCCTTACCTCTATCCTCCTATGGAAGAACCCACCGTGGTTTTGGACACCCCTCTTCAAGAACGATTTTCACATCCTCAAGAAGGCGGTGACTTGGGGGCCGGTTATTCGCCTCACCGATTTTGACCGTCCCTTCATCGTCACCACTGATGCGTCAGATTTTGCAGTAGGAATTGTACTTTCTCAAGTGTTTCCCTCTCCTCCTTATTCACCTTATCCCCATGTCCCCCCCCCCCTGCTTAAACTGCTTCTCGACTGACACCTATCCTCTCACCATTTCCCTCTACTGATAGTCCTCCCGTCACTTACTCTCTGACCATAGCGGAGGATGGGTTTGTCGAGGTTCGTGCTCGGGATGGCCTGATCACTTTCTACTCCCATCAGCTACTACCTGCCGAGATAAACTACACTCCCGATGAACATGAGGCCCTCACAGTAATTTATGCTACCCGAGATTGACGTCATTATCTACACGGGGCGCCATTTACGGTGCGCACAGACAAATCAGTTGTCCAGGCTTTCCTCACGAAGCCCAAACTTTCCCATCAACAAACGCGTTGGTGGCGTGATTTATTCGAGTTCAATTTCACCACTCAGCCTATCAAGGGTGAAACTGACTGCGTCGTCGATCCTTTGTCCCACCGCCCTGATCACAATCAGAAACCCATCAATCTTTCTGCCATCTCCATCACCACTGTTGATCAGTCGGTGATCGACGTATATCGCATTCAGTACCGCCACTGCCCGGATTATCGTGTCATCCACGCGACACTGCGGAGTGGCAATACCGTTTCTTCGTACTCCCTTGGTTGGAACGGTCTCGTGTACTGACAAGGCAGATCTGGTAAGCAAGAATCACGTATCTGCGTTCCCTCCACTGGACAACTTTCCGCCCAGGCCGTAGCAAAGTTCCATGATCAGGCAGTTGCCGGTCATATGGGCTTCCATAAGACGTTGACTCGTGTATGCCGCCCATACGTCTGGCCGAAGTCCAAGAACTTCGTCAAAGCCTACATTCAGGAGTGTCCTACCTGCTAAGAGGTGAATAGTGTGAACCACCTTCCGTATGGGTTACTTTAGGCCCTACCCATATTTGAGGGTCGTTGGCAGTTCGTCTCGATGAATTTTGTTAGTTCCCTTCTTCCACTCACTGAGCGTGGTCATGATGATATCTTAGTCATCGTCGATCACTTATCGAAGTGTAGAAGTTTTGTTCCGTGCTGCTATCGCATTAACGCTCGCGAGGTCACCGACATCATCTTCGACTGAGTCGTGAGAGATCACGACTTACCTCATAGCATCATCTCCGATCGTGACCAGCGTTTTGCCAGTACATTCCAGCAACACCTACACGAGACGTACGGATCCCAGCTCCGCTTCTCATCGTCTTACCACCCTCAGACGGTTGGCCAGACTCAGGTCACTAATGAAAATTTCAGTAACATCCTTCGAAAGTTTATTAGGGGTGACCAACAGTGGGACTTACACTTAACCCGCGTGAAGATTGCGTACAACCACGTCGTTTCGCCAGCCACAGGGATGTCGTCATTCTATTATGACCTTGGCTACCACCCTCGCGTACCAACGGATTTCCTACGACCGTCGCGGTTGCGCCCAAACACTCGTTGTCCTGCGCTTGACGACTGGATCGCCCACATGGCGACGATTATGAAGCGCGCACATAAGAGTCAAACCGACTCTCAAACTTGCATGGCCGCACGAGCGAACCGATCACGAATGAATCATTCATTCAAAGTCGGTGATGATGTGCTCGTCGACGCACGCCACTTGTGCTCGTTGACGCATGTCACTTGCAGCTTGAAGCGAATACGCTTCGCAAGTTCCGGTGTCTCTTCTTCGGTTCATGCCGCATCCTTTAGACCGTCGGTTATAATACTGCCGCTAGTCCGGTCAGCTTCAATATGAAGCTACCTGATTTACTTTAACAGATTTGAATACACGATGTTTACCACATCTCCTTGTTGCGTCTTTATCGCAGACCGTTTGAGTGCTTTACCAGACATTCTTATGAGCGCCCTCCACCTATCATGGTGGACGGTCACGGGGAGTTTGTCGTTTCCGACATCGTATCTGTTTTCGACATCGTATCTCGTCGAGTTACTGACAATACGCCTCCACACATCGAGTACCATGTACGTTGGAAAAACTATCCTTATAAAGAGGCTACTTGGGAGCCCCTCGAGCACTTGGAGCATGCCTGGATGTTGGTTCGTGCATATGACTGTGCTCGTCGTCCTGAGATATCTGCTCCTACTGAGTCGACTGACCCTCTTCCTCCTCCTCCGGCTGAGGAGATTGTTGAGGATGAACCCGCTCCCTCTGAGGCCGTTCTTCAACAGCAGACCAACACTTCTACGTGTCCACAACGTACTCATCGACTACTACGGCGTCTCAACGAATGACACTCTGATCACGTACTTCTCCCTACTAACTCACACCTTCAGGTACTCCATCATCAACTTCTTCAGGATGTCGGCGTTTTGTGACTCTTCTTTGACATCGACTCGACTCCTACTTCATCGACCACTTCAACAACTTCAACTACTTTTTCAACATCAACTACCTTATCGGCTTCGGCTACTTTGGACATAACTCCCTCACGCCACTACCCTACCCTGTATATTATCTTCCATGCATCGCATGATGGTTCTCACTTAGCTAGGTCTCTCTGAGTTGGGCTCATCCTTGGTATCGCATAGGCATTGGGACCGTAGCGTTATCTTGACTTCCTTGCTCCCAGATCTAGCTCTCTCCCCAGTTGGTGAGTTATATGCATATTTCTTTCACCCACCGAATCCCTCTTCACCCTAGTGTTGGCCATTGCATGCCTTTAGTTACGCATATGTCCACCCTATTCAAGACTCCCCTTTCACGGTCGACCCTGCATGGTGTCACCCATTCGTTGAGCATTACCCTCCTTGATGGTCTATCTGTTAGGGTCGTTAGTTTTGCATCGCTACCACCCCCCCACCCTGAGCCTGATTACATGCCATACCTCGTGTGTGATTATCCTTAGGAGTTTCGATTCTTAGGTTGCATTCAACCCCTATGAGACCATCACACTCTTAGTGGTTCAGCGACATGACATTACTTGTGACATATTGCTCTCTTTTCCTTTCCGCACTGAAGCAATTGCCTCCAAGACTTTAGGATTGTATCTTGCTACATGTCATTTTCTGCTGTTAGTTAGGATGTGTATACCAGACATTTGTTTTTCATTTGACAGTATGTAGCTTAGGCTGCATCGCATAGACTCCGCATGAACCTTGCTCCGCATCCTAGATTTTTCAACTTTCGTTGTTTTTGCGGATAATGTGTTTAGTATAGATATTGTGATCCACTACATGTATGAGAATCGTGCAACGTGCCTCTATCTGCCATTGTTTACTACCAGGACCTACGGGGCTATTTGTCTGTTCGGCCTGTGGGACCAGGCCGTGACCTGACCCCACAGGTCGTGTGCTGTGTCAGTCAAGTCCAGTGCTGCCCAGTACCACTGTCGGTACCAGGCCAGTCCAGCTGAGTGCAGTCAGTCTGCTCGGGGTATACCCCAACTGCAGCTTGTTTTAAGTTCATTCTTCATTATGCACATTTGGAGTACGTGCATGTTGATTCCACGTCGGAGCTGCGTTGTCCCTTCAAGCTCCATCTCCGTCTCCTCCACCCTCAACCCTTCGTCCTAATCCTGACGGACTGCCATCTCGGTGGGTCCGCCACAAAGAAAAAGAAAAAGGAGGAAGGGGGGAGGAAAAATATTTTGCTTGCGTTTGATCGGGTCAACCGAAGGTTGAGTCACTTTAAGTTGAGTGATTCAGTGCTATGTTTTATTTTTGTTTGTTGAGCTGCATGCATGACCTTTGAAAGACTGGGCCTATCCTAAGTTGAACGGTCCAATCACTTGTTTCATTTGGGGTTTCTGAACAGGAGTACGGACGCCCTAAATTGGGAGACTCAGATTTGTGATGTTTCTTTTAGGTTGTTGAAGCAGGTCTGGGGATATTCTAAGCAGTATGTGTTTTTTTCCGATGGGGACAACGACGTCAATGCAAATACCCTTACAAGCGTATCCGCCCTTTTTTTTCAAGTGACAAAAATAAGCGATTTAAGGTCTGAATACATCGCACGGGTCGCGGCGGTGTCTGTTGCTTGCGTCGACTGAATGGTTGACTAGAGTAGAGAGTGTGTGGACGCGCAGACTTAAGGCGCGCGTGATCTCTTTTTCTTTTTGGTGATTCTGAAGTCGGAGTTTGGTTGTCGTCCAAGTTTTTTTTTTTCTGATTAAACTAAGGTTTAAATAATATTTTCCTTTGATTGATACGTTTGTCCACGGCATGCGCGCTCGTACGGAAAACGACATCGACTGCAGCACAGGAGTATCGGAGCGGTACGGAGAAGCTTAGGGGTTGAAAGCCCAGCGAGGCTATCCCCCTTGGTTTTGCCGTCAGCGAAGGTGAAGCGATACTAGCGACTCCTTTTCCTCGCTTGTCACTCTCTGACGACTGAATTTTTTTTAAATGTTTTATTATTATTTATTTTTATGCTTCAGGCGTTCCTTGAATCGAATGTGACATCAGATTCAGGGCCGTCATGACAGTCGAGGACCTTGACCACGCACCTTTTTGTGGGCCCGTTTGGATTCTTGTGTTCGGAATGATGGCAAAATTCCTCTGTCTTTCTCATCGTTGAAAAACAGGGACCGAGGAGTTCAATGTACATACGAGACGGTGGGTGAGTTGACCTACGATGCAGAGGAAACCTCAACGGCAGGGACCTTTGACGAGTGCGCCGTCTGCCAATCGCTGACTGCCGCAAAGAGGCTTGAGTGGGCATGCTCGTGGGGGTTAGAGGAGGCAGGGACCGCCCCACGGCACAGTGAGGAGGTGCACATCCGTGCCGAAGTGCTCAGTTGACCTGTGGAACCTTCTCCATTTTAGTCTTCAAAATTTTCAGTTGAATATTTGTTACTACCACCAAAGGTCTGCCCTGGGATCCGTATCGCCTAAGCCCATGCTGTAGGCTTTCCAGAGGGGCCAGCGCCCTCCTACTCACCATGATGACAAGCGTAGGCCGTGTGCTGCAGCGCAAACCGTTCGGGGCCGGTTAATCAGCGGGGGAGTTGATACTCACTCCTTAGCGGTGTCGAGCGCATCTGTCCTGTGCAGTGCGGGACCCTCCCGGCCTCGTCATGCAGGAGTTGATCTACTCGTGATTCACAAAGAGCTTCCACAAGCCGCTCCGGCCGAGTGTGCCAGCCATATCTCTCGTAAGCCCCTACCACGGGATAGGGGCAATGCGAGGTACAACTTACCTCCACCTACGGGGGCTGTCATCTCCCTTTGTTGGGCGTATCCTCGTCGAGCTACCGGTCCAAAGTACGAAAGCTAATCAGTTGCAATTGCAGAGGTGAACCAGCCGAGGATGTTTCTCGTACGTTGTAGCATAGGGGGTACGAGTGGTCCTACGCCTCTATCGGACCCGCACGTGAACGAACGCACTGGGGGGCTGAAGTCCCAAGTGTGACTCATCGTCGGTCGACTATGACGTATCGTACTCACCACACGTTACGCCACACTAAGAACATAAAATGAAAAAACACTCACACACACGAGACAACACACACAAAACAACTCTAACAATCCTAGTCCCTTCAGTAGCCATCCCATAACCTTCCGACGTGGAAATCGGATAGGCGTTGCGCACGAGACTTGGTATAAAATCGCGGGGACGCAGAGCCTTTTCATATCTACTAGCAATGCAAGGATATGCAAGTAGTCGCAATGATGGTGTACTATGTAGTACCCATAATCATGAGGTCCTCGTTGATCTCGAGGGCCGCATTCGATACTCAAGTGCCGACGAACATGTGCCTTGAGGGATTAATCTCTCGACGTTGGACAACCGCCAAATGCGGTTGAGAACCACACCTTCTTCTGCATCCTGTGGAGAGTGGATGGTACACATGTTTATACCTGTGGTGACAATTGTCTCTTATCGCCCTGGAGACCTGCTCTATCATCCAGGGCCTGAAAAAAACACAAGGGTTTTGACTTTCATATCTGCCACAGACTAAAACGTCCAACTATAAAAACTCTAGAAAGCATATGAATAAAATGAGAATTTTTTTTTTTTCTCAAAGCATAATCTGTTTAACCCTTGCGAATGGTTACAATAGGTCGTGTGAACACTCAATATGTACGTATATACATATATATATATATATATATATATATATATATATATATAGGGTTATAAATATATGACAATCACTTTTCACAATCACAGTGAGACTCCTCTCGACCATATATATGTGTGAAATCCCAGACAGACAAATTCAAAGTCTAAACCACAAACATACTTGCAATCACATCAAAGATTCAACCAAAGTCCACACACTATACGGGGTCAACTTCAACCATTCTCTATACTCATACCCATTGCTTTAGCCATGCAAGTCCCAACCTTTGTCCAACCTTTCAAATTAAATACTTAGTACCTTTGTTAAATGATCATTCAATAAAAGTTCGGGTGAAAACCTTAATAAAATAAATAAAACTACCAGGGCTAAAACCTTTAGGTTGGGTAACGCGAGTGGATTGAAGTTGATTCGTAAATCGACGAATCGACAAATCGACAATAGACCTGTTATTTGTGATAACAGAGGATGATCCTTGTAGGATTATGCTGAATCTAGTGCAAATCACGAATCGAAAAAAACACAAAAAAATATGTACCATAAGGCAGGTCAACGCCCAAGCTAAACTTATAAGTGGATGAAAAATAAATCCCCGTATTATGTTCCCACTCAAGATTCTTCTGCCAGCTAAGTTTAAGTCTACCTCTAAACCAGTGTCCAAAAAAAGGTAGACTTTGGCAGAATCTCCCCTATTCAGGGTGAATTGTCAGAATCGCTACTTGTCAAAATATAATCTGACTCCTTTAAACTAAGAAAAATTCGACAACGTATTCCGTAGGAAAAATGTTTTTTCAGAATTTATATCAGCTTAAATATGAAAATTGAAATAATCTTTAACTTTAGAAAGTCAAATTTTGTCCAACTCCTTGAATTAGTAAAAATTTGGGCAGCATCTCCTTTAAAAAAACAAACTTTTCAGATTTATACTGACTCAAATATGAACTCAAACATAACACTTGAGTTTTATCAAGACAAAATTTAACTAAACCCTTAGATTTGTAAAAATTTCGACAACACTTCCCGTAGAGAAAATAGTTTTTCAAAATTTATACAAAACTAAGTTCAAAATCTAAAAATAACTTCGACTTCTCAATATTCAATTTTGTCTAACTCTCTGAATTAGTAAACATTTGGGAAACACTCTTTTTAGAAAATGAGGCTTTCCAAATTTTTACTAAGCCGTATATAAAATTTAGACAAATTGAACTTTGAAAGGTCAAAATTTGACTAACTCCTTGGTATTGTAGAAATTTTGGCAGCGCTTTCCATAGAGAAAGTAGCTTACCAAAATTTATACAAGACCAAGTATAGCAAATGATCCTAGAAAATGCGAGAATGGACCTAAGTAAAAAAAAGTTAGCTAAAAAAATACAAAAATTGAAACTAGCTCTCACATGTGGCGAGCATCCAAAACAAATACCCATCAAACAGAAACTAAAACCAGATAATTATTTCACTCAGCCACGTGCAAGACCAAACCACAATGGAACGTACTCTCACCAGACCAAAGTTAACCTTGTCAAATAATAACTCGTAGTCTTTCAATGATTTTTCTCTTATACCCAGTTTACATAAGACATAAAACTAGACCATCCAATCTTACGGAAACCTGTCTAGCCTAGCCATTGGAAATTTATACAAAACTAAGTTTAGAATCTAAAAATAACTTTGACTTCTCAATGTCCAATTTTGTCTAACTCTCTGAATTAGCAAAAATTTGGCCAACACTCTTTTTAGAAAATAAGGCTTTCTAAATTTTTACTAAGCCATATATAAAATTTAGACAAGCTGAACTTTGAAAAGTCAAAATTTGACTAACTCCTTGGCTTTGTAGAAATTTCGGCAGCGCTTCCCACAAAGAAAGTAGCTTACAAAAATTTATACAAGACCAAGTATAGCAAATGATCCTAGAAATGCGAGAATTTACCTAAGTAAAAAAAAGTTAGCTCATAAAATATAAAAATCGATACTAACTCTTATAGCTCTAGCATGTGGCGAACATCCAAAACAAATACCCATCAAACAGAAACTTAAACCAGATAATAATTTCACTCAACCACATGCAAGACCAAACCACAATGGAACGTACTCTCACCAGACCAAAGTTAACCTTGTAAAACAATAACTCGTAGTTTTTCAATGATTTTTTCCTTATACCCAGTTTACATAAGACATAAAACTAGACCATCCAATCTTACGAAAACCTGTCTAGCCCATCCATTGGATATACACAAACACAGGGCACGCCAACTTTTTCCTTGGGTATACGACTAGGTTGTCCAACCTAGTCGCCCTGAATTGTTTAAGTATCCAAGTTAAATATAATTGTCCGCACTCAATCTTTTAAGGTAACATATAACTGAACCGATCATCTTAAATCATGGTTTAGTCTGCCCCTTCTTACTACAAGTTTATTCTTAATTCATACTCCTTCAGTTGGTGATAAGCTATAGTCAGACCATCCAATTTTATGAAAAAATATTTGACTAGGCCGTTCATAAATAAAATAGTATAACAATATAAATAAATTTATCTCTTTTAGTTCCAGCATGTGCGTGACTTTAGACTAGACCTCCCAATCTTACGGGAACTTGTCCAGTCTTTTGCCTGAATTCCATACTTGCAGCACATTCATGCGCTGCGCACGCGCCGTGTGCCATGCGCACGCGCACCTGCGTGCGCCATGCGCCATGCGCGTGTGACGGGTGCACATGAGTTGGTGCGCACGCAGCTTCGGAGCGTCTCCCGTGGTGGTGCGTCAGATGCGCCGCAATTTTATTTATTTTTATTTTTTTATTTATGCTTCTCCCTGCTACATTGCATGCTGCCATGCCAAAAACCTTCCTTTGTGTGCTTCCCCCGACGATTTGTGTAGAAAGCAGGGCTTCTCTCTCTCTCACACACACACACACACACACAAACAAGTTAAACAAACTTACAATTTCCAACAGGTAAACTTGAAATTCAAAGGGGGGCACTACAAAATTTCTACAAACGGAGGGGCGAAATAGGAATGAGTAGGTTGTCAATACGTACCTGCAGATGGTATGAATAACCCAGTGGATACGCAGTGTACACAAGGAACAACAGATGCATGGCAAATAACAGGCACACACACCACATTGCGGCACAACATAATGAGATCACCAATCACAATCGTGTAAAAGTAGACGACATGCGCAAGTGAAGCACAATACAAAGTTGCCCCATATAATGAAAATCTGAAATATGTTCAAATATCTATTTAGAAATCTATCCACTTCGCGAAGTAATGAACTGTGATTCCGATATCAGATCTTACGAAAAGCACAAGTTCGAAAAGTTCAAAGTTATGGAATTGAAAACAGGACTTCATAGACTCAAAGTTTGCAAAAGGAGTGAGCTCTGATGCTCTCTCCTACTCCTCCTCGTTGTTTCCTTCCCCTTCCTCCCCGGATTGCCCCTCACTTTCCTCCGAACTCTCCTTCGTGCCGTCCCCGTCTCATTCACTGTGTTCCATGGACTCCGCCCCACTCCCGCTCGCATCCTCATCCTCCGACGAGGAATATGAGGATGCCGACAAAGGTGTTGCCGACGCGTTGTCACCTCCTGCTGCTGCATCGTTTTGAGTTTCTGTTGCCACGTCATCGCTGCTTTTATCATCGTCGATGACATTGTTGTGCGCCTTTTTCTTCCTTCCTTTTTTGGCGGCCGCACTTCTTGCTGCTGTTGTAGCGGCAGCTGCCTTTTCAGCCTTCGCAAGCGCTTTCTAAGCTTTCCTTTCTGCCAGCTCTGTGTTTGACGGTCGGCCCCTCTTGCATTTCGGTCCCACATCTGCAATGCGCCCCTTCACCACCGGAACCACCTCCTCTGCGTCCTCCCGTTGTGCTCTCTTTTTTCCACGTTTTCGACTGGTGGACGCATCCCCTGCACCGTGCACCCATGTTCCAGCAGTTCGTGCCTTCAACGCTTGTGCCCGTCCCTCTTCCGTGTACAATACCGATGACAAGGGCTGCAAATGACCGGATTTCCTCCGCAGCTCGCGCTCTCTGTAGCGTCCGGGTTTTGTGCACTCATGCTTGTCCTTTTCCCTCGAGCCCACGAGGGTTATGTCCTCCTCCTCGCGCTCTTGGTCATCCCTCTCGTCGTTTCGCAGCCAAGTTCGCATTAATGGTTCCCCTCCATCCTCCTCTTACACCTCCGCGCCATCAGGCGTATCTGCTGCGTCATCATCGTTGGACACTGCCGTCACCACCCACGTGTTATACCACTCCTCAACTTCCGCCTCCACTGGTCGGTCGTCCTCCCAAGGGATGTGGACCTCCTCCTTACCGCCGCGGATGTAACTCCGGATCAATTGCGTGTTCCAGTTATTGAACACGAGCTTTGACAATCTCTCTGGCATTACCTTTGTGCGCCGTCTTCCAAAAATGAGCTCATGCAAGCTCCAATTCCGCTCACTTGCAGCGGACGAGCTTGCCTGGCCAAGCAATTTGACGGCTTGCGGCTGCAAAAGGTCCAACTTCCCCCCAAATTCTTCCCACCACAAGGCCGCCGGTTTCACACGCGCCGCATCCGCTGCCTCCTGCGATCTGAATGTCCCTTTCAACTTGGTCCAATTATCAACTTCCTTGCTCAGTTCGTCGAGGGTGGTTTTGTCTTTTGGTGCCCACGATTACAGCCAAATGTTGAACCCCACTCGAACCTCTCGATCCCGCTGTGTCAGTGCACTGTACCGGTGTCGAGCACATCGCTCCGGCACCACTCAGGGGTAGCGCGGGACCCTCCCGGTCGCGTCACGCAGGAGTTGGTCTAATCCTCGTTGCGAATATATACATAGAGCTTCCGCAAGCCGCTCCGGCCGAGTGCGCCAACCATACCTCTCGCGAGCCCCTACGAGATGACAGGGCCTACTCGAGGCACGACTTACCTCCACCTTACGGAAGTTGTCACCTCCCTTCGGTGGGCGTATCCCCGCCGAGCTACCAGTCCACAATACGAAAGCTGATCATCTGCAATCGCAGAGGTGGACCAGCCGAGGACGTTTCTCGTTCGCTGTAGCATAGGGGGGTACACACGGTAGTATGCCTCTATCGAACCCGCACGAGCACCGACATCTTGGGGGGCCGAGGTCCCAAGCGCGACTCGTCGCCGGTCGACTAGGATGCATCCCACACGCCACGCACACACCACTTTACGAACACAAAATTAACATTCACACATACGACGCATGCACAAAACGACGCAACACAGACAACGCGATAACGCTCCTAGCCCCTCGGTAGCCGTCCCATAACTTTCCGACGCGGAAATCGGATTGGCGTCTCGCGTGAGACTTGATAAAAAAAGCCGCGCGGACGCAGGGCTAATATATATCGACTCGTGATGCAAACACACGTAAGCAATCACAATGATGGCGTACCATGTAGTATCCATACTTATGCGGTCCTTGCAAATCTCGAGGGTCGCATTCGACACTCAAGTGTCGGCTGACACGCGCCTTGAGGGTTAAACTCTCGACGCTGGACAACCGCCATGCGCGGTTGAAGACCACACACCCTCTTCTGCACCTTATGCAGAGTGGGTGGTACACAAATCCATACTTGTAGTGGCAGTTGTTTCTCGCTGCCCTGGAGATAAGCCCCACTCCAGGCCCGGACACGAGTCAAGGGGTTTGACTTTGACGGCTGCCACGGACTACAACGTCCAACCATAATAATCCTAAAAAACAAGTGTACGCCGAAGGCCTCCCTGCCTCAGGATCACTCTCTTGGGTACCCCTGCTTTTCTTGCGGTTGGCTTCACGGCCTTTGCCAACGCTGAACACCCGGGCGACCGATCGAGTGTCTCGATCCCATAACTGCGGACCATAGAACAGTGAACCGTCGCGCGCAAGACTTTGATATAAAGCGACGCGGTTGCTGGTTTGTCCTATACCAACCAGCGATGCTAATTATATGCGATAGTCGCAGTCTCGGCTTCGAGATATTGAATGGCTGAAGGAATGTATCGTTGGGGGTTACCCCTCGCGATATTGAACGGCTGAAGGACATACCGTTCAGCCCTCGCGACATCACTGCCCCCTGGGTTGGGTGTCTCGGCGGGCAGAGCAAATAGGCTTTGTGCGAGCGAAGGGTCCTTCTCTGCAGAGTCTAGGGCTTGGGTTGTCCTGGATAAGGACCTTGAACCCCGGCCCAGGACTAGCGTCCGACCAAGAATTCAGAAAAAGTATACAAGCACGAGGGAGGGGTTTTCTGCCTACCTCTCCCCTATTTAACCCTTAATACGCGGGCCCCTCGGGCCATAGGACCCTCCCACGTAGGTATACACACATACATATATATACAAGGGGGCAAATATGTGACGATCACTTCTCACAATCACAGTGGGGGACCTCACAACCATATGTATATATCTGACAGCAGACAGTTAAATCCAAAATCTGAGCTACAGCACACACCTGCAATCACATCAAAGAATCAACAAGGTCCACACACTACACGGAGTCAACCCCACCCACTCTCCATACTCATACCCCCTGCTTTAGCCATGCAAGCCCCTACCTTCGGCCAACCAACCATAATTAAATACTCAGTACCTTTGTTAAATGACCATTCAATAAAATTTCGGGTGAAACCTTAACAAAACAATAGAAATCACCAGGGTTCAAACCTTTTTAGGTTGGGTATGGAGAGCGAGTTGGAATTGAGTCGTAAACCGACGGATCGGCAACCGACCTGTTATCGGCGATAACAGAAGATGATCCTTGTAGGATTACGCTGAATCTAACCCAAGTTCTAAATCAATCGATTAAGGAGACATATAACACAAGACAGGCCAATCTCAAGCTAAGTCTACAAGTTCATGGAGTACAATCTCCATATCACGACCTTACTCAAGTCATCATATTTAACTAGGTCTAAGTCTACCTCTAGCCAGTGCCCAAACAAAGGTAGACTATGACATAGTCCCTCCTACATACGTCGCCACCTGTCACCATATACGCTAACTCCTCTAATTTATGAAAATTTCGATAGCGCTTCCCGTAGAAAGAGTGCCATCGCAGAAAATATACTAGCTCAAAAGTTCAACCTTTGGATTCTTGAAAGTTAAAATTTGTCTAACTCCCTGACTTAGCAAAAATTTGGGCAGCACTTCCTTTAGGTAGGGAGGCTTCTCAGATTTATACTAAGTCAGAATTGAACTTAGACATTAAGTCTAAGTTCTGTCAAGGCAGAATCTCAACCAACTCCTTAGATTTGTAGAAATTTCGGCAGCGCTTCCCGTAAAGAAAGTGCTAATCCAAGATTTATACAAGGCTAAGTTTGAAATTTGAAATGACTTTCACCCTTCAATGCCCAATTTTGGCTAACTCCCTGAACTAGTAAAAATTTGGGCAGCACTTCCCCTAGAAAGGGAGGCTCCCCATATCCTCACTAAGTCAGAAAGTCATCAAGGTTGGATCCTGAAGAAGCCAAATTTTTGACTAACTCCTTGATTTTGTAGAAATTTCGGCAGCGCTTCCCGTAGAGAAAGTGGCTTACCAAGATTTATACAAGATCAAGTACGAAATAAAGGATCCCAAAAAATGCAGAAAATGACACTAACTCTTATGGCTCTAGCACGTGGCGAGCAACTACAGCAACTACCTATCAAATCAAAACTCAGACTAAGAAGTGGCACCACTCAGTCACATGCAGGCCAAACCACAGACATACAAACTCTCACCATCCCCAAGTTACCTTAGCAAACAATAGATCATAGTCTTTCAATGATTTATCCCTTATACCCAACTTGCATAGGGCATAAGGCTAGACCACCCAAACTTATAAAACATGTCTAGCCCAGCCGTGAAGTATACACAAACACAGGGCACAACAACTTTTATCTTCTTTGGGCATATGACTAGGCCACCCGAGTCACCCTGAACTGTTTAAGTATCTCAAATTTATATAATTGTCTGCACTTAGTCTTTTGAGGCAGCATATACCTGAGCCGATCATCTTCAGCTCAAGACTCAGCCTGCCCCTTTCTACCACAAGTTTATTCTTAGTTAGATACTCTCTTCAGTTGGTGATAGGCTATAGTCAGACCACCCAAACTTATGGAACCCTGTCTGACTAGCCTGTTCATAGATAGTATAATAGTAGAGTATAACAAAGTTATAACCTTCTGGTTCCAGCATGTGCGAGGCATTGGACCAAGACCACCCAAACTTATGAAACATGTCTTGGTCCTCAGCCTGATTTCTCTTAAACCAAGGCAGGAAGAGGTAGAGTCACCCCAAACTTATGGAACATGCTCACCTTCTCGTTCAGAACCCAAAGAAACTGTCAAAAACCCCAAGTAAACAAGGCCGCCAGACTACCCAAACTTATGGATTTGACTGGCTCCTGAAAAACCAATCGCAATCAGCCCTCGCAAGTCAGAGCAACCAGACCACCCAAACTTATGGAACATGTCTGGTTCTCCAGGCAATACAAAATAAAACATAACACTGAGCCTTCCCAAACTTATGGAACTGACCCAGCCTTTGATTGACCCGGTCAAACTTCACGCAATACTGTTTTTCCCCCACCCTTCCCCCAGATGCAACCCCACAATCTGCTTTCAATCAGGCAAAGAAGCTGAAACTGATATTATACATGCGTTCCTTTACTTAGTCTGGTTACATTATGAAGAAGAAGTATAAATCATAGGGACATGCAAACATACATCAATCAAGCTATAGGGGGAATAGGCAAACATGGGTGTAGTGGGTTGTACTGGAAGAAGTGGTTTACCTGATGGTTCCCTGCCTCCAGAACCTCGCCTAGGTCCCGGCAGAGCTCCCGCAATCGGTGGGATGACTCCCCACAGAGTCTTGATGCGGACCTATGGGTTGCAATCCCACCTGCCGCCTTCCTCTCATAACCAACAGACTAAACTTAGAGTAAGAAGGGCAGAAAGAGAAAGGTTGAGACTCTCAGACTCGCGTGAGAGGGCCTTGTTACCTTCGGTCGCTTGAGGGCCCCGCAATGGCGGCCAACTGACACCTTGGTCAACGATGCCCAACTGCCGAGGTAACCTCTCCTGCCGAACCTCCAAATCGTAACATAAACCCTCCCTTTCGAAGTATGAGCCTCACTCTGACTTCCCTCACCTTCCCTTAGCCCTTCCACCGTTACACAGCCGCCTGCGCCAGCATAGAAGCTTTCAACAGCAGCTCGCAATGGTATGCAGCAGTCTATCCGCAGTATGCAGCAGTGCGCAATGGTGTGCAGCAGTCTATCCGCAATGTGTGGGCGTAACCGCTGTCCGCAACAGCCAATCACACGCAGCAATTGCCAGCCATAACCATCTGCCGCAGCCTGCATTAACTAGTAGTGGCCGTCGTTGGCCAATAGCAGCGCCCAACAACTTGCATCAGTCAACGCGCAGTAGTAGCCTGTGCCCAACTAACAACAGCCCTCCCCAGTACCCTGCGCACAGGCTGTAGATGCAGTAGGCAGCAGCTGTCACCCGTAGCAGGTTATACACAGTCTGCCACGCAGGCCACCGAGCAGCACACTGGCCAGCATCTTCCCTGCAGTTTTTCAACAGTTAGCTGAGCTCATACAACCATTGCCTGTAGTAGTTAGGGAACCGAGGTAGTGTGTTGTCCTTGGTGCGCTCTGCACAGCGTCCCTGGGCGTTGCGTCTTTCAGCGGCCTCAGTACCCAACCCCCCACAGTGTACGAGCCCGGTCATTGGTACCCAGTCCACACCACCCTTACTCATCAACAGGCATAGTACCCTCCACAATCTCCAACACAGGCGCCCACATGCCCGGTGTTCCCCACTGAGGTACTCACACTGACACCCAAGGGCCCGTTAGCGAGGACGTTGTAGCCCTGCTAGCTAGAGTAAAGCTCAACGATCCCGACATGTTCCCAGCACACTAGCCCTGAGCCCCATTGAGGCAGCACTAGAGGAGACAAAGCAATAGAGTTGAGCACAACAGTGAATAAGAGGTAGTACAGTCGGTAATAGACTCACAGTAATCCGCGGCTGACTATAGCTTACTGCTACAGTTAGCTGAGTCAGTTGAATCGTGTAACGGTGCTGGTTCTCATATTGCAATGGCACCTCGACCACCCGTTGGCTCAGCTTCTCAAGGAAGTCAGTGCCCCAGCGTGCTCAACTCTCCCCTAGTAATAGGCACGGCCACCGGACATGGCTTAGACGCCACAGTCCTTATTGCTTCAGAATACGGCACCGCATCTCTTCCTCTGGTAAGGCAGACCCCGTCCGAAGGATTCCTCCACTCGAACCCAGGCAGAGGCACCGGTACAACGACCTGGTTCGCTCGTAGGTAACAACGGCCCCTTCGCTGAACCCTCAGGTAGCACTTTGACGAGTTCCTGATGAGTAAGCTTGCTTCAATGAATCGTGCCCGCTGGTCGCACGCCCCCCTTTCCTTGCTTGTGAAGGCACCCAACCGCCTGTATGGCCAGGTTCACTCGTAGTCTCGATCTGGTGCCTTTGAACAGAGGGCAACACCACCAGCCCACCCACCGGGTTACTGAGCAATTTGGTGCTGCAGCCGGCCTTCGGGTTCCCTTTCACTTCCCACCCCGAGGTAAGAGTTCTCTCTCCCTCTTTCTCTGCTCGCGCATGTGGGCCGTCATAACTGCGCTATGCCACTATGTCAGCCGGTCCCGCGATCATGACTTCGCGAGGCAGCGGTGATGAGCAGCGAGCGACTACTGTTAATGAAGCGCCTTCTCTCCCTCGGCCCGTTGTGATGGCCCCGCCCCGCAGTCGCACATCCTCCCTCCAACACGCTGGGTAAAGTTCGAATGGATCTTTCGCTAAAATGTGGATAGATTCACCCGAGATCGGTAAGTCACGCCCCCTCCCTGTGGCGCAGCTCCTAACACCGCTCCTAGCCGACGTACTATCTTCTATGCAAAACTGCTACTATTACCACTCTCACGAGTCACAACACTCATAACCCCGACTTATCACATCGCCTTGCTCCCTTCTATGGAGGGTTGCACGGTACAACGCTCCTTCACCCCGCCATATCCCTTTAGTCCATCACTTTCACACACCCCGTTCTTGGTGTAGCTCCTCCCTCCTTGCCTTTCCCTCTAAGCTGGGTGCGGGATCGAGGTCGCTTGGGTCAAAACTCGAGGGGACGAATCCTTGGTCACCCGATTCTGCCAAGGGTCAAGCGAACTGCTAAAATCTCAAGTCCGCCATATCCCACCTCCTTCACTGCTTGTTTCTTCGAAGTGCGCCCCGATTCGGCCCCCTCTTTGCGGACGTATCCGGCGCGATCCCGTACCAGATTCGGGTTGTCTTTCCCTTTGTGCGGTCTTTGCCTCTCGTATTGCCTTCCTCGTTCACCTTGTCCCCTCCGGCATCACGGCTATCTCCCTCCGCCTATGATCGGGTGCTAGCCCGAATTCCACTTCAATACCGACAGCAGAACGTTAGTAGCGAGTGCCGAAACTCATCGCGGAGAGCACATTGGCAACGCCCAATGCTAGGGCGCGCGGTCCTTACCCGGCTGTTCGGGCCCGCCCAATGTCTCGGCAGTCGGGAGCTCTGCGCAGTGACTGCTCTTCTCCCCATCGCCCCCCGCATCATCCGCCTTCGAAGTCGCTGTAACAGCGCTTCCGCACGGTCCACGTAAAATAGCTGGTCGACTCGCTGCCACAGCCTGACTTATACCTTTGGTCGACGTCGACCTTCCCTTCCCTCCGGCTCTCAGCACCGACATCCCTACTTGGTCCCTCACAACCGAATCCACGGGAACCGGGGCCGGGCATTGCCTATTCCACGCAGCGGGGTTCACCTTGGCCTACAGGTTTCAGCCCATCAAGGGACTTTGGGCAGCCTATGGTGGCCAATACCTCGACCTCCAGGGACTGTCGCAGCTGCGACCTATAACACACCTACTAGTCAATAATAAGGAAAAACCAAAAAGAAGGAAAAGAGGAAATAGCACATAATAATAATAATAATAATAATAAAAGAACTACCGTGATTGGGGATAAAACGCATGCCTTATAGGCACCCCGCCAGCCCCATACGTCGGCCCCGTTATCGCGCCCATCAGCAAAACTGAGGGGGATAGCCCCGTCGGGCCCTCAACCCCTCAGTTTCCTCTAAGATGCTCCGCCGCTCCCACGCTGCCGCCTGCTGGCCTCGTACCCGATATCTCTGCCGTGTAAACCCGGTACCGTAACCTATAGGGCTAAGCCCAAGCCTGGTATGGCCTCGTGCAAAATCCTATATACAGTGGTGTACGCACCCCCTAGGTCTAGGAAATAGCCCGGCCTTCACTCCCTCTTCTAGCTACGCACGCTGCTGCTAGGCACCGGCACTGGCCTATCCCCTCGCACCGTAGCCACCCCGCGCTCTGCCTAGTATATCAGGCCTATCAGTGGTCAACCGTCCAGAGGAAAAGTAAGCTCTTTATACCAACTAACCAAAAACGGGCCGGCTACGTATGTCGGTCGCATAATTAAAAAAAACAGAGAAATCACACGCGCGCCTTAATCCTGCGCGCCCACTCACGCCCTACCTTGGTCAACCATCCCACCTATGTAATCAAGCAGTCTTAGCCGCGACTCGCGTGGTACACTAGGACTTATAGACTTACTTCCTGTCAAGTGCAAAAACTAGGGCGGATACCCTTGTCAGGGTATTCGCACCGACACCAGTACTCTAGGTCGATGAAGGCAGCCGCGCAGTGCAGCTCGCTCCTCATGAAAGACCACCGATGCATTAGAATGTCCTCAATGTCGGACTTCTCACCCGGGGTGACACAGTCAAGGCCATACATTCTCTTGACGAGCGCATCTATCTCGAAGTAGACCTTCGACATTGTTGCGTCTGGCCCGTCGACCAGGAGCAATAGCTCCACAACAAGAGACATCACTGCAATGGCCTTGTCCACCTTGTCCCAAAACCTGTCCCGTCCGAGCACGATGAAGGTTACCTCACGGAAAGCAGCGAGCTGATTTGCCCTCACCATCTTGTCCATCCACGCCGTGTCGCGGATGCACTTCTCCAGTGCATTCCTCCCTCTATGCAGTGAAGCCAGCATGTCGTGACTTGTGGCAAATCGGGTAACCGCCGACCGCTTCAACTTCAAATTCAGTGAGAATTTATCGTACAAAGCCCTTGCCTTGTCCACATTCGTGAAAAATTTGCCGACTGCATTCCCGGCGTCGATGACCGCCGCCAGCCAACCGAGTTGCTTGTACATGTCCTTGAGTGCTAGATCGAGGGCATGCGCAGTGCAACCGACACAAAAAATTTGAGGGTAAGCGGCCTCCACCATCTTACCCACCTTCACACACACCCTTGCGTTGTCCATGACAACACCGATCACCGCGTTCGACCGGATCTCCTTCATCACCCCATCAAGGATCTTGAAATACATCGCCGCGTCCTTGTCTTTCCCCTCCATGTACACCGATTTCCAAAAAACGGTCCCTATCGCGGATGACACCATCACATTCGGATGGGGGTGGTTGCGTCTGTCAGACCAACCATCCATCTGAAGCATGCAGCCGGTGACCTGCCACTTCGTGATCATGTCGATCACATCTGCTTTCGTCCTTCCGAACGCGCCGTTCAGCCTCTTCGTTCGTGCCTCGTCCCTATGGTACGACAACCATGACGGATGTGCCTTCATCGTTGTCGACGAGACTGAAGGGCTGGTTCGTGCAGAACAGGAAGTTATCAAGGAAGCGGCTCGTGTGCTCATTACGAGTAATGATGCTGTCCGCATCCTCGACAAGTGTCTGCCTCATCGGCCGGCCTGTTCGGGGTGCTGCAGGGCCGGTCTCCCCACAAGCCGCCACTGGCAATTGTACTCTGCCAACATCCGCCGTTCCACTGCCAACACCCGTAACCAGACTGCTAGCAGATGGCAGATTGCTTGTCGATGCAGAACTCTTCCCCCCCGTTTCAATCAACTCTGCGAGGTGCTTCCCCATAAATCCCCTCCGCCCTTCTCGCCCTCTCCTCAGCTGACAACAGTCTAATTAGGAGGTCTAGGCTGCACCTGTTCAGAAAGTGATTTCGCAGATTTGACGCAGTCCCGTCAAATCGGGTCTCGCAGTAATTGCAGACCCAATGTTTTGACCCCTTTCTTAGGTTCCTCCCCACGGGATCATCGTCCCTGAAGTGCTGCTTCAAGTCCTCAACCAGTTGCTTCGGAAGCGCGGGCGCCATTGCTGCTGTCACCTGCATCATGGGGAAGGCCACGATGTCGAATGCTGGTCAGCCCCTCGAATGACAAATCATCCCCCTCGTCCATCTCCCCCCTCTACCCTTTCAGCCCCCTCGAATGTGCGACATCCTAGTGGGAATACCCCAAAAAGAAAGGAAAAATAAAATAAAAATAGGAGGACAAGAGAGAGAGAGAGAGAGAGAGAGAGAGAGAGAGAGAGAGAGAGAGAGAGAGAGAGAGAGAGAGAGAGAG
>BFEA01000438.1:813472-823984 GCA_003427395.1 Chara braunii
AAAAAAAAAAAAAAAAAACAATATACAAATAACTTAATAGTGGTGAGGATCAGCGGGGCTGCTGATACCTTACCAGTCCCAAGGAGCAGGCCCGCCGCCGCTCTCGCCAGCAAAAATCCGAGGGGGAAAGCCTCGTCGGGCCCTCAACCCCTCGGTCTCCTCCGCGCCGCTTTGCTGCTTTCGGGCCGACGCCCACCAGCCTCGATCCTCGAACCTCCGTAGTAATAGTCCGATGCCGTAACCTTAAGGGCTAAGCCCAAGCCTGGGGCTGAGTCCCGCAAAATACCATATAGGCAGTGCGGCGCGACGCTTTTGGGTCAACCAAACGGCTGCGCGGCTCCCATTTGCCCGCGCCGGTTTGCTTATACCATGCCATAACTACCCCGCGTGTCATCCTACGACACCCCGCTTACTGCACGAAATCACGCCGTTATTGCCGATGCCGTCGTCGGGGTCGTTTCTCCGCACACGCGCTTGACGTACTAATCAAAAAGAAAATATCCTTAATCCCTGCTTAATAAAAAATAATAATATCACCAAACGAAACGACCGAGGTCCGGGCCGGCTTTACGATTAAATAACAGAAAAAGAATCACGCGCGCCTTAAACCTGCGCGCCCACGCACTCGCTATTGCGGTCAACCACCCAGTCAAAGCAATTACTGACGCAACCGTGCTTAGCGGGGTATACTTCAATTCTAAACCAAAACTATTTTCTGTCACTTGCAAAACCCAGGGCGGATACCCTTGTAAGGGTATTCGCACCGACACCGCTCCTTCACGCACTTTGCGCATGGTACCCAAACTAACTTCAAGGTCGTTTTCGCCCAGTCCAAGAACCCTTACTTCGCTTCCTCCCTCGCCTAAATCCATGCAATATCGCGTGCGCTTCCCCGACTCGTTTTTCACCATCTCTTTCTCCTCACTTTTCATTATCTCTATGCACGCTCTTTCTCACTAACCACTTGTTCTACTAACCAAGCGCTAGATCTAGCTTCACCACTGCACTCGGACCATGCTAAAACCCCTCTCTACTGTCTTTCCCTACTCAAAATCGTTGCGAGACGCGTGAGGTAACCACTTATCTCTCCGCCATAACTCCCCTCCCCTTCTTCACGTTCGAATGCACCCAGCAAGATCTTCGTCCGGGTTCATTTGCCTCTTTGCTCTGTTCGCGTTTTGCCCCGCCTACTCTACCCGTCCTCGTCTCCTTTGACCCGACAATGCCTATACAGTGGCCAGGCTTGATGGCTTCATTATCTGAGGAAATTTTCGCGGACCAGCTACTAAGAGGTTCGATTAATCTTTCGCGCCTTTACGTAGGTCAGACGAGCGATTTGATCGCAGTATGACTGGGGGTATCCTATTCAGCGCCTTTGGGATGCTCTGTTGAGGCATAACTATCCATCCCCCTAGGTCCCAGCAGGCAAGCTTCACACACAGGCCTATTATAGCCAACACTGAAATCGGGGGGCGCAGCCCTGCTGCAACATGTAACGAGGCCTATGTGAGACCACCCCTGCAACATGTAACGCGGTCTAGGTGAGACCACCCCTGGTACAAATCTTGGGGTTGGTAGCGGGGCTTCAAAGAACCAAAGTAGGGGCGGCTTCTGCGCGCCCGACCTCGCTGCCACCTAGAGCATCCGCCGTAAGATGTCTATTTCCACTGTGCCCATGCATATCTCATCACCGTTTTCAAGTCCCGACGACACGCTCACACTCACTCCTCTCACGACAGACCGTGGGCAATAGGTCGGGCACCCACAACGACCCCCAATACCCGGGTTTCTTTTGCTTGTGGTCAGCCACCCACCGTCTCGCACGTACGTCGAGCCCCTCGTTCCACGCTTCAAGGTAGTTAGCATAGAGAGTTTAGCTGGCCTCCGGAACATGCAAGAATCCTGTAGGTCAACCAAAGGAGGTGCGCTCTTAAGGTCCTCAACCATCGTGACGACCCTTAAATCCGGCATTGTGTCCAAGTCAAGGAGCGTTGGAGCATAAAAATAATACTATAATAAATATTAGAATATTTAAAAACCTTGAACTGCGCGAGGACGATGGATGGGGAAAGGGAGTAATTAGTACTGTTCCAACGCCTTTGACAATAAAATCAGGAGGGATAGCCCCGTCGAACCCTCAACCCCTCGGTCCCTTCGCACGACTCTGACATTCCTGTGTCGCCGCCGCTCGATCTCGATCCCTGAATCTTCTGGTTGGAAGTCCGATACTGTAATCAATAGTACTAGGCCCAAGGTTGAGTCTAGTATTGACTGACACCTAAATAAACGGATACTGCGCGACGCGCAGACCTATCGAAACGCTTTCAGAAATCACATTGTTGTCGATGCCGTCCTCCACACGTATGCATAAGTCGTAGGCAAGTGCACCAATCAAGAGACAAAATCCTTATAATCCTAATTTAATCAGAAATAAAAATCTGGTCGGCGACCAACGCCGGTTTTTACAATCATCAAAGGGAGAAGAGATCACGCGCGCCTTAAGTTTGTGCGCCCACACACTCTCTACTCTAGTCGACGATTTAGTCAACGTAAACCACTCACACTGCCGTTGTAGAGCACATCGGCTCCCGCCTTTTTGCAAAGTGCGGGAGCCCTCCCGCCCATGTCACGCAGGAGTTAAAACGAAACAAAACAAAAACTAAGAGACAACTTAGAAACGACGCAAAATAATCTCGCGGACCGCCAAGACGGGCGTGGTCGCGTCATCCCTTCGCCGCTCTAGTTGGGTGCACCAGCTATACATCCCACGATCCCCTACGACAGGATAAGTTCATGCGGGGCATGAGCTTTCCCTCCCTAAGGGGTTGTTACCACCCTTAGGGGCGTATCCCTACCGAGCTACTGACCCACATACGAAAGTTTTTAAATGCAATCGCAGAGGTAGGTCAACCGAGGGCGTTTGCTCGTTCGAACGTTGGTCAACTAAGACGATCTCAACCAGGCGTGAAACCACAATATAATCCTAGTCCCTTGACAACTCCTTGAAACAAAAACAATAAAATCAATATGCCTCACATCAAAATTACCCAAGATTAGGTTTTTGACTTGACGAGTTGGTTTGCCAAAGTTATTCTTCTTAATTTATATAACTGAAGAAACTTTTATTTGACCTTTTTCAAGGCGAAAAACTACTGTAAAAAAAAAAATCAGGCAGGGTCATCCTAGCATCACACCTACTGAACCTTGTCATAAATAATTTCTGCAAGTAAATTTCACTGCTACCATGTAGATCAACAAGCAATCTGGTTCCTGACCAAAGTTTGAACACTCGGTTTAACCACATTTCCGCAATTATATACTACTTATGTAAAGGTGCGAATAAATTTTGTTCGTCGCTTTGTCCTCCTGGGCAATAATTACTCTTTCCGTTCCCCAAATGATGAAGCATTTATCTTCATCATTTGGTTACTTGACACAAAATTGCAATCATTGTACTTCAAAAAAAATGTTCAGCCTCCCATCGTTTTGGCCACTAACATGATGATCAACGACCTTCGCGGAAGCTCAACATTTTTCCTAATTTCGTCTTACTGTTTAGCCTAAAGAAGTTTTCTTCCTCATCTCAATCAACTTACTTTGAGTATGCTTTGTCATGCGTTTGATTACCCCTCAATGCAAAAGCATGATAGTGAAATCATCAGGGAAATTCAGATGCTATCCATCTGGTTGGTCCTGTCAACGAAAGATTTTTTTTTTTTTTTAATTACCCTTGTAGAGTCATATAAACATGATACTCTATCATAGGGACATTAAACGTGACACTTAAATATCATAAAAACCGCATCTAGTTGAGAATAAATATGTCGGGCCTCGCGGGCCTCTGCTTTAATCTGGTCAAGTCTTGCGAGCTCCTAATCGTCAAAAGTCAATGTGGTTGCATGACTCGAACCATCCGCGTACCATAGAGAGGAGTTATTCGTGAGGTTAGTAACCTCCAAACTATGGCTCGAAATGGATGTCGCATTCAGAAGAGGTGCCTAGTTGTAGTGTCTCTAATCCGAATAATGTCGTAGCGGTCCCCGGATAGGGTAATTTTAATACTCACAATGATCCGAGAAAAGCATTGGAGGTTGCTCGCGCGATGAAAATATAAAGTATATCCATAAAATTCATTCGGAAGTCGGGTCACATTACCACGAACATCCGCGCGCAAGTCAGGAAAAAAATATTTATCATCCCTGAGCAATCCAACAAAATCAACCCAAGGAGTGGGTGCATCATCTTGCAGAAATAAAAATCGCTCTGCGCGCTGAATCAGCTCCTCATCCATAGTGTTACGAACCAGCAGATATCTTGCCTGAGTGAGATCCCGCCATCCGCTAATTATCTGCACAGTGTCACCCGAAAGAATTATCAATTAAAGAAATGTTCCCAAATTTCACAAGCCTCATCATCAAATGCGATGACGTCAAAACGCTTAGCACGAAAGATATTATTTTTTTTCGCTCGTACCCGTCTCACATGATGAAGGAGCTTGAATGGACCTTGTTGATCATTTAGCCATAGCACAATATAAAGGAATATCCCTCTAATCGCAAAAATGTCTTTTATAACTGGATTTTCTTCATGAACTACGACGAGATTCATGTCTCCATAACCTCGTGATGGATTAGGAGGCGCAAAATCATATCGCATAGTACGTTGTCCATGCTCTGTCATGAAAACATAACTCTACGGAGGATTCCTCACGCTTCCATCCCAAAAGCTCCGTTCATCTCGCTCCGAAAAAACTTCATGCGGATTGTAAACCAAACGTCTTTTTCGTATCATACTAGCACGTGATCGTGTCGGCTCTGCTATCCAATCTATCGCCACTTCTCAGGTACTGAACAACCGAATGATCACTGCTCCTGTAGACATCTGAAAGACAAAGTAATAACTCTGTCAAAATAAATTTATATATATCAATCTTTGCACTCATCCTCTTTTTTCCCTGGGCCGTTGTCGGGCACGGCTGTCTTATACCTCGTGACGAGCGCAGGACCTCATGGTCGTGTAACGCAAATTAAGGTACTGCTTTTTGAGTTAGCTAGAGATACCACTCCGACCGTGCGTGCCAGTTATACCTTTCGCGGCTCCCTGCGACAGGACAGAGCTCCGCGAGGTACACCTCACTAACTGAGGGGTTGTCACCACCCTTAGGTAGGCGTAGCCTTGTTGAGCTACCGACTCAAGTACGAAAGTTTTTACTTACAATTGCAAAGGTAAGTCGGTCGAGGGCGTTTTCTCGATCGCCGTAGCATAGGTATATGCGCGGTTGAACGCCTAAGGCTGACCCGTTTACGTGTTGGGCATCAGGGCGTCAATCTTCCGACCGACTTACAATTCAGATCGACTTCACTGAAGATCTTTCGTGCATGCTATGTCATATTCTATCTACAGTTGACCCATAAATTATATAGGCTATATATAAAATTCTTTCAAATCGATATAAACATAATGAATACATTTTAAAGGTTGAGACTTAAAGGCAAGGAGATGTCTTTTACATTTTTACAGAAAAGCAAAGACAAACATCAGAAATGAGTAGAGTTGCGACTTTCGAAAGATAAACAAACAATAGGCTCTTGGTATTTCAATCATACATCAATGACAAAGATAGGTTCACGGCCTTTTAAAGAAAATGGCATGAATAAGGTTCTCTGGCCTTGCCAATTATCCTAATTTATTTAGCATCAAGAAGGAGTAAAGTCAGAGAAAATCCAAACCAAATGTACAAAGGTTATACGTCGACGAAATGTCTGAGTCGAGGTTCAGGTAAGCATAAGTTCGACAATGCGAGTTTCGTGAATAACACATGGTTGGTCATTTTACGGACCTGCAGACAAAACAAAAGCATTTCACAATCCTAACAGAGTCAACCATTCATTCACTTTCACATACATTATACTTGCGCTTCCAAACCTCTCTAACAAACATGCCTTTTTTGACTCAGTCATTCAAGGACCTCTTTTGACCAAACGAAGACCCTTCAGACACTGACCCAAAAATCAGAAATGTCATTTAGTGCAAAGGATGATGTAAAGTGTGGGTGTCATGGGTGAGTGAGGGTTGAGTTGGTGAACCAACCTGTTACCATAAGACAACAACATGTAGTCTTGCATAGTATCATAATGAGTCTTCTGGATTAAAATGACCTGCAATCACACACAGGTCAACAAGGTCTTATCACCTCCCTCACTATCAACATGGCCATATATGAAGTTCAACGATATGAATTTAAATTCTAATGGAGGACTATGATATAGTCCGATGAAATGTAAGTATGAAGTAAGAAGACCCTCACGGGAGCCTTCATCTTATACTTACTAGTCTATACGGGTTCAATTGAGCAGTATGATGACTCAGACTTGAGTATCCTACCACTTGTTTTTAGTCTAATAGACTTAGACAGACCATGGGATGACCTGCACAAAGGTACTCCACTTCTTGTCAGTCAACCTAACGGTCTAAATACGAATGTATGTACAGACGAGTAATAGGATGTTCCTCACACATGAGCCTTATCCTATCACTCGTTCTGAACCACTATTCTATATCCATTCATTCATTAGATACAAGGCAGTTGAGGGTAGTACAAACAAGGGTTTACAGAATGAGACTGAGAAAACAGACGAAGTCCTTTCTCGTTTTGTGTCTTTATTCTTCTTTTTCATCCCCCTCATCATTTCTCCTTATTCCTTCCTTCATTCTCTTTTCTGCTTTCTTCCTTCTTTTCTTCTCTCTACCCTTTTCATTTCAACCTCCTGCCTAAATTACCCTGCGTGCACTTGGACTTGCTCTAGGCCAGCGTGCATTATGGCGATCATGGCTCTAGCCAGGCACATGGTTAATATGCACATGTGTGATTGTGCTGACAATGAGATCATAACAAAGGGTATAGGAATGAATCGACAAATAATAATAATAATAATAATAATAATAATAATAATAATAATAATAATAATAATAATAATAATAATAACAATAATAATAATAATAATAATAATCTGCGTAGCATCGCGCTCGGGCTCGGTGACCGAACCCGAACGCTCGGTACCGAGCCCGAACGTGATCCAAAATCGACCGAGCCCGAACATTTTTATTTATTTTTATCTTTTATTTATTTTTTTATATATATAGGGGTTGGGGGGCCCTGGGGGGCATCGTTCATGACTCCTAAACATACACACACACACACACCATACACACGCACCCCCAGACATCCCACAAACACCCAACACACCACACACACATGAAGACGCGCTCGGCAGCCCTCTAATTTGCGCTTGGCCGAACATGTTCGGTTCGCGCTCGGCCGAGCGCCCGAACACGTTCGGCTGCTCGGTGGGGCGCCGAACATGTTCGGTGTGCTACACAGATAATAATAATAATAATAATAATATATAACATAATATATATAATAATAGCAATACTAATGCAAGAAATATGAATGAGCGAGATATACGGAAAACAAAGTTACAATAATCATGCAGAAGTCCAGATGATTAGGTAACAAGCAGCGAGTTTGAATGAACCAAAATTCCATATAAATAAAAGCGATATAGTGACCTCGTGAGCTAACGTTCACACCCACAGGTCAGGCCATCCCTGTTTTCCATGTCACTTCTACTGTCCGGCACCTAGTCTACTCTACTTATCCTACCTATTCTATCCACGCTCTTCAACAACCCACTTCGCCTTCATAGACCAATGTCCATGACGTCAACACCAATATCATCCTCCCACATACACCAGGTATATACTCTCAATTCCCCTCATCATCCTTCTCAACTCACACTGCGCCTCCTTCCTGAAGAACACCGCCGCTCATCACCCTATCGCGTGCTGCAGTCCGTCTATAGCTGCTAGTACCCCGTTGTGCTGCAGCGCTGTTGCGCCCCTCACTACTCAATGCCTACCAGCGCACCCCAGGTTGCGGAAGTGCATGCAGACCCTTGCACTCATTCGCAGCAGCGTGTCCACTTTGCCTGTCTAGGCCAGATGGACTTGCCGCCTTCCTCTCTATATGGGAGATGTTGTTGTTGCTGGACTGTTTGGGCCTGGCCGTGAAAGTTGTCAGTAGCTTCCGGTCAGGTCTCAGTGTCTGCGCCCAGGCCCATGTCTGCAGTCGACGACCGCGCCCTTTACGGTTAGGCACACCGAATTATCTAGGCCTTAAGTGTCTGCTGTGTTTGCATTGGCCCGCAAGAAAGATGTGAAGACAACGCTGCATTCTCATTGGGTTGTGGCCACTTCTTTATGTGTCATCCCCACACTCCGCGTGCACAGGGCGCAACTACTTGAGCCATGGGCTCAACTATACAGCGCAGCCCCTTTTGCTTCAGGAAAGAACCTGGAGGCTCACATTGCTCTGTAACCAACCGGCGTGCTTCAACTGTCTGAGTACCCACGCATAAAAAAATAAAATATCATGTTTTTGGCCCCTTGTGAGTATTCAGACCCGCCTTCACTCAGGTACAGTATCAGTTGAGTCGTGTGAGCTTGATCCGTAGGTCCGTAGATTAGAGGTCTTCGCAATGGTATGAATAGTAACTGCTGAAGCGTCGAAAGGTCAAATTCATAGCCGTTGTAGTACCGAAGGGTCAAGTCCACAGTCTTCTGGAAGATCCGGAGTGACTCTTCGTAGGTCCTAACAGTCCACCAGCATCTGAGTCAACGAAGGATAGTCCTAGTATAGTCAGCTAAAGGCAGTCCTAAGCCTACCTAGCCTAGTTAGTGGTACCCAGTCTTGGTCGCACTTTGTCCAGTCAGCAGGTACCATGCGGGACTGTGTGCACCAAGGGCCCAGTGGAGAGGAGTAGACCAGTGACCAACAGAGGTATAAAGCAAGAGGCAGCGTCCAACCATTTATTCACTCTGCCTGTGAGAGGTGTAGAAGCACTGTCTGGGCCTCTTTTGATACGGAGGTTTGCAGGTGCCCATAGGAGAAGTGGGTTGAGAGGAAAAAAACAAGCCCATAGCCGCTGGTGTTGCTAGTTGTAAGGGGAAGGAAGCCATAGTGGCGATAATCAGGTAACAGGTAAGCTTCATTTGCTCTGTCCCAACCCTCGCTGGTCAATATCTTCTTCTTCCTCCCAATCATCCACCTTCCTCTCTCCTCCTATCTTTTCTCTGTCCCCTATGGTCTTTGTTATGCTCGCACTCTCTCTCTTTTTCTGTGTCTGTTTGTCTGTCTCTATCTGTATGTGTCTGTTTGCATCTACCGGTATGTCTGTCTGTCTGTCTGCGTATGTCGGTATGTCTGTATGATGTTTGTTTGTTTGTTTGTTTGTCTGTTTCTGTTTGTCTGTGTTTTCTCTCTCTTATCTTAGTTTCACATCACATGCCTTTCTGATCAATCCCAAAATATACTATAGTGAAACTCTCTCTCTCTCATACTGCAACTAAGGCAACCAATAGTCAAAGTCAAAACATACCCAGCCTAGACCCGGTCAGACGCACACACTTGTTTCTATGCAGGTACCTGGACCAAGCGGAAGTCTGCAACTGTACACAATCCAGACCCTCGGCTGTGAGTCATTCTGAGCCGGAATGGGTGTGATACTTGAGGCCGGTCAACCTCGTCAATAATTACATAAGGCCTGGCCTCAAGGGAGTTAACATGCAGTCTTTCTATACTGCCTCGACGCAAGCTGGACGCTGGTACTGTGGATGACAACGAGGGACTATGGCAGCATGTTGGCGCTGTCCACTCTGTGCACCAGACATTGCTGATGTGGCGCTACCGCCTGTCTTCCGTGCTGATGTGGCGCAAGCCACTGGTCTACACTGCTGATGTGGGGGATGCCTCTGATCAACATTGTTGATGTGAAGCATGCCACTTCTCTACATTGTTGATGTGGCGCATGCCCCTTGTCTACATGCTGGTATGGCGCATGCCACCTGTCTCTACAGCTGACGTGGCATTAACCACACTGTCCACGTTGTTGCTGTGGTGCAGACTATCTGTCTACATTGTTGATGTTGCGTCGGTCATCTGTCTACATTGTTGTTGTAGCACCGACCATTTGTCTACTCCCCCTCCACTCTCTTCGTTTATTGGTAACGAGATACTGTTTCAGATCTCACTTCACATTAACTTGAAATTTTGTGCAGATCTGAGTCTATGCGTACTACGACGTCTGACGAGTACCTTCCAATCTAAGGTCATCACAATAATAATAATAATAATAATAATAATAATAATAATAATAATAATAATAATAATAATAATAATAATAATAATAACAAACAACTAATAATAATAATAATAATAACGTTAGTAATAATAATATTTGCAATAGTAATATCAACAAAACGAATGTATACGAACCATATTTCTCGTCCGGTATGTTCGAATGGTAAGCGCTTTGTACACGGTCATCGTCGATGAGCTACGTGAAAGGGTAAGTATCTCTCTATCTTACCCCTCTCTCTCTCTCTCTCTCTCTCTCTCTCTCTCTCTCTCTCTCTCTCTCTCTCTCTCTCTCTCTCTCTCTCTCTCTCTCT
>BFEA01000438.1:847222-858626 GCA_003427395.1 Chara braunii
GGCCTGCCAAAAACGCTGACCCCGAAGACTCATTTCCGGCTCTAGGCCCGCGCCCTCTTTCTTTTAGTATCAAGGCCCCCGCGTGGGTCTGCCCCGCCGCTTGTCCATGCAGGGTATTCTTTTGGAATTCTGCTACTCTAGGCAATTTCGGCTGCCGCCGCCTCTTAAAACGTCCGTAGCCTCACAATAAATGGCCGGTGCCTCCGTTCCCTCGACCATTTTGCCGGCCTTTAGTATCATCTCGGCCTTTCACGGTCGTACCCTCTCGTCCAACCCTTCGGTAGTTGTCCGCTGTGGTAGCCTCTTTGTGTTCGTCGGTAGCTTATGTCTTAGGTCCTCTTCGCAAAAATACCGTTGTTCAACGCTTGAGTTCGTTTGAACTGAATGTCGTAGCCCGGCCACTCGTTCCGCCAACCTGTCGTGGGATTTTACCCGTGGTTGGTGAGCCCCTGTCAGGTAGAAATCAACAAATAGAAACCTTGTAGCGTGCCCTTGTAAGAGAAGTAAAGGGCGGCGTAGGGTTGGAGCCGCCCGACAGCAGCCCCCCCCCCATTCTCGACGTCCCCGGCGAGCGATCTGGGTATATCCAAAATAAGGGAGGAGAAAAGCTGACTCCTAATCTCTATCCATCAACCCAAGATTGTCTTCTTTTTCCTCACCGAGTCCCTTTTTGTTGTTTTTTCTTCTTTCTTTGCTTCTTCTTAACTAATCTCTTTTTGACCCCTAATTGGTTGGTGGGACCTCCGTTGCCTGTTCTTATGGCGGCGCTCCCTCTCTGTCTTGTTTACTACCAGTATGGCCTTAATAGTCTCCTTGCCGTTTCGCTTCTTTTCCTTCCTCAACGCGGCTGATTCTACGACTTGGCACTTCTTCTTCTTCGTGCCTTTCCATTGCTTACCCCTGACTCCTAGGACCTTTTCTTTCCCCTTTCTTGTAGACATCTTAGAGGAATCTCCTGTCTCGTGAGTGACTTCACCAATAGGGTCTTCTTCACGCTCCTCTGGGCTTCCTAGCCGCTTGTCGGCTTCTTCTTTCTCTTTGTCCTTCCGCAGTTGCGAAGTAGGTTCCTTTCGTTCCTTAAAGATTTTTAAGCGTGCACCTGACACCGGTTCCGCCCATCTGGCTCCATCTAGTTCCTCTATCAGATAGGCTCCACCTTTCAGCCTCTTTACCACACGATAGGGCCCCATCCATCGGTTCACTAACTTCCCAGTCCAAGTCCTTTCTAACGAAGAATCGTAAAGCAAGACTAGACCTCCCTCGAGTATCCCTTCTTGCCTGACTCAGATATGCTTATCCCATCTCTCCTTCTCCTTTCCCCTCTGGATCTTTAACTTTTCTGTAGCATCCAGGGTGCTATCCTCAAGAGTCTCGGCTATTTGTTTGACTCTAGCGGCCAACAACTGTTCTCTAGTCGAGACCTCCTCCCAGTCAATCGTTTGCCAAGAATCAATATGGAACTCTATTGGTAAGGGGCAGTACCACAAAGAGTAGGGTGGATACCTCGTAGTTGATCGAACAGTAATATTATCCACCCAGACAGCGAATCTTAGGTACCTAGGCCACTTCTTCTCCCTACCTTCGCACCATTTGATGAGCGCATTCACTAAAGACTGATGTGCTCTCTCTACGGGAGTATTAGTTTGGGGATGGTACGCCGTAGATAGCGACACCCGTATCCCCGCCTTCTGAAGCAGTTCCTGGACTTCTTTGGCCATAAATTCTGACCCCCTATCCATAACAATCTTCCCCACACTACCATACCGAGTGATATACTCCGTTATATATCCTCTAACAGTCTTGCCTGTTTTTTGCTTCAATGGCCATGCCTCTACAAACCCGGTCAAGTCGTCCCTAATGTCCATGATATAATTCATTCCCCCTTTTCCTTTGGGCATCTTAACTAAATCCACGTGAACTTTTTGACCTACTGCTATAGGGTACGAAGGAAACAGTGGTTCCTTATACTTAACCACTGCCCTTTTCTAACACTCAACGCATGTGAGACAATACGCTTCCACGTCCCTATATAGACCATCCCACCAATAAAGGTTCCTGACCTTCTCAAAGGTTCCTTTCACTCCTCTGTGTCCCCCAACGACCCCGTCGTGAAGTTTCGCTATTATGTCCTGTTGCTCACCCTCGTCACAGACGACCCTCATTGGCATCCCGTTCTTAGGTGGCCTCTTGAAGAGGTGACCCGCCCTTAGGCAATATTGTTGAGCCTCCTTCCTAACCTTGTCATCCAGCTCGGCCTCACCTATGAGATACCGCCCTATCCGGTGGTATTTCCCCGTATAGAGGTTCGCGAGGAACAGAGGAGTCCTGGCCGCACTTGTCTCTACTCTTAGAGAGCCTATCTCCATCTGTAAAAACTTGTCAACTCCTCCAGGCGATCCTAGGTTCCCTTCTTCTAACAGGATTCGTGATAAGCCATCAACAACTGAATTCTTAGCTCCCGATATCCGTACCACCACATAGTCGAACATTCTTATATGCATGAGCCATCTAGTAATGGTGGGATCCATCAACGAAAAATCTTTATGTAGGACGACCGCCACCGCCGTTAGGTCAACCCTCAGAACAAATGTTCGACCGTAAATGTAATGACGAAAGACATTCGGGCAGTGAAGTACCCCTAGGACTTCTTTCTTAAACTGTGAGTAGTTCCTTTCCGTGGTGTTTAAGGTCTTACTCTCGAATCTAAGAGGTCTCTCACGACCCTCCTGGTCTTTCTGAGCTAAGACTCCCCCAACGGAGGCAGGCCCCACATCTGTGCATACTACAAACGGTCGCTTCTCCTCGTCCTCAAAGTAAGGAACACCGAGGACTTGTCCCCCTTCTTTAAATTCATCCTTTAGGGCTCTCATAGTATCCTTTTGCTCACTCGTCCAACTCCATTCCACTCCTTTGCGCAAGAGCCTTCTTAGCGGTTCGGCTTTTCCAGCATAGCCCTTTATAAAGTTCTTCCAGAACCCAACTACCCCCAGAAACTGACGTATATCGGTAATATGCAGTAACGGAGTAGGCCAGTTCATAAGCTTCTCTAACTTTGCGGGGTCCGGTCTCCTACCATCCTTGTCACAGAAGTAGCCTAGTATCTTTATAGAAGACATCGCCCACCTACTCTTAGTCCCGCTTACAGTTAGATTAGCATCCTCCAACTTCACTAACACTTTCTTAATATCTTCAGCGTGAGTAGTGACGAACTTCCTTACCCCAGACCTCACCTCAGTCTCGTCCTTCTCATAGGGTCCCTTGATTGGAAAATCATCTAGGAAGACCTCTACCAACTTCGGTATAAGCTCTCCTAAGACTGCCACCATTGCTCTTTGGAAGACTCCCATGCCATTTGTCCATCTCATTGGCACCACCATCATCTGTATTAGCCCTAATGGCGTGTGCATTGCAGTTAGATGCCGGTCTCGATAATCAAGCGGAATCTCGTCGTAGCCTGAGAAAAGGTCACAGACCGAGTAAATCGAGCGTCCAGCCGGTCCTTCAGAGAGAAGATCTGCATTTGGAATAGATCCGATGTCCCTAAATGTAACCTTATTCGTTTTCTGAAGGTCTTGTATCCATCGGAGCTTCCCATTCGACTTCCGAATGAAAAACCATCTGTTGGCGTAGGCGCTCTCACATGGTTCTGCTACGAACATTCTTGTCTTCTCCTTTAAAAAATTCACTATCATCTCCTTTTCCTTTTGCGCGCACTTCCACCCGGCATCATTCCACGGCACGTGCGGCACCGTATAGATCCTTGCGGGCTTCGCATATCTGGGACCTATCCTTCCTCTCTCCGCGTCACAAAAGGCTACTGCCTTGTCGCACGCTCTTAAGGTGTCTATTATCAACTCCCTCTCTTCTTTAGTTATGTTCCCGTCACCTATGTCCATCCCCTCTATCCTATCATCGATAATTTTTTGCCCGTCGGTAGCCTTTCGCTCCCTAATCATGTGAGTCATCTCTTCCTCAGTGATTTCTATCTCCCCGGTCCTATCACGACTTACCGCGGCTGGCTTGACTTTTTGTGCTATTGTTTTGTATCTTTTTCCCCCGCCGTGTGGGGGAATTCCTCCAAAAAAGATAGATTCACGCACCCACCAAACTCGTCATCGTCAACCTCCTTCTCATAGGCCATTCCATCGACCACGTACTTGCCCTCCAAGTCCTCAACTTCAATCTTCGCCCCTTTCACTTTATGCGGTTCAAGAGTGACTTCCTCGGGGATCGTCTGACAACTTCTCGTTTTTAACAGTCCCTTGTTCTGTAGGGAAACCTTATGACGTTTGTCAAATTCATTCACAGTTTTTAGAGTGACTCTACTTCCCTCGGGCCCGTCTATGGTAACCGTCTGGCTCCCATCACGCTTATTCTCGGTGGTGGCATTGACACGTGTCAGCCATGTTCGTCCAAGGATTGGCTCCGACGAGCAGTGTTCAACTGTAAATACAGGTACAGTGGTCTCAACCCCAGCGACTACGACTTTGGCGTTATGATACACTCCTAGCGCAGGCTGCTTTAGCTTGTTGGCTGATACCATGGTCATGGCTACACTCCTGTCCACCTCTAGACCCAGCTTTCGGGCCACTTTATCCTCATAGACGGTAGACTCAGACCCGTCATCTACTATAACTTTCATCCTTATCCCATTGACGGTGGCGCTCAACTTCACGCTACCTAGAACATAGAAATAATCGTCTGCACCATCATTGGTTTTTATATGTTCTACTCCTCCTTTCTCCGCCGCTAGAACGGATGTCTTCATTTTTATCTTCGGTTCGCTTGAAGTCGCAGCCTCTGCTAGTGACACCTCAACCTTCTTCATCATTTCTATTAGCTCATCTCGCGTTGGTCCACAACTGGCTATGAATTCTTGCAAGGTAATAGGAATGGACATATCCATAGCCCTCCTTAACAGCTCCCTCAAATCTACCTCATCCAATGAACTTTTCAAGTGAAACTTCTTGGCCTCTCTTTTTCTAGGGGACTGAGGTGACTTGGGCGACTCCACCTGCTCATCCATCATTGGTTGGTCTTGGTTTTCTTTCTTTCCTTTACTTGATTCACCAACACCCTGAATGCAAACGTAAACTTCACCATTATCCTCTGTATCTTCAAACTTAATAGAAGAAATCCTTATCCCGGGACTTTTCGGTAGCTCTTCAAGATCCTCCTCAAATATCACTCGGGAAACCTTCGTTGCCGCTGACTCTTATGCTTGTTTTGCCTTTGCCTCATTCATCCTTCACCTCCTGATGTCTACATTGATCTTCATCGAGGGTAGGAAGGGCACTAGCTTCCCTTCATCCGCCCACATCACATACTTCCGATCATTTAACTCGATGATGCCTTCCGTCAGGGTTTCCATCATCGTACGACAGTCTCTCTTTTGGTGGTCCTCATCCCCACAGTAGATACAAGCCTTACTATTCCAAGTCCGCTTCGGACTAGGGTCCCCGCGATTCTCCGTTCGGGAAGCGGCTTGAGTCGGAGTCTCTTCCTTTCTTTGATTACTACTTTGTAGCTTCTCCACCGCCGCCTTCATAACTTGTATCTGCTTCACCATCTCCTCCTCTCGTCTTTCAGACCTCCTAACCTCTATTTCTTCCTTCGGCTTCCACCGACTATCTTTAATGTTGGACCACTTGGAAGAAGTCCCCCATTCGCCGTCGTTCCTTTTCCAATCTCCTCTTCCTCCTTTCTTCCAACCGCTATCGCCTCTGATCGACTCCCCCTTCCTAGGCGAGTCTGTGCCGACATCTCTTCCTTCAATTTGGGGTCTTCTATCCTCATACTGAGGTCTTCCTCCCCCATTGTCCGCAGTTACTTCCTTCCCTAGTTTGTCGAGGATCCTTGCGAGGTGTGCTTTAGCGCTTTGTCCCTCTGTATCGTGGACTAAAAGCTTGACTTGATCGAACACCACCCTGGATGGAAGATCCCTCATGATCTTATCGTATTTCTCTCGGGATAAGAACCCTAAAAATATCCCGCATCGCTCTATCTCCCCTATAAACCCTCCTTCTACCAGGGGATTAAACGCCTTCTCGTATCTCCTCGCAAACGCTACTAGACTCTCGTTTTCTTGCTTCTTCATCCTTTTCAAGTCGTCTATTGAGTAAGAGGTCTCGTCACATGCGAAGACTCTGGCAACTCTCTCCCGGAACGTCAACCAGCGCCAATTATCTGGGATAGCGTCCCTCACCTCACGGTCTATTTTTGGGGCCGTATGGTGGAGGAAGTTCACTATCATATCTTGATCACTACATTCTGCTCGCATTCCTAACACTTTCCAATCATCTAGGAATGCCGTGACATTATTCCCTGTAAAGATTGTCTGAATCCCAGCCAACCCGGGAGATTGTAGGGCTGGGGCCCCTAGGAAGGGAGACACATAAGTGTCTGCCGCATACGCCATGGAATGAGGGTCCCTCCTGTAAGGCTCACTCGCGACCTCTCTATGAGGTTCTCTTACCCCAGGATCAACAAACCTTGCCATCTTTGTCATGTTCAAAGCTTCTTTCCTCCAGCCTTCGCTCCTAGAGCTCCGTCCCTCCGGCTCCTTGACACGAGTATCTAGTTCTCTTAAGACCCTCCTTATTCTCTCCGCGTCGTCGTCCACGTCGACGCTCATTTTTCTGTCTGGACTATTCGTTCTCGATTCCTGTGTTTTCACTTCACCTCCTATCGAGGTTAGATAAGCTCCTTCTTCGTCCATCCTTCCTAACTAATCCTTGAACACCATGTCTAGCTTTCGACCACACTCCTTAAAGCGGCTAGGATCCTTTCAGTAGGTTCGTCCAACAATTCTTGCAGCTCTTCGAAGTCAGTGTCTTGTCCTTCTGCCCTGATTACCAAAGCAGTGGTCAACAGAGCCTTCGTATAACGCGAGTTAGCTTCCAAGGTTCTTAGGGAGACTACGTCAATCACGTCGTTGGAAAACTCTTCAGGCTCACGAACGTCCTCCCTTAGTCTAGTCTTTGCCTCCTCTATAGTCTCTCTCCACTCCCTGAAAAGTCGCTCTCCTCCAAATTGCGTCGTACAGATCTCAATCTTTGCCAATCGGAGTTCGTCCGCCGCCTTCCAGATAGCACAGATCCTAGTTTCTTTAATTGTTTTTTTGGTCGCCTCAGCTTCTTCCTCCTGACTCAGCCTTTCGTATTGTATCACTTCTACCCTATCTCGCACAAGGGACCCTTCAATTTTTGCTCCCTCGACTAGCTGATACTTCCTGGTCTCGCCTCCGATACTAGCCATTCCTCCTCTTTTCGTTTTCTCTACGGATCTCTCTTATCCTCCTTGCTAGAAACTCCTCCCTCCAGTTTATTATTTTTTTCCTTTCTTCCTTATAGATTAAGGCCAACTCTTCAACCTTCTGTTCGAGCGCCCGTAATTCTTGCACATTCGTAGAGTCGCTGTACTGCTTATACCCATCCACTAACTGTACTATCCTATCGTTTATCGGGTCCGAGTATGTTTCTATTAACGAGTTAACCTTCTCGTCACTTCCTGTCACACGCGGGATTCTGCTTCTTGGACTGTCTCGTCCTACTCCTCTTCGTACCTCAGCCATCCTTGAGACCAAACCATCACATCATAGGTTATTCTTCTCTCTGCTCTCACTAGCTCGAGAACCCTAGGTCTTTCCTTCTCAATTGCCCTTCGAGCAAGTTGTCTGCAACCCTGTTCGTCTAGAGACCTGGTCGACCGAATTCTAATGACTGATGTCACTCTGCCAGCGAATGATACTCGATTCACTTCTTCCTCTTCAATCACTGCTCCTTGCATCGTTAAGTTCGTCTTGCGCGCTCTTAAGCTTCCATACAAGGTCTATTACGGCTCACCATTCATTGTTAGCGAGCGTAAGCCCTTCAACTGGCGGCGACGGTATTCCGATGAAAGGCCCAACGTAGGTACTCCACGATAAATTCACCCTTAATCGTTGGAGTCTTCTCTTTTCGTCATGCACTATGTTCGAGGCCCGTTGCCAATAACGACCTTTTTCGTCTTCCTTAAACCTATGTTGCGGCACGTATATTCCCACGTCATACTCATCAAGGTTGATGAAATAGTAAGTGAGAACATACATACCATCTAAACCCCACCCTTGACTCTTCAGACCTTCATATCTAACGATCTGATAGGGGATCACTGCTCTCTTCGATATAGAGTTAAGGAAACAGACCAACTTCCTCGACTTCCCCTCATCTAGTCTCCTACACCTCCTCATCCTTGGTCAACTCCCCTAGCATGGCTTCTAATCTTGCTCTTGGTCTTGGAAGCATTTTACCTTGCACTAATTCTTTACGGCCCTCACGACTTCAATCAATCTTCCTCTGTCATCTCTTATCTCGTGCTCACCTTCTACTCCGAACAGGCCTGTGTCAAGGTAGAGTTCCCCTTTTTGATCTCGTAGGCAAGAGGTTCCTCTCTCAATCTCTGTCAACCCTGTTTCATCAGATCGAACTCTCCTACAGATCGACGTGCCTAGAGTAGGCAAGTCCTCCTGGGTCCATTCCGCCAAAAGTCTGAGCAGCTCTTGGGACGTCCACCTACCAAGGTCGTGTTGTCTTAGTTCACGTGATATATTCCCCCCAGACTGACTATTCTCGTTCCCTCTGGCCATTCGGGTTATGGTGTCGGTTTATGAAATCAACTATTAGACCTCGACCGATCCCTATCAATGCTTCGTAAGGAATTCGTGGCCTAGGTTAGTCTTCAAAGATCCCGATTTCGGTACTCCAAGCCACTTCTTTCCTTAAGGAAAGAAGCCTATCCTTAAGGAAAGGAGCCTATCCTTCTCGTCCTCCACCACTTCTCTCGCTCTTTGCCAGCAACGGCATACACTAAATCTTCTGACCTCGACGTTGGTAAGTAAATACCCACGTCTCTTATCTCAGTCCCTAAGAAGCGCGCGGTCATAACATAAAGGCGACTTAGTTCCCATGCGTTGTCGACCATCTCATAGGCTTCCACCTCATACGGAAACTCCTCCCTTCTTCCTAGGGTACTCAAGAATGCACACACCGCATCAAACTTCTCTTGCGGCGGTCGGTTCCCAATGATGACCTTGTTCTCCCACTCCTCAAGTTCCTCTGCAGACTTCTTATGCCTTACTCGTTCATGGCTCAGCATTCTTGCCACGCCCGCCTAACACAACCGGACTCGTTCTCTGACCAGACGATAGTATTTCCTCCTAGAGGTCCCTAGTCGTTCCACCTTCAGTAGATAACTGATATCGGTTTGGTTTGTAATTACCCTCAAAGCCAACTCCCTCATACGATCCAGATAAGGATGTATGAGTTCAAACTCTTCAAACCCAAAGAGATCTATATTAGGAATTCGGAGGGTCCCCTCAACCTTTACCATTCTCCCTTCTACTATGACCCCGAAGGAGAACTGTTCCCTAAGACCCAACATCCTCACTGACCCCAACTCCTTGCTCTGAGCGTCATATTACTTACAGGCTCCCAATTCCTGCCATCAGTAAAACTGTCGGGTAGACTAGGTTCGGGAATACCGTAAAACAACACGGGGTTCACGTCACTAAACACCTCTTTCTCATTCTTCTCTAACTCCCTCCTTTCCTTACTGATTATGTCTCTAATCCAGTTCTTAAGCGACTTGCGATCCGTCTCTCTCTCCCTTAGCAGAGACACGTACGGGCGGATGTCGTATTCTCCCGTGTCGAGATGCTTTATTACCAAGACATAAGCTTTCCCCGGAGCATGACTTTCTTCTAGAGATATACAGCTCTCTATTTTGTAAGGGAAGACTCCTCCACTAGTAAAGGGGATTAAGGCGTCCAGGGCAGCCGTAACCCTAGGGCAGTAACCAGCCATTTCCCATCTTCTATCGTCTTCTCATTCCCGACTTGCACGTCCCTCGACATAGAGTTCCYTACMATGCTCACYCTAAGCCCCCAACCGTGGYYATTGCACTTCCCACATTTCCTCTTCRTTRACGAATAACGGCTCCTCARGCMAGTCTTCCTGYTGATGCTCCTCTTCCTCGTCCTCGTCCCAGTCCCCGACTCGCCTATAATACGAGCGCAGCTCGAAGAACCCCAGGAGAGACGCCTCCCTAACCGATGGGTCGAACCCCCTCCAACTAAACAGCTCTGCCAACCCTGCTAGATGACTAGGTGGCTCCCGCACACCCCTCTCGAAGGTAGCCCAGAATTCAATCGGTTGATCCTGGTCAGGTGCTTGCCTTAAAGCTCCTAGGTGAAGCTCCCCTAATCAGCTCAACTAGCTCTAGACCTTCGTTACCAAACCGGGGCCCCTCCTTCCAGAGAGCGTAATAAACGTGGTGTTCGTCACCACTGTGTAGGAGGTCCTGGATTTCTAGAAAACTTAGGTGTAAATGGACCAACCGGTCAAGTCCTCCAAGATACTCCTCCAAGACAAATAGCGGAATGGGGAGCCTTAATGCCTTCTCTGAGTGTGGTAAAAACCCTCCCCGGGCTAGACGGAGGGACACCGTGACTGATCTAAATGCTCCTCTTAAGCGGAGCTCCTCCTCCCGGTATCTTTCCACCACCTCCTGAAGTATGCCTATAGCGGGAGTTTCGTCCTCCCACGTACACTGATAAAGACTAGGTATTACCCCAAAGTTCTTATCGCGCGTGCCTTGCTCCACTGCCCTACGAATGATTTCAGAGAGTTCCGACGTTTGATAGTAGAGGAAACCCTTAACCGCCAAGTCCACCGATCCCTGAACCACTCTCCCTCGTCTATCCGTATCGAAATCCACAAGCGGCACCACCAACAACCAAACGCCCGGCCGCAACAATATTGACCTCCAGGAGCTATCCACTTTGCCGACCCCTGCCACCAAAGTCGATCTACCTGGTAATGTAAACTCTACCCAATCTTCGTCTACGAATACCGGCTCTCTGTATCCGAACTATCCCAATTCTACCGGGTGCTCGACCCTACAGTGAGACATCTAGGCGTCGTCCGCCCTTCCGTTTAGTATCCGAGCCCTATCTACCTCTCCACTTATCTCAGCCTCTCGTAGCTCCTCCCGAATGCGGAACACAATACGGCGTAGCTCTCTACGAGTGGGAACTGGCCTGTCCAAGCAATAAGTAAGGAGCCACGCAAGTTCGACAGTAGACGTCCCCAGTCGGACCGCTCTCTACACTACCGTTAAAAGTCTTTGGTGCACCACTCTAGTACAGAAAATCAGCCCCGTCAAAAACCTAGGGACCGTCTCCGACCTCACAGAGGTTGCTCTAGGAAGCTCCCAATCATATGCAAACCTCACAGTGTAGACTGCAACGGTATCTACTCCGCTCCCCTGAGCGAACTCTCTAAAGATCCGGGCATCAAACCTCCGACCTAACGCTGCTAAACAGATGAGGGTTGGATAATGCCTGACACTATCTATCACGAGACAC
>BFEA01000438.1:858796-886082 GCA_003427395.1 Chara braunii
GAGGGTTGGATAATGCCTGACACTATCTATCACGAGACACTCCCACTCTCTCCTCGACAAGTACAGCCTCACGCTCACATCTGCTCGTAAGGGCCCGCCTCCCTGTCTTTCCTGACACAGGCCCTGGTCCCGGCCTCTATCCTCACCCACAGGAAAACACCGTCTCGTACTATTAATCCCTCCTCTCTCGTAGGTCTGTATTTGCTTTTCCCTTCCAGCGGCAAACTAATCACGTCGCAAGAGCCCTTCTCCCTGACCAAGAATATTTGAGAAGCCGACTCGATATATATCATTCCTAATCAAGAAACCAAGGGGAACCCTCAATAAATCTCTCCCTGTGTGACTCTCGGACTGTTGAGCTCATAGACCCCTACGACAGACCCTCTCCGATCCTTCCTGTAACCCTCCAAGACGTCAACAGGCCTAGGAGAGAACCGCCCTCTGGCGTATCTCCCCCTACCCTCGTGTCAAGGAAGAGGTCGGGTCAGTGTACCATCATCGCTGGCCTACCTCTCTTACCGCGACCTGAGGACGAGCCGGCCAACTCATGTGCTCGAGGGTGGACCGAAGTCACATGCGGATAAGAAGGCGGTGTCTCACTCGTGCATCCTCACTCCTATCCATGCCTCTACTCGTTCCCACCCTAGGCATGGTCTCTCTCCGACACGTGCAATGTATCAATCCCCCCAGCTATCCATCATAATCCACTAGCCTGTCTAATCCCGTTCCCACTCCTTGCAATCCATGGCGCTTCTCCCCTCCCCTTCAGACCCTTCAAGTTCTTCCCCTACTTACAATTTTCTCTCTAGGAATTGATATCAGGGTGGACTGACAAATTGGGTGGGAAAATCAGAAGGACCCTCTTAATCACAAGGAAATAGCAGAAAGGAAATGCAAAACGAAATCACGAAATGCGAAAATCACAATCTCACCGGATCGATCGCAAGGCGACAAAGTGTCGCATCGCCCGGTATCTCGTTGTCTGCTGACCACCGGTAGGTCGATCGCTCGTAGCGTGTACCGGTCTCCATCGCAGTTTCGTCCTCTCACGTACCCGCGGTTACAGGCGGACCGAAGTCCCGAAAGGCAGCCTTCCCTGGCAACGGCGCCACTGTCGATCGTCTAGAAGGGCTCTGTCGGCCTCCAACATAAACCCTATGTCTCACGCCGCGTCTGTCACCCACGGGAGGGTTGGTTGGGGCTCCTGTAACCTGCACATGCCACGTCAGTACACATCTAAAACAAAGGGCCGCTCAGACTGACTCGAAGCCATGTGATACAAGTCTCAAAGAGTAGGCTGGAAAAAGAACAATATCAGAGTCTCCATTCAGTTAAGTACAATGGGGTGCTCTGCACTGTTCCCGATCTCAGGTGAAGTCCCCCTGTCTATGTGCGTGGGGTCTGTTTGAGTGCCTACGGAACACGTGGATAACCTCCGCCTAACTCTTCCCCTCACGAGGGCTCGCCGATACCTCGCACGCCTGTCCCACGGGATGGTGCTCAAACTCTCTGTATCAGACGTCTCCTCCCTCGCCCATCAAGGCCATAACTCAAGCTCGGTCGAGACCATGCCTCGTTGGGAACCAGATCCGATAAGACAACGCTCCCGAGGCCCGTTGGTGGAAGTACCTTTTCAAAGGTCCGGTTCGGAATTGAGCCATTCTGGCGTCCTCGAGCCTCAAGATGACCGGCCAGTGCCTCCAGACCGCCGTAAACCCCTCGGAATTCCCGGATCACGGAATACCCCTTCGAAAGCCCTGTTCGGACTCGTGCCTCTTCAGTCCCAACAAAGCTCGCTTAAGCCCGCCTGGGTCACTAGAGTGCCGTAGGAATGTCAAAAGTCAAAGTACCCTTTCGAAAGCCCGGTTCGGACTCATGCCTCTTCGGCCCCAACAAAGCTCGGATAGACCCGCCTGAGTCGCTAGGTCACCGTAGGAATATCAAAGGACTCAAAAGTCAAAGTACCCGTTCGAAATCCCACTTCATGGTCGTACCTCTTCACAAACATGCCACTTGGAAAGCCCACTTCAGATTGTGCCTCTTCGTGAACGTACCTTTTGGTCTCGCCTTTCCGCGAGCGTTCCCTTTGGTCGTGCCTTTTCACGAACGTACCCTTTGGTCGTGCCTTTTGGCGAACGTACCCTTTAGTCGTGCCTTTTCCCGAACGTACTCTTTAGGCGTTCCTTATTATTGAAGTAGCTCTCGGTCGTGCCTTTTCGCGAGAGTGCCTCTTGGTCGTGCCCTTTCGCAAAAGTACCCCTTGGTCGTGCCTTTTCGCGAAAACACCCCTCCAGAAAGTCTGCTTCTCCTAGTACCTGCTCGGTTATTGAGTCCGCCCGGTAAAAGAATCCGCCCGGTATACGCCCGTTCGGTAAGTGTTCGCCCGGTGAGTGTCTCCGCCTGGTAAGAATGTCCGCGTCCGGTAGAGCGTTCCTTCGGTGAAGTACTCCTTCGGTGGGGTGTCCTCTTCGGTAGAGTACCCCTCCCGGTAAAGTACTCCTCCGGTAACGAGCCCCTTCTGGTTAGCCACCCCGGTTGCACCTAACGGAAGGGCCGACACACTGCGCGCTTGAACGCACCCCGAAAAGCCTTGTTCGGCCAAACGTTCCAGTCGGGCCAAAACTCGGTTCGGCTCAATCTCCCAATCAGCGCCCAAAAGCCCCATGCAGACTGATATCCTTGCCTGTGTGTCCCAAATCCTGCTATGACCTGAGCTCCCCTCATGCGCCCGACAGCCCGGTAGAGTCTGATAACCGAAGTCCATCAACCGATAGGCATCCTTAAAGTCGTCTCCTTGGATGATGCCCGGATGTACTAACAGGGCGAATGCTGACTGTGCGCAAGGCTCGCGATCCCTCCTCCCCTGTGTACAGGCGCTCACACTATTCGCCCCGCTGTCTCGCCCATGGCGCGTGCGTGCGTGGTGAGCGAGCGCAGCGAGCGCAGTTCCTCTGGGCTGTCATCCTCCCCCGTACACTGATGTGCGCTGGCGCGCGTAGGATCCCCCCCCCCTCGCAGTTCTCTCTCAGTCGGGAGCTGATATGCGCGGCTGCACGCAGGAATACCCCCGCGGCTCTCTCTCTCCCATGCGCTGATGTGCTCAAGTGCGCGTAGGAACACCCCCGCGGGTCACCCTCTCCCGTGCGCTGTAGTGCTCAGTTGCGCGTAGGAATACCCCTGCGGGTCACCCTCTCCCGTGCGCTGAAGCGCGTAGATGCGCGTAGGAATACCCCCGCGAGTCTCCCTCCCGTGCGCTGAAGCGCGCGGATGCTCGTAGGAACACCCCCGCGGGTCTCCCTCTCCCGTGCGCTGAAACATGCGGATGCTCGTAGGAATCCCCCCCGCGGTCCTCACTCCCGTGCGTTGACGCGTGCAGCTCTCTCGTCGCGCGCTGGTGCCCGTGGGCGCGCGTGAGTGAGCGCAGCTGCCCCACGGCCCTCTCTCTCTCGCGTGCGACTGTGCAGCTGTACCCGCGGCCCTCTCTCTCTCCCGTGGGCTGATGCGCACGGGTAAGCGTGACTGTGCGCAGCTACCCCGCGGCTCCTTCTCACCCGTGCACTGATGCCCGTGGGTGCCCGTGGGTGCCCGCCGTTGCTCGTGCGCTGGTGTCCGTGGGTGTGCGCGAGTGTGCGTGTGTTGCGCTGCAAGGACGCTAGCGCATATTTCCTAGCCTTCGCTGGCGTATCCGCGGGTGCGCGCAGTCGTGCGCTGCTCCCTGGCGTCTCTCCCCCGTCCGTAAGTGGGAGCGTGTGGGCGCACGCGGCTACTACGGTGTCTCTCCCGTCTGCGTGTGAGTGCACGCTGGTACGTGATGTTGCGCGCCCGTCCCAATTGTACGAGCGCGCTCAACTCTGCTCATGTGCGGATCATTCTCCGCTCCTCTCCCGGGCGTGTCTTCTGCCTGTCTCTCTACAGTCCGTGTTGAGGTGCGCCCGTCGTGCGCATCTCTCTGCGCTTGCAAGAAGTCCTTGCGCTTCTGTTCGTGCGTGGTGGAAACCTCCTGAAGTCCCCTCGCGCCTCTCGCTTGTGCATCCGAACAGTCTTCCTCCTCGTGCACGTGCGCAGCTTCCTGTACATGCTGGCGCCCTGTGCCCGTCCCGTACGTCTCYGTCCCTGCCCGAGAAGCGTCCGCCCCCCCGTTCRTGCGTGCCCAAAAGTCCYTRTTTGCCTGTGTGTCTCCCCTCCGTGSGTACCAGGAGCMCKTGCSTGTTGTYCCTCYTGGCTTCCCTCGTGCGCTTGTCCTTGCAAGCGAGAAGTGCCCCGAACTTGAGCCCTGTTGGGCTTATAAAGTTTGCAGCCTCCGGCCTCGGCCCACTCACGGCCTCAAAGCGTCGTGGTGGGCCTGCTGCAGTTGCAGCGCCCCGGTACCAATCCTGCGCCCGGGCCTGATTAGACCCCCGAACAGGTTTTGTCGAGGAGGGTCTTTTTTGTCAGGAATCGGGCCTTTTGCAGCGCCCCGGTACCGGTCCTATTTCCAAGCCTGTCCCGGGCCTACTTCGACCTTGGTGGTCCCCACTCCTAAGTGGTACCAGTCCCCTCCTTGGGAAAATCACGCGGCCTGCCAAAAACGCTGACCCCGAAGACTCATTTCCGGCTCTAGGCCCGCGCCCTCTTTCTTTTAGTATCAAGGCCCCCGCGTGGGTCTGCCCCACCGCTTGTCCACGCAGGGCATTCTTTTGGAATTTTGCTACTCTAGGCAATTTCGGCTGCCGCCGCCTCTTAAAACGTCCGTAGCCTCACAATAAATGGCCGGTGCCTCCGTTCCCTCGACCATATTGCCGGCCTTTAGTATCATCGCGGCCTTTCACGGTCGTACCCTCTCGTCCAACCCTTCGGTAGTTGTCTGCTGTGGTAGCCTCTTTGTGTTCGTCGGTAGCTTATGTCTTAGGTCCTCTTCGCAAAAATACCGTTGTTCAACGCTCGAGTTCGTTTGAACTGAATGTCGTAGCCCGGCCACTCGTTCCGCCAACCTGTCGTGGGATTTTACCCGTGGTTGGTGAGCCTCTGTCAGGTAGAAATCAACAAATAGAAACCTTGTAGCGTGCCCTTGTAAGAGAAGTAAAGGGCGGCGTAGGGTTGGAGCCGCCCCACAACGTACTGATCCCATAGGCCTATTCACACTCAAACCTCTTACAGCAATTGTGGTTGGCGGCTGGTCCCACCACTCAAGTTCCTTCTTCCTTGTGTACTAATCACCCACCGCTCGCATGCACGTTGAATTTCCTCGGATCGTGCTTCAAGACGGGCAGGATAGAGGAATTTCGCCAGCATCCCGAACACGCAGGGACCCGAACGGGCCCGCCCAAAGAGGCTCATGCTCAAGGTCCTCGATTGCTATAACGACCACCCATGGGGGGGTTTCACCCACTCCCCACTGCAATGCTGGTCACAACGACCCATGTCGGCAGGCACCCCATATCCATCCAGGGGGGAGCAGCGATATAGTCGTCATCCACCCCTGCTTAGGTAGGGACACACGACTTCCCTCCATCCGCTCCGCGGTCAACAATTTCAATCACTTCTTTAATTTAAGTTTTGAAGTTTTTTTCCTCCTTTTCTCGTGGCACATCTCCGCCGTTGGTCCCGGAGCCAGCTTTCCAGCTTGGTTAGGAAAAAAATAAAAATAAAAATAAAAATAAGTTCAAAAATAAAAATAAAAATAAAATTAGTTGAACTGAAGAGGACGAGGACTCCGCCGGCACCCTCTTGGTTTCGCTAGTCGGATCCAGGCCCGGGCCCGTCCTGCAAAACCAAGGGGGATAGGCCCTTAAGACCCTCGACCCCTCAGTCTTCGCCTGTCGTGCTCCTTGGCTCCTTAATTGCTCGCTGGCCTCGAACCTCAAGCCTGTCGCATGAAAATCCAGTACCGTAACCAATTGAACTAGGCCCAAGGTTGAGCTAAGTAGGCGACAACTACCATATAAATAGTCTCAGCATTGTGATTGGACTTACCAACACAAAACGACTCTTCGCCCTGGCCTTTTGGCCAGTCCCCCGACCGGTCGATGATGCCGCTTGTGCCTAGGTTCGTAGCTGTCTGGCACCATGGTCATCGGACACACCATGCACATCACCGAAAACTCTCAACTTTCCTCATGCTAGGCCTTACAAAGTCGCGCCTTTCAGCGTGTCATCAACCTTTATTTTCCTATGAGTGTGCAAAGTAAAATTTTTATCTCCCTCACAATAAGCTCTGCTAGAGACAGAGCCGGTTCGCGAAGTTCATCTCACTGTGTTACGCAATAATGCGAGCCCCACACACTCTCTAAATTGATCGTATTCGATTCAGACTCTCGCCAAAAGTGAGGTTGCCGAGGTGAGCGCCTTGACGGGATCTGTCCCATCAACACATTACCTCTATGAAGGGCGCACCAGTGCGACCTTTAAAAACTACAGCAAATACCCTTATAACTTGAAGGGTGTTTGCTACGACAGCGTCATGTGCTTGAAGCCTTGGCCCTTGGACCTACATTTCACTCGGTCCTCTACACAGTGAACAACCTAACAACAACAAACAACAAACAACAGTACAAAACAAAAGCAAAAATAGGTCCACCTATGTGACTTGTTGTGAAACATTTGTGCCTAGCGCCTGAAGTACCTGGGCGGCAAGGTTCGCTCGAATATGCCTCGATCGGGACTGAGTGGGGTGTGTGGGACTTAGCTTAGCCCTGGTACCTGCAACCACTGTTCGGTCAGGTGAACCCCAGATCGAAGGGTGATGATCTTGAGTGGTAGACACTGAGGTAGGATAGTGGGAGTAGGACTGCGCTGGGAGAGATTACGAAAGAGGTAGGTTGGGAGGGAGTCCCATAGGATTAGGGGGGCCTCTACCACATGGCTGATTGTCGAAGGTGACTCTCATATGTCTCTAATCCAGCCTCTACAAGCACCCTGAACAATTGAAGAATAAAGCCATAAATAATAGTCTGACCCAAAAGAGAAGGAAAAAAGAGAGACTGTATTGACCGAACCTTTATTGGTTGTCCTTTGGGACATACCTTGCGCATAAATCGAGAAATGGGCCTAGTTGGAAAAAGAAAACTTAATTGACTGAGGGGATGAAAGAACCTCGTTGCATCCCACAAACCCTTGTCTCTTTTAATCGTCGAAAATCTCAAGGAAGCTTGAGCTGCCAACATGGGTTTCCCACTACACACCACAGGGCAAGGGTTTGGGTTTAGGATTTAGGTTTTTTGAAAGAGGGGGGGGGGGGGAAGAGGAGGGGATCAATGAAATAAACATCTTTGCATTCGTCTGTTATGTGTTGGTTTTATGTAAATATGTCCATGGCTTGGAATGATACAGCAGCTGCTTTGATTGTGCGTATTGGAGAGGACGCCCCACTAGTGGACATTACTATTTCCGTCTGTCTGGCTAAGGGAAGCGAAAGGTAAACAAAGGTGAGTAGTCAAATAGACTCATCCATGTGGTCATTAAGTGATGAGAACGAGCAACTAGAGTGTTTTCAGAGAGAGGGGTGTGCGTATATGTGTGTGTGTATATATGAGAGATAGAGGGAGAGGCGTGTTCGTCGGTGTGCTCCTCGTCCTGCATATGCGAGGTGAGTTCCTTTCATTCGAAACAATCACAATAGAGTTGTGTGTATATGTGCGTGTGTGTGTGTGTGTGCATGTGCATGTGCACGTGTGTATGTGTGTGTGTGTGTGTGTGTGTGTGTGTGTGTGTGTGTGTGTGTGTGAGAGAGAGAGAGAGAGGTGTTCGCCAGTCGCTCTTCATCCTGCGTATGCAAGGTGAGTTCCTTTCATTCGAAACAAATACAGTATAGTTGTGTGTGTGTGTGTGTGTGTGTGTGTGTGTGTGTGTGCGTGTGTGTGTGTATGTGTGTGAGAGAGAGAGAGAGAGTCCCCCGGTATGCTCCTCGTCCTGCGTATAAGAGGTGAGTTCGTTTCATACGAATACAGAAAGACAATAGAGTCGTAGGAGTATCTGTTGTTAGTTGGCAAAGTAGTAGAGATAATGCTCGCAGCGATGAGAGTGCATCCCTAGCAAAAATTGAATGTCTTGCAGGGATCTGTCTGTGGCACCAGTCCACCTACCTGAACAGAATGCACGATCATTATGCCTGTATCTGGGGCAACTTTCAGTCTGGATACAGTATGTTCTGCACAGTCATTATGCCTGTGTTTGGGGAAACTTTCAGTTTGGATACAGTATGTTCTGCACGGTCATTATGCCTGTATTTGGGGCAACTTTCAGTCCGGATACAGTACGTTATACTCCAGGGAAGATGGTAACGGAGACGGGCGGAAAGTAGCGGTGGACGATCCTCTGAACAGGGTTTGGGGAGAGGAAAGGGTGCAGGGGAGCGGAGAGAGGGCCTAGTTGCACTATTCTCCAGCCGCCAAGATTTTGAGTGCATCTGGATAAACAGCAGATGCATTTAGAATCTCGGCGGATGGCGAGTAATGCAACTAGGCCCAGAAAATCGCGAGAGGAGCATGGGTGCACTGTCCCCGGTGTAGCATCAAAGTGTAAAGCCTGCACAATGCGCGACAATGTGTGCCCTACTGTCTACCCTGAACACAGTGCACCCTCAATTTGGTTGTCCCTGATTGGAAACGTGGCTTCTATACATTAATTGTCAGGGTGCGTTATGTTCGGGGGAAGACGGCAGGGGCCACAACTACTGTAGCTATCATAATCGACCACTTATCGGGCCTCAAAGACGAAAAATATGGCAGTACATCTTCTCGTGTTCTAGCGGAAGATGCACTCTCATTTCACTCATTTGGTGATTAGTGCAGCAAGGCCCGTCATAGGAGAGATGGGCGCTTGTAGACAAGCGGAGGTTCCTCGTTCATGGGGGTGGGGAGGTGGAGGGACGTGTACACAACGCCACATGTTCAACAGAGATTGGGAGAGGAGGAGTGGGGGGTGTTGGGGTGTGGGACGGTGTTTGGGAGAGGTGCAGAAGGAAAAGGGAGAGGGGGGAGGGAGGGAGAAGAAAGGGGGGGGGGGGGGGGGGGGAGAGAGAGAGAGAGAGAGAGAGAGAGAGAGAGAGAGTGGGAGGATTGGAGAACACGTGGGAGGTGTTGGTGTGGGGGTAGAGAGGGGGGGTGGGGGTGATGAGGAAAATCGCCGCTGAATGTCTACCGCCTCGGTGGGTGAAGAGGGAGGTGCTGGTGGCCATGGGGGAGTTGGACAAGCTCTTCTTTCCGCACTTTGTTGCTACCGGTAGCCTACCAAGTGTTGCTTTCTGAGGTGTGCTTGTCAGAAGCAGCCTCCTGAACTTGTACAAGTGGACTATGGGCCTCGCTCCACTACTCTCGAGTCTCCACATGCACAAAAGATAAAAATCACGGGGGTGTATATTTCCATGTTCTGGCGCAAGATTCATTCTTATTTTCCATGTTTTGTGAGCACTGCACCGAGGCCGTATGTATGTCCTCCTCTCTCTCCCTCTATCTCCTCCCCTCCCCTTATCTCTTCCCCTCCCCCTCCCTCTCCCCCTCCCCCTCTTCTTGTTAAACTTCCTATTCCTTACCGCTCAGGGAATAAGTCTTCCACACCACTTGAGTTCAATAGCGAAGCGAAAAATCTTCGTTCCACCCCCCCCTTAGAGCGACCCACGTTGTTTTCACTTTTGGGGTCCTGAGGGTGCGCCCTCGAAACTCAAGGGCGACACAACCAAAATCGCCCTTAGATTCAAGTCAACTCTCCGAGGTGACTTGAGTTCAAGAGCGCAGCCATAGGACAGTCGTGGATACCGTTTGTTTGTTTTTTTCGCGCCCTTTCGTTTGTTCTTGGATCTTGACTGGTTTTTGTTGGCGGTCTCGCGGACAACATCGTACGGTCCGTTGGTGGTGGTCGGTAGACGCAGTGGTGCCGCGGTCATTCGACGTCGTCGTCCCAGGTTTGGTACTGCGGGCATTTTTTACCGTTGCCGCTCTTCGGGAGTCCGTCGTCAAGATGACCATTTCGAAAATTGAATCGTGATTGTGCGGAGCGAGGGGAATTGCGGGGCTCGGGAGTCAGTGGGTGGTGGTTTGTAGGGGTGCAGGCACGTTGATTGTGTGGTCGTGTGTAGTACAAGACAACGGGAAGCGAAGCAGGAGCATGCACGCCAACCAGCAATGCCAGATCCACCTGCATGGCTGACCACATGAGGAAGTTGTCGTTACTCTGTCTCATCCTCGTCGTCTTGCTCGTCGTTGTCCTCCTGCACTTCTGCTCATTGCTGCGGGCACGTCGTCTGCCACGTAGGAGAAAAATGACGAAAGTGCAAAAGGTGACCATTCGTAAGGGAAGCATGGCAGGCGGTGATGGGCACAAACACTTGTTCTACGACATTGGAGGGGGAGGGGGAGGTGGGGGACAGCCGCCGTCGTGCATGCCCCGTTTCGATCCGGGACTGTACACGCACCTCCCGTAGTGGCAACAACCACTGTCTGACGACGAGTCGTGGGAACCACCAACGTCTACCGTCCCCCCTGTACAGATCTGCGCAATCTCTCTCCGATTGTGGAATGGAATGGGCAGAGTTTCGTCATCGGCAGGCCTCGTCCCGATGCGTGGACAGTGGTAGGGCACGAGACCGCCTCTCGACCTTCAGCTATCATCTGGGGGCCAAGAGACCGCATCAAGAACGTTGTTGTTGAATCCTCCCACCCGATCTCAAGGGGAGCCGTCTGTCGGCTGCGAGGGAGGGCCATCGACCACCGCCGAGGAGCAGAGTCGTCTGTCGGCAGTTGCAAGACCTGTCGTGGGTGGTCGGGGGGCCACTGCAACGTCGGCGGGGCGAGGGGAGAGCAGAGAGCCGGATGTGGTGGAACACATCATCGCACGTGTCTCCACCATGCGTGCGACAAGCAACTGTGATGGCGGTGGAGAAGGTTGGGTTGAGGATGATCAGTGCGACAATGCAGATAAAATAGACGACGAGGAAGAAGACGAAGGCGAGGTGGAAAACAACGTTCCTCAAGCTTCCACCGGCCGCAAGAAAAGGAAGGTTGATCGAAGGGGTGAGGTAAAGGAAAGACGCCAAGCCGCGGGGGCCGGACCATATGGAGTTTGAATGACTCCCTCACACTTGTCTGCTATGAGCAGGATCAAGATGAGGCCTTGGCCACCGTGGGGCACAACTTTGCTCATATGAAGAACAAAGAGTGGAAATGGACGGATATCGCAAATCGCATGGGTGCGTTAGGGGTGAAGCGGGATTGAGAGCAGTGTATGAAGCGGTGGGAGAACGTGTTCTCGTAGTACAAGAAGGTGCAGTTAAGAGAGGAGTCCGGCAAACAGTCGTTCTTTACTCTCACTTCAAAGCAGTCATACGAGGCGGGCTACAAGTTCCAAATGGACCTCCGCCTGTACGAGGCGATTGATGTTGGCCAGCATAACCACCAGACCATTCACCCCCCCAATATTGTGGATATCGGCGCCTCTCAACTGCAAGGATAGGTGAACGACGGGGGGGGGGGGACACTTCAGCGAGCGAGAATGGGGAGGCGGGTGGTGGAGACGGATCGGGAAGCCGATCGTCGGGGGGGACACTTCAGCAGCAGGTGTTCGAGGCGGTGACCGACGTGATGAACACACACTCCACAATCGTTGTGGATTCTCTCGATAGGCGAGCAAGCAACAATGCAACGTGCTGGAGCGGCAGTGCAATGTGATGGAGAGGGAGGTGAAAGTGCACAGGACGCAGTGTGAAGCGCTCGACGTGGGGCAACGCATGTTCTGTGAGGCGCTAATGAAGATCGCGGAAGCCCTGGCCAAGCCTTGATCAAGACAGCGGAACGGTCGTGATCGTGATAGGCACATTGATTTAAAATGTTGTCTATTAGTGTCTAGTGGATTCGGTTCGGTTCGGTTCGATTCCGATCAATGGGTTTTTTTTTTTTTTTTTTTTTTTTTTTGCAAAGTGACATTTACTTTGATGATGTTGTTAGAACATCTTGAATTTGCACTACATGCCGCATTCGCCTTCTTTGGCGCTCAGGCATCGTTGGTCGCTATTTAAGCGGGCTTCAAGTACTTCCGCAGAAGTGACCGGTTGCACGCTCGACGGAGGTGTTTGTTCGCAACTCGCCGTGGCCACAACGGGACATTTCGACGGGGCTTTTTTGGAAGGACAAAGGGTTGAGGGCGTTGGGAATCTGCGATCGCATCAGGGGAGGCATATCAGCGATTGTGAATTGTGCACACACCATGGACATTGTGATTGCATGCAGGGGGTGGGTGTTGGGAAGGACCGTCATCTTCTACGAATACAAGCACAAGAGGGGGCAAGGGGGCGGTCGCCACATGGAGGTCGACGAGGCTGTCACTCGCGAAGAGTGGCGCCATTACAAAGTGGATGTCGAACAGGCGAACACGCATGGAAATGGATGTGTACCCGGGGTTTACGGGGCCGTTGCTATGCGACATCGTGATTTTCGTCACGAAGATCGGGTCTGCAGCTCCCAACCGCTGGAGAGGCGGTGTCGATGTCACACGGGACATGGTGCTCATGTTGGTTTTTGTCCTCGCAAAAGAGTTCGAGGAGCACCTCCACCGCCCGCCAACGTTTCGAGTCGCTGTGGACGCGTCAGTAGAACCGAGAGAAGATCTACACGGCGATGTTCTCGTTCTACACGATGATGTCGTCTGACCTTCGTTGTGGATGCGGCATTTCTGTACTTCGTCCTATCCCTCAGTGGGAAGGAGACCATATCTCCTCTGATTTCAATGAGCACTTGCGCGCGCGCGCGCGCGAGAGAGAGAGAGAGATTGCTATGCCGACTTTTTTCGAACTTCGACGTTTCCCACACTGGGAAGGACATGATCTCGTGTTTGCGTTCATTGTTTGCGAGAGAGATGCAAAGAGAGAGAGAGAGAGAGAGAGAGAGAGAGAGAGAGAGAGAGAGAGAGAGAGAGAGAGAGAGAGAGAGAGAGATCAGACGGCTGGTAGCGACGACAGACAAGAAGCAATGTGTTGTTCCATTCGTTTTGCAATGGAGACAGATCGGGAAATTATGTTTTTTTTTCCAGACTGTGCATTCTACCAATACTTACATGGCATGCATGTTATTTGTGTTCTCAATTTTTTTTTTTTTTTTTTTTCCCCCTCACCGCCTTGCTACTCGATTTGTTAGCGATGTGCTTGTCAAACTCACCGCACCATGATTCAGTCAGACTACACAATTGAATGGCGAAACAGCAAGTTGTACATTGTTATATTATGCATGCATGTACTTCGTGTTGGGTGAACACACACATGTAGGAATGCACACAATTGCAGTACAAAAAGTAACACACGCAAATCACATTCACAGCACAATCCCAAGAGTGAAACATTCAATTACCGTCAAACAACCTTTAAACAGTTATCATACAAGCATTGATTGTTAGCGCCAAAAGACGAAAGGATTGACTTGCACATCAAACCGAAAACAGTGCAAACAAAGAAGATCTAACCCCACCTCCGAACCCTTCCCCCCCACCACCTGAGCAGTACAAAGGTTTCTCCATCTCTATGGAGCACAATGCCAACAAAGTAACTTCAACCCTAAACGCACTGCCACGTGAATGCACCTTCAAGGCGGGCTAAGATAATAGATTGCCACAATCTACTTGCGAAGGAGCTGCATGTGGCGAGTCAGCGCCACACACAACTCCAGCGCGGTGTCACTGGCATCCACTAGATACTGGGGCCACGGGTTCATGCATGTCGAGGTCGATCAGGCGCTCGTTCGTGTTCGTGTTTCTCTCTATTAGCAAGCGCTGGTCGAAGTCGATCCCTCCCTCGATGAGAAGGTTGTGGATAATGCACACCGCGGTGAATTGTTGGGGCATGCTTTCCATGTTCGTTTTATGGTGCCTAAGGAACAACCTCCACATGCCCTTCAGTCGACCAAAAATTTTTTAAGGGTGTTTGCTCATGTTTTTGCAGTCGATGCAACGCCGACTTCAAGTGTCATGACGAAGTCGATCTGAACTTAAAAGTGTACGCGTTTTTTTTTGCGCGACACTCTGAAACGATCTCCTCGACCATTGAGGTCAGGTTCAATCGGTGAGAAAATTTTGATAAGTATGCGAGCACGTTACTGTGACACGCGCTCTGATGGTCAGAATCGGTGATAATACCCTTTGACCGAACGGGTCGAGGGGTCGATTGGATTAGTGTTAAGTCAGGTAAATTTACACACTGAGACTTAATCGTCAGTACATTAGTCAAGATAAATTAATATACGCCTACCTAAGGGTGGTGACAGCCCCTTGGGTAGAGGTAAGTTGTACCTCGCGGTACCCCGACCTGTCGTGGGGTGTCGTGAGAGGTATAGCGGCACGCACGGTCAGAGTGGTGACTTGGTTATTTCTTCTCACAGGAAAAATTATGTGTGAGACGATCGTGAGGTTTCCACACTCGTTGCAACGTTCGGGACTACCACGCGAGACAGGCGATATCGTTGTCGGTGACCTTCGATTGCCTGCCGGGGTCCTATGTGAACGAACTTGGGTCTGGTTAATTGAAGCCCTAGCAAAACAAGAAAAACGAAAGGTAGAGTACTATATAGCTTTCATTAGTTAGTAAGAAAGCTACTAAGGATAATTGTCAGTCTAAGGAAGTTTTTTAAATAGAACGAGTGTGAGTTGAAGAATCTCAGTCTGCTCTTCTTTTGTTCCCCTCAAGGAGATCGTTACTCCCATGTCTGTTTGTAAAGGAACATGTGGGTTAGCGGCTAAGGGTCGCTCTAATAGCGAATGAACCAATCGGCGCAATAAGATTTGACAAGTCTTGTCAAATTTACCTGAGAGATTTCTACTACAATTTTCTTTTCTGATTATAACACTTTCTACCTCAACAACGGCTACACACTCCCACTTTCCGACGTCTTGATTTAAGACTCATTAGATAAACTAAAGTAACTAGACACTTTATACTACGTCGTCATTTTCATATCCCCTCGTGTCAATACGTATTCCCAGTCATAGGCATTACCTTAATCACTAGGTAACTAGGCACTTAGGACATTACTTTAGGTACTACATTCCTCCAACCATGTCGCGCGGGTCATGAACTTGAAGGGGGAGAGGTGAACGACAGGGGAAGACTACAAAAAAGTCTTTTAATTTGGCTAGAGAAAGAGAATAACGGGAGGAAGAGGAGGAGGAGGGAGAGAGATGGGGAGGGGTAAGATTGCGCTGGCACAAGGAAGACTTGCACGAGCGTATACCGTCTGTTGGGAGAATGGCTTATTACTCTTATAAATACGAACAACATTATATCACTCCACCCCCTCGCTCTGAACCACCTCCTCGATCTTATCCAATGACATATTTTCCCCCCTCTTCTTCCATTCCACGACGAATTTAACAATTAATTGTCCTTCCCCAACCACCTCGATCGACTCTTCCACCACCGCCACGTGTGCCTGACCCTCCCGTTGTGTCTCAGGCTGCACCTGCGGATCATAGGTTATGTATCACTCTGGCGCTGTTTTTTCCTATGTTAGAATGAACTATGTGGGTTAATCTAATACCTATTGTACAAAGGGACCATTTGAGGATGTCATCCTATTGACGCGAAACATGACGTAGATTAGTAACAATTTAGAATTTGTCTAGGTCGTTGGGCAAAAACACCCTTTAGAGGGAGTAGATCACGATGACCTCAAGACTTCTCTCCTTGTAGATAATGGTACTCATAATGAAGGAGATATTCGTCTAAGAAGAGAGAAAGAGGATGATAAAAGTTGACGACACCAACTAAGGGACGACCAATCCGAATAGGCGTGCGGCGACCCATGTGAGTCTATATCTTAGTCGGGCGTATTTTCCCCTCCATTCATGATATAAGTAATGATAGATCGACTATGGTAAGAGGATGGGGAAAAAGTTTTAGTCAAATAATAGTGAGTCAAAAACGTATCTGGGAATACAAGGAGGTTCAAACTTGCATAGTGTCAGTAAGGACCCTCGTTTGCTAGGGGTTTTTAGTAAAAGTTTAGTTTTAGGAAAGATTCAATGTAGGTTGAGTCCGTCTTTGGGAAAATTTTAGAGGTTGGTTTCGTCTATAAAACAGTCAGAGGTTCATGATCCTAAGTACAGTCGGTAAGGCAGTGAGGAATTTCGTGTTAAATCGTCTTTTTTATATTTAACTTGGTGGCAAAATTAAGATATGAAGTTATCTGTTAGAACTCATCTTGTCCAAGGTCATATCGTAGGGTGTCGTGAGAGGTATAGTCGGTGCGCACGGTCAGAGTGGTGACTTTGTTAAATCTTCTTACAAGAAAAATCATGCGTGACACGATCATGAGGTTTCCACCCTTACTGCAGCGTTCGGGACCGCCACGAGCAAGAGGTGACACCATTGCAGAGGACCTTCGGTTGCCTGTCGGGGTCCTATGTGAACGAACTTGGGTTTGGTTAATTGAAGCCCTAGCAAAACGAGAAAAACAAAAGGTAGAGTACTATATAGCTTTCATTAGTTAGTAAGAAAGTTATTAAGGATAATTTTCAATCTAAGGAAGTTTTTTAGATAGAACGAGTATGAGTTGAAGTATCTTAGTATGCGCTTCTACTGTTTCCCTCATGGAGATAGTTACTCCCATGTCTGTTTGTACAGGAACATGTGGGTTAGCGGCTAAGGGTCAGTCTAATAGTGAATGAACCAATCGGCACAATAGGATTTGACTAGTCTTGTCAAATCTACCCGAGAGGTTTCTATTACAATTTCCTCTTCTGATTATAACACTTTCTACCTCAACAACGACTACATACTCCTACTTTCTGACGTTTTGATTTAAGACTCATTAAATAAACTAAAGTAACTAGATAGCTTATACTACGTCGTCACTTTCAGATCCCCTCGTGTCAATACGTATTCCTAGTCATAGGCATTACCTTAATCACTAGGTAACTAGGCACTTAGGACATTAATCTAGGTACTACATTCCTCCAGCCATGTCGAGCGGGTTAGGCACTGGAAGGGGAAGAGGTGGACGACAGGGGAAGACTACAAAAAAGTTTTCTGATTTGACTAGGGAAAGAGAATAGCGGGAGGAAGAGGAGGAGGAGGAGGGAGAGAAATGGGGAGGGGTAAGATTGCGCCGACACAAGGAAGACTTGTGCGAGCGTATGTCGTCTCCTTGGAGAATGGCTTATTACTCTTATAAATATGAAAAGCAATATGGCACGCCACCCCCGTGCTTTGAACCAACTCCTCGATCTTATCCAATGACATATTTCCCCCCCACTTTTCCATGACATGACGAATTTAACAATTAACTGTCATTCCCCAACCGCCTCGACCAACTCTTCCACCACCGTCACGTGTGCCTGACCCTCCCGTAGTGTCTCGGGCTGCACCTGCGGACCATAAGTTATATATCACTCTGGCGCCGTTTTTTCCTATGTTAGAATGAACTATGTTGGTTAATCTAATATCTATTGTACAAAGGGATCATTTGAAGATGTCATCTTATTGACACGAAACATGACTAGGATTGGTAGTAATTTAGTATTTGTCTAGGTCGTTGGGCAAAAACACCCTCTAGAGGGAGTAGATCACGATGACTTCAATACTTCTCTATTTGTCAATAATGATACTCATAATGGAGGAGATATCCGCCTAAGAAGAGAGAAAGAGGATGATAAAAGTTGACGACATCAACTCAGGGACGTCCAATCCGAATAGGCGTGGGGGAACCCCTGTGAGTTTGTATCCTAGGCGGGCGTATTCTTCCCCTTCATTCATGATATAAGTAATGATAGATCGACTATGGTAAAAGGATGGAGAAAAAGTCTTAGTCAAATGTTACTGAGTCAAGAATGCATCTGGGAATACAAGGAGGTCCGAATATGAATAGTGTCAGTAAGGACCCTCATTTGCTATGGGTTCTTAGTAAAAGTTTAGTTTTAGGAAAGATTTAATGTGGGGTGAGTCCGTCTTTGGGAGAATTTTAGAGGTTGGTTTCGTCTATAAAGGGGTATCCAAAGGTTTCTGATCCTGAGTATAGTTAGTAAGGCAGTGAGGAATTTCGTGTTAAATCGTTCTTTTTATGTTTAACTTTGTGGCAAGATTCAGATATGAGAATATTTGTTAGAACTCATCTAGTCCAAGGTCATCTACCTGAACATATCCAATTGAATCTAAGTGTTTAAATTTATTCTTTTTAAGGTCATTCATTTGAGTCTATCTGTGTAAATTTATCTATTCGCGATAATTAATTCAAGTCAAACCTATTTAATACTGTTCATATGAGACTATCTATCTAACACATTTTTTTATTTATGGTTACTCGCCTGAGTTACCCATTTTAGTTTATTTATTTAAGATTGTACGTTTTAATCCGTCCTTATGAGCTAATCAAATATGACTATTCGTTTATGTTTATTCACTCTAAACTATATAAATGAATTACTCTTCTTATAAAGAGTATATAAGTGCTACGCCGAATCCACGTTCGACGTGAGATCGAAGATGAATGGAGTGACCTACTTCTTGGGAGAAAAAATTCTTTGAAAAGGTGGTCAGTGTATACAGTCTACTTTTGGGGGAGTTGCAATCCTAAGTTATCCTTTCATTGAAAAATGACTTGAAGGAGCTATAAATTCGTCTTCTAAAGTAATACTTGTGAGACCCGCGCCGAAACTATATTCCTGGTCTATAGTGGGGTGTTGTCGCATAATCCTTTGAGGAACGCTGACTATATTATTACTGAGAACAAGAAAAATATTTGAGCCTTGTTAGCCTATAGTCTATGGCAAAGGCAACTACTACCTGCCGCAAGGAAATATAGGATTATTCTCCAACTATCTTTGTGTCAAGTGGGTTTACATGCACGAGATAAGATATGTCATCCTGGAACGTGTATGGTGGGGTTATTGACTACTTGACAAAGGTCTGCAAAGGAATGAACATTGAAATCGGAGGGTGAAGCAGTGAGCTTGGTTCTTGAGTGGGGCTCGGGAGTCTAAGATGTTAATCCTTTTAAGGGATTACACTGCCTCTTGACACAATATACTCCTGTCGAAGCTCGAGGAGTAAAATGTAGTACTTTCATTATTTTATATCTAAAAATATTTTTGTTAAAAATTTTATTGACTACATCATGATTGTTGTTTATCGTAACTGCTACCATAAGTTTCTCGTCATCACTATGCACGCATATGTCAGGTAAAATTGTCTTTTCGCTTGCTAATACTATTTTCTTACTCAACTATTATAATTATTGATTATTGCTATCACTATGACTTTATATCCCTACTATAAGTAATAGTCACTATGAAAATTTATGACATTCAAAATTCAAAAATTGTAAATACATTATTATCGCAGTATATTACCACATGCTTTTGAATGGTTTTAGACGTTGAAAATAAATAATGTTAGTGATATATGATTTGAAGACTACCTTTCAGAAAAAATATTATAAAAATGAGGGGTAATGTATAGTAATGGAAGAAGCTTGATGGGCGTTTTTCTGTGTAAGCAGGACCCAAGGCAGTTGAATCCGGCCAAGGAAAAATCCAGATTCCAATTATTTAAGTAGTTGAGAATTAAGAAAGGATTACCCGTAACTGGTTGATGGACGACACTTTGATTTTCTTTCTTTTGAATATTAAAATATGATTTTCACATTTCTATTTCTTCAGAGGAGACATCGTACTCTAGTGTGAGGTAAGATTTGTGGCGTATTTGTTATTTATTTCCCCTTTGATGCAATGTTATACTTCAGTAAATAGGACATCCGAGGTGTCATAGAGTGTGTACTTCGTTATTCTTATTTGTTAAATTTATGAATTTTTGTTGTCTCTTTTATAGTTTTCTGACTCGACAGTTGTACCTTAGCAATTGAGGATAGGAGAGGCATGTAACTCGAGATCAAGACGTCATTTTTTAGAGGAAAGGTTATTTAAGGCTCATATTTTATATTCGACTAAGTTTTTATTCTTCAGAGTCATATTTGAATTCTATTTATGGAGGTATGTCGGCAATGAGCACCATCACTTTCACAATTGAGTTGGTCAATGTGTAGAGTCTACTCTTAGGAGAGTTGAAATCCTAAGTTATCCTTTCCTTGAAAGATGACTTGAAGGAACTATAAATTCATTTTCTAAAGTAGTAGTGAGACCCGCGCCGAAACTACATTCCTGGTCCATAGTGGGATGTTGTCGCATAATTCTTTGAGGAATGGTGACTACATTACTCTTGAGAACGAGGAAAGTATTTTAACCTTGTTAGACTATAGTCTATGACAAAGTCCACTACTACCTGTCGCAAGGAAGTGAGGGATAATTCCCCAACTATCTTTGTGTCAACATTGAAAATTAGGAAAGGATTATGCCTAATTGGTGGATGCCTAACTAGTGGATGCATGACACTTTATATTTCTTTCTTTTGAATTTTATAATAGGATCTTCACATTTTTATTTCTTCGGAGGAGACATCGTACTCTAGTAGTTGAGTGTGAGGTAAGACTTGTGGCGTGTTTGTTATTTATTTTCCCTTTGATGCAATGTTGTACTTTATTAAATAGGATATCTAAGGTATCATAGAGTGTATACTTCATTATTTTTATTTGTTAAATTTACAAAATTTTGTTGTCTCTTTTATAATTTTGTGACTCGACAATTGTACCTTAGCAATTGAGGATAGGAGAGGCATGTGACTCGAGTTCAAGACGTCATTTTTTAGAGAAAAGGTTATTTAAGCCTCATATTTTATATTCGACTAAGTTTTCATTCTCCAGAGTTATATTTGAATTTTATTTATGGAGAGGTATGCAGACAATAAGCATCATCGCTTTCAAAATTGAGTTGGTCCAGTGTCTGGTTTTGATTGATGAAGTGTGTATCGTGGATGTGTGTGCGATCTATGCTATCTAGTCTTGAACTAAGATGCTCAGAAAACACGCCTAAGAGTTCAAGAAAAATAAAATGAAATGTGACATGTACAATATGAGAGTGTCTTGCATTGTTTGTCAGTTTTTGTCATACTTTGTCTTATGCGGTTGTTATCGAAAAAGAGCCCGAAAATAGGGTTATGAAAGTGTCAAAGTTTTTGAGGCATTTGAAAAATCCTGCGAGTCAGGGAAATGATGTATGTTATGAATGAAATTTATGTTTTTTCCGCCTTCTGACAAGAGAAGGAGCCAAACAAATATTTTTGGTTGACTTTCCTGTTGATAAAAAATCCCTGAGACGTGTGTCTGCCTAACCTATGATCGAGGTCTGGGAGACACGACCCCTAAGTGGCACTTTGACGATGCCCTTCGATCAACCACTAAGTGGCAATATGACAATCATGATAAATCAATTCTTATTGGTGAAAATTTTCCATATATACATCTCATAAGGTTCGTTCATCCACGAAGTGGCAACTGACGAGGGGAGAAAAAATTATGTCAAATTGCTTCGGTATCAAGGTTGGGCCAAGAACCGGCCGGATCACCTGCCCCGGTCTAACCGAAGCAAGACCGATCTAGGGGGGGTGAACCGACAAAACCGGATGCCCCCCAAAAATGCCTAAATTTTTTTAGTTTTTTTTCCTAATGATGACATCCGACTGTGCTCGCTGAGATCTGTCGGATTCCGCATTAAAACCTGTGAAATCATAATCTTTTTGGTGTGGGGGAGGAGTGGGGGGGGAGGATTTGGGGTTGGGGTGGGGCCGTGGGGGGACAATTTTTTATGCCGCGGGGTGCATTTTTTGGGTCTGCAGGCTAGCGAGAAGCATCATACATACCTGATGGAAGACGAGGCAGACGACAGTACGAGGTGGAAAATGCTGAGAAGAAAAGGGTAAAGAAGAAGAAGAAGAAGAAGAAGAAGGAGAGGAGGAAGAAGAAGAACAAGAAGAAGGAGAAGGAGAAGGAGAGGAAGAAGAAGAAGAAGAAGAAGAAGAAGAAGAAGAAGAAAGATAAAACAGATAGAGCAGCGGCTCAACAACCAATCCAAATGTTTTTTAAGTCAAACATGTCTTCAATGGTCTCTCTCTCTCTCTCTCTCTCTCTCTCTCTCTCTCTCTCTCTCTCTCTCTCTCTCTCTCTCTGCAGACGACAGTGTGAGGTGGAAAATGCAAAGAAGAAAATGGTAAAAAAAAGAAAAAAAAAAAAAAAAAACAGATAAAGGGCAGAAACATTGAGAGCAGTGGCTCAAGAGCTGATTTAAATGTTCTTCAGCGTGGCGATGGCAATGGCGAGCGCGAAGGTGGCGGGCTAGCGCAGGGACAATGGCTTCAACGGGCTCGCCTGCAGGTCGAAGTTCATGTCTGTTCGAATGAGTATAACGTCAACCTCGATGTAGTCTCCTGTGGTTGGGGTCGTGGCGGTGGACGGGGTTAGGGTGGCTGTAGACCAGCAGGATCGCATTTTCGAATTTGAAAACACCAGCTTGTAGAACCCTGGAATTTTGAAAGCTCATGCGGCGGATCTTCACTGCCGATCTCAAATGATCAGCGGTGGAGATCCGCTGCATGTTCTTTCGAAATTAAGGGGTCCTATAGGCCCCTTTTTTTTCGACATTGTGGCGGCCTTCTAGAGGTTGGGCGGACACGGGGACGCCTTGAAATCCCCGGTACCTCCCCCCCACCGTCATGAGCTGGTTTGGACCGGCGGCCTGCCAAACGGGTGGACCGGCCGGTTGGACCGGCAGGCTCCCGGACGTGGGAGGGCCCCTCGGACCATCCGGGGACCAGCACTGTTCGGTATATATTTTAAAATGAACATTGTCCATCCACTCTAGGATGCCAGTCTGAAAGACTTAAAACTACCAAGCCTATGGTAGAAAATTGACATCATTGGGACGTAACTCCCAACGTAGGCTGCTGACCAAGGATAATCAGGCAGCGGGCCTTTCGATTACGGTCTGGACGTGAAACCGTAGGAGGGGGCTCATTAATGATGAAATTGGTCCAGGTACATATCGGTGGGATCAAGAGTCGGGTCTAGAAAATTTCATAGGAGGATTTTACGCGATATTGCGTAACCAATACGGGTACCACTGTTAAAATAACAATGGGGTGGGCTGTAGTTTCGGTCTGATCAACTGAATGTGGTGGGTTGAGGTCAAGGTCGCCGATCCCCTCACATTAGACTTCGGGTAGGACGGTAAAATTTGACTTAGGTTAAGACCCACACCCAAAGGGTGCGATTCAATTCTGATTCCAAACTCCTCGGACACCCAACGAGATCCTGACAAATAAAGTCTAAAGTTGGGGGAAGAAACTATCATTGTCTTCCTTTATGACCTCCATAACTATAGTACGAATCTAGTAACCCCACTTGGGTTTATATGAAATGATCTTTATTGGGAATTAACATTTTTGGATATGTGGGAGACCCAAGTAAAAACCTTGGCAGTACGAGGACGAAAGTCAGGGTCTGCAAACTGCAACTTCATTTAGGAAATCGGATTTTGACAATTTATCAAGTCAAAAGGCCTTTGTTTGCATTTAGATTCCCCAGCGACGGGGACATCCCTTAATGGGGTCCGAGAATATTGTCCGAGCAAACACCCTTGTAGGGTGTTTGCTCATGTTTTTGCAGTCGATGCAACGTCGACTTCAATTGCCATGACGAAGTCGATCTGAACTTAAAAGTGTACGTGTTTTTTTTTTCGCACAACATTCTTAAACGATTTCCTCGACTATTGAGGCCAGGGCCAATCGGTGAGAAAATCTTGATAAGTATGCGCGCGCGTTATTGTGACACACACTTTAATGGGCAGGATCGATAGTAATACCCTTCGACCGAACAGGTTGAGGGGTCGATTGGATTAGTGTTACGTGAGGTAAATCTCCACACTAAGACTTAATCGTCAGTACATTAGTCATAATAAATTAATATACGCCTACCTAAGGGTGGTGACAACCCCTTGGGTAGAGGTAAGTTGTACCTCGCGGTACCCCGACCTGTCGTGGGGTGCAGCGAGAGGTATAGCCGTCGTGCACGGTCGGAGTGGTGACTTGGTTATTTCTTATCACATGAAAAACCTTGCGTGACATGACCGTGAGGTTTCGACGCTCACTGCAGCGTTCGGGACCGTTGTGCGCAACAACGTTCCTCGCAGTCTTGTGGCATGTGTCGAAGTACGCCTTATCGTCGGGATGCACAACTCCGTCACAAGGGACCACCACCCACGACAAAGGGTCATACATATTGTCCCCGAGCACGTATCCCGTTGTCCGCACCCCGCCAGGTAGAACCACCGCCTCTGCCATGAACAACGTTCCTACCTCCGCACGCCTACACAAAGAGGAGTTCTACAACACCCTCACGTTGTGGACACTAATGGGGATAGGCGGCGAACACGTCGATGACGCGCATGTCCAGATCAATGATAGCATGAGCCACCATCGAAATTTTGTTGTTTGCGATTGAAATAATTCTCCGACGAAGTTGGCGGGCTTGTCCACGTAGACGTGGGTGCAATCCATGCACCCGTAGCAGTTCAGGAAGCCTTTGGCCGTGAACGCGCGCACGACTTGTAGCAACCGTCGACCCGTTCACATTGAGATCTTGTCGGGGTACGCCGACAAGATGGCATTGATGACATCCCTCACTGCCTTGACCCCGGATGACCTCCCCATGTCGAAGGACGACATGGCACTGTCGAAGGTCTCACCGGACGCCCATCTGTAAAGAGCGAACGAGACGAGGTGCTCAAGCAGGAATGGGCTGCGGTAGTGGGTGAGTCGACGTCGAAGATAGGGCGCGCACGCGAACCCACCACCTCGGGGTGTCTCTCGGCAACACTCCAGCCAAGACGACATCAGTCATGAGGAATGATGCATCCCACACACTGGCAGAGGACACCGAATCCGCCATCGCGTGTGTCACAATGGCCTCCCTCGCCTCGAGTCTTTTCGCCAAGCGTTGTCGAATCCAATTCCACGTTTTGCAGGTGCGTCGACACTGCGACCGAAGTTGTCGCCAGCAAACGCTTCTCCCGTTCCGTCAGCCCGCGACGTCCACTGTCCTCACCGCATGAAGCCATGGCGTCAACCTCCGTCTCGCCCTTCAAACCCCGCTTCAAACACCCACCTTTTTGATGAACCCCCCCCACCCCGGGTGCTGTCTGTGGCGACGAGGAACTGGACACTCCGGGTAAACTGCGCCCCGCTTGCACGTACACGGAGTGTAGATGGCGATGAGATGGCGACTGAACGCGTGGATTTAACCACCGCCTTCACGAGGAGACCTCGGTTGCTGAAAATTTGAAATTCAAAAAAGCGGCACGGTCGCGCACTTCCGTCGGCGCTACCCACACTGGTCCCTCGGCCGAGTGGGCCCGCGTGAAGATGGACATTGTTTCGTCCGGGAAACGCACTACTGGATTTCGCGGCGCTGAACAGCGCCCTGCGAAAAGGGGGCCCAGGGTGTTTTCGTTTCAAGGGCGGCTTCTAGTGCACATGGAACGAAGATTCGTTGTAGTGAAAAGTAACCACAATTTCGTGATTAGGGCGCACTCAAAACTCAAGAGTTCTCTAGTGGTGTGTAAACAGGCCCTGAGAACTTTACCATTCCCGACCATAGATTACTAAAAAAATAAAATAAAAGATTACCGCATGACTAATGCCCTGAGAACTGTATGGCACTAAACTCGCTTTTCTATCCAAAGTTGATGCTTCCACTAATAGACACAAAACTATTCTTTACTGCTCACCTCTACCGCCTATCTATTGTACCTAATACACAGACCTACAAACTAACGGTCTGACCCGGGCCTACTCGATGGTAATATTTGCAGGCCGTCACCCTTTTAAAAAAAGAAAAAGAAAAAACAGAACAGATAGGAGTGATGGTAAGAGAATGCACCTCTGTTACAGCAGGTAATAGCTCCCCACCAATAGACTGGAGCCGCTTGCAAGACAGGTAGAGGCTCTACCTGTCTTGCAAGCGGCTATTACCTGCTGGAAATAGCCCTCAGCCTAGCTTTCCAGCCCGGGCGCCCGGGCCTCCCCAGGTCGCCGGGAAGGGCGCTCGGGGCGCCCGGCCATGCGAACGCCCCGGCCAGGCCCCCAGGCCTCCACAGCGCCGCCCCTCAAATCGCTTAGAATTTTTTTTTGGAGGCCGCCACAATTTGTTTTTGGGGTCCGGTAGGCCCCATTTCGTAGTTCGTTTTTTTTGGGACCTGGGCCGTCGATCTGCGTTGATCGATGGCGCGCAAGTCCCAACATTTTGAATTCGAATCTTGGGACTTACCGCGCGGCCCTGCGCCCTCTGCCCTCCGCCCTCCGGCCTACCCCCTCGCACCAGTCCGTTGTTTCCCCGCCGTTGGTGCCCTGCCGCGGTCGTCCGCGCCATCGTTATCGTCATCGCCCTGCCGAGCCGCCATCGCCATCTCCCTGCTGCCCTCCGGCGCGCCACCGTCGTCACCGTCTAGGTCCAGCCGCGCCATCCTCCTCGCCCCTGACGAAGACTGCTTGCGCCGCCATCGCCAACTCAGGTAAGTTTTTTTTCCCTTCTTCTTCTTCTTCTTCTTCTTCTTCTTCTTCTTCTTCTTCTTCTTTTTCTACTTCTTCTTCTTCATCTGTACTACGTCTTTGTTTGTTCTTCTTCGTTTTGTCTCATTCTTCTTCCTCTCCTTCTTCTCCTCCATTTGGTCGTGTTCTTTTCCTTCTTGGTTGTTTCTTCGTCTTCTTTTCTTTTTTTCCTTTGTCGTTTCTTCTTCTATTTGGTCTTATTCTCCATCGGTTCTTTTTTTTTCTTCTTCTCTTTCTTGTCGCCGCCTCTTCTTCTTCTTCTTCTTTTTCTTCTTCTTCTTCTTTTTCTTCTTCTTCTTCTTTTTCTTCTTCTTCTTCTTCCTCCGCCATAGCGCTTCATCCTCCGCCATAGAGCTTCATCAACAAATCATCATCTTCTTTTTTTGGGGGGGAATGCTTGATTATGCTTCGGCTCCGTCTGCCGTAGCCTCCCTCCTCCCTCCCCCCTCCCCCCTCCTCCCTCCTCCTCCATCAGTCTCCCTTCCCCGTCCTCCTCCCTCGTTAGATTCCCTCCCTCCATCAGGCTCCCTTTCCCCTCCTCCTCCCTCCATAGACTCCTTCTTCTTCTTCCCTTCTTCGTCATCTTCTTCTTCCTCCTCTTCTTACTCTCTCCCTCTCTTCTTATTCATCTTCCCTTCTTCTTCCTCCTCTTCTTACTCTCTACAGTCCTTCTTGGACGCCATAGTCTTCTTCTTCTTCTTCTTCTTCTTCTTCTTCTTCTTCTTCTTCTTCTTCTTCTTCGTTAGAGTTCTGCCCCTACCTCCTCCTACCTCCGGTAGAGTTCTGCTCCTACCTCGTCGTACCTCCTTCTCCCGCCAACACACAGAAACCAATATGACTGAAACTGAA
>BFEA01000438.1:938489-961350 GCA_003427395.1 Chara braunii
GCTGATGACCAGGGCTGGGATAAAAGATAGATAAAGGGTGCGCCAAGATGGGTTGGGTGTTTGAGCAGCTCCAGGAGTCAATGGAGCCCCGGAACGGCGACAGAAACTAATACAGTCCCAGGGAACAACAATCAGCAATATTTTTGTGTGACAAGATCTATCAATGGGACGCTGGACCCGGTTTCCAGCAGGTGCCGCTCCCCACCAATAGATGAAGCAGCCCCACAGTCAAGTCCTCAATTCTGGCGGTTCTCGTACCACTGCTGGGATAGAGGGATGGCACAAGGGCTTTTCTTTAAGAAAAAAAAAAAAAAAAACAAACAGAATGCTGCACGATTTCCCTTTCCCCTCCATCGATAGATGGTGTGTAGCAATCCAACTCTGTCACACGTGATTGAAAACGGGAAGTACAAGGTATACTAGGGCGCTAGTGGGTCCTGGCCCCAGGTGGGGTGATGAGAGCACCTTCCCTGGTAGAAATGGTCAATTTTAAAATTTTAAACGATTCTTTTTTCCTTTTTTTTTTTTTTTTTAAGAGAAGAGATGTCAGCATCAACACATTTTCTGGTTCTCTCTTTTGCAGGTTGAAGGACTTGGTTAGTGAACTGTCAGGCTTACTGGCAACGGCACGTGGCTTGAACAAGTACGTCGAATCTGGGCTGATTAAGGCCTCCACTTCAACCTCCATCCCCTCCCTCCCCCCCCCCTCCCCCACCCCTTTCCCTTATGTTTAACTCTCCCGAGTAGTTGGTCCTTTCTGTGTCATTCGTTTTTTTTTTTGTTTTTTTTTTTTTTTAAGCCAATGTGGACGTGGTTGTGTAGATGTGAGCATTACCTGTATCTGACCTGTTGATTTTTTTTGTACCTGGACCAAGCGTTTCCAGCTTAGGCCCGGATTTGTTTTTTGGTGTTTACTTGTCGATTTTTTTTTGGTGTGTACTTGTCGTATGTAGTAGGACCCAACCCGCTAATCAAGTGGACTTGGGCCCTCAACGCTTTTGCTGGTACCGGTTCAGCTTTTTTCTACCGTAGGTTCCCCCCGGGACTAGGTTTGTTTAGTATATAGGTAATCATTGCAATGTCTTCGAGCTCTTCGATGGGACTAACGTCTTGCGACGCCCTCGAGCGTCCGGACGCGTGAGGGTTGAGCAGATGGGAGTGGGTGCGGGTAAGAATCGTTAGTATGGGTCAGTAGGTGGACAAACCTCCTGAAGACGACAGCATGGCTGCCGTCGAAACGCGTCGGGGACGCCGTTTCTCTTGTATTAAGGCTTTCAATGAGATATTTGCAATTGTCTATTGCACTACTAGGCGTTTACGCCTACTTGCTCATGTGTTGTACATGAAGTGTGATTTTCCATACCTACCATACTTGCGTCAGCCCTCTATCCCAGCGGTGTGTCATTCTTAGACGTTGCCGTATGGGTGGTTTAAACCACCAGTGCACGGCCCCAGCCTTGCAAGATTGCTTCATCACCTGCTCCAAAAATTTTGGAGGCTCGGGGCTACTGTACCACGATGGTTGGTGGCACCAGGCTGCCAGCCAAAAAAGAAAAGAAGTGTGTTGCTGGCGGTTCTGCAAAGCTTGCCGTGCAGAGCGGCGCAAGCCATAAAAGAAAAAGAAAAAGAAACGTGTGTTGCTGGCGGTTCTGCAGAGCTTGCCGCGCAATGCAAACAAGTCTTGGCTGCGGGTCACCTCAGAGTTCCTTACAGAGTCTCCGGTCACGTCGCTGTTTGCTGACGACCTCACCGTGCTCATACGGGCGGACCGGGACAGTTTGCAGGCCCTTACTCAAACTATTCATCTTTTTTCACTGGTGGCCGACATGAAAGTCAACTGGGGCTCAAAGACAGAAGGGTGGTGGCTCCACCCTCAAGATGAGCCCCCGCCGTCGACCCCAATTGTGGCATGGGCGCGAAAAGAGGATGCCATCAAGATCCTCGGAGTGAAGTTGACGGCAATGGGCCCCCCACTGGACCATGGGGATAACGTACTAAATATAGCCATAGAGCGGCTTGCAATATGGGAGGGCTTGCACACCTCGCTGGTGGGGCGGGCGCTGGCCATCAACAACGCGGTTCTTGCAGCCATATGGTACAAACTGGCGGTATGGCCACTGACTCCTCAGCAATATACTAGGCTACGCAAGGCGCTCACATCATACCTATGGAAGAATTCCGGCAAATCGGAAGGCTGTTTGAATAGGGTGTCTTGGGACACCCTTACGCAGCCGAGAGCCAAAGGAGGCTTGGGGTTATTAGACCCCCAAAGGGAAACTGAGGCCTTGATGTTCAAGGTTCTAACCAAACTCCTCGTTGGGAACAACATTCCATGGAGACCCCTGGCCTGCCTGCAGATTGCAGGCCTAGCACCGGAATCACTCCCCCCTAACCACATACACCCCTTCCGATGGCTGACAAATAATCACTGGTTAGTCTCGGGCCTTCGCAGCTGCAGACAAACAACTGGCACAGCACGTGCCATCAGGCAGGATATCCATAATGACCCCCTGTGGCCTACTATGATCAAGCTATGGAGGACGCGAGGCCCCAAACAAAAACCCACCCCCAATAGGTGGCACACCATACGGAGACAGCCGCTGTTTGGAAACCCCTTTATCCTGGACGACGCCGGAAACGCCTTCACGCTCACAGCTAACTCTCCGTGGCTTCACTGGGTTAAGGGAGGGATTTATACAGTGGCCGACCTCTGGGACCATGCCCGGCAGAAATGGGTCTCGCCGGACAGCCTGAGACCCAGGTTGAAGCACGCAAGGAATGTTGAAGACAGAGTCCGTCAGCTCATCGAAGCGCTCCCGTTGGCCTGGCAGCAAACCCTTAAATCAGGTCCGACGATTCAACCAAACGACTGGGTGGTCAGATATGCAGACCTTCCCTGCCCGGAGTGAGTCTACAGAGTGACTGACATGGACTGTGAAAGGCGCTCGTTGGAAGCCTTTAGCTTGACCAATCCGACAGACCGTCTCTCACGCTTAACCAGGGACGACAACTCCGACACCACGGAACCATGGGGGGGTCTGATGATCATCAGAGTGGTAGGAGACCAAGACAAAGGATTTTTGGCATATGAACCGACCACCCCCATTGCCCTGCTTCCCTTTGATCCAGAGGAATGGGAATGGGCTGATCAGCAAAACCAGCATATCTGGGACTACACGGTCAAAGGGGGATACAGGGCAGCTAGGCCTCAGCAGCAGATTGCTCAGACAATCTCACTGCGATGGGAACGAGACTCACCACTAAAATCGCAGCTACTGCACAATCTCCCCTGGACAAAGTACGCTAAACTAATGCCCACAAACCTTAGAGCCCTGCAACGGCAAATCTTGCATCGCTGTCTTCCTACGCCTGATTGGATTGTGTCAAGAACCGACCTAGAGCAGAAAGGGCTGCTGTCCCCAATCTGCACCTACTGTGGTAGGATGACACAGCCTGCTAGGGAAACTCTTGAACATTGCCTCCTGGCATGCCCAATGGCTGCCCAGATATGGAGATGGTGGGATGCAGCGTTCCATTCACTCACGGACCAGCATATCCCCTGGGACTTGGGCCTCATCCTCCTAGGTGAAAACCAGCAACTGCTTGCACACTGGACTCCCTTTGCCACAAATCTCTTCACTTATATGAGGTTGCATGTCCTAATGCAAGCCTGGAGGGCAAGGTGCTCTCACGAGAGAAAAGATCACCAATTTGGGCTTCAGAAAGCACAACAGGAGATAGAAGGCGAAATCAGATCCCGCACTCAAAATGCCTGGAAGATCATGAAACAAGACTACCATGCTCAAAAAGATGCTGCCCTCAAGCTGACTATTCGGGAGTCGTATCGTCAGATCTGGCAGGATCCCCACCGTGTCTTTTCTGAGGTCCGAGACGACCTGACCATACAATGGAAACCCTGGAGGGAGGGAGAGCTGGCCTGGCAAAGGAAACCACTGGGCGACTTTGCAGTCCCATTCCTCCCGACCAATTTTGTGCTCGTCCCCTAAACTCTCACTGCATAAAGACGTCCTCCCCAGTGTACAGGGGTCTATTCATTACTATCCCCTTCCCAACCTGCCCCGCTTGCTTCCCTGCCCCCCTGTCCAGCTCACCTRCCTTCCCCCTGCCCTGCTCACGACCCTGCCCCSCCGATCAATCACTATCCGGCTGCATTCACAGGGGTGTCGGTGTAACTCCAAGACTATGGACTGCGACAGCAACAGTTCGCTGAACACAGGGGCCAGTGTCTGCAGCTGCAAGGGGCCCACAGATCACAGGGGCTAGGTGCTGCAGCTGGAAGGGGCTAAGAGATCAGCTCATGTCGTCAGACATGAGATGCCGGAGGCTTAGCAAAGCTCCGGTGACGGTGCAGGCACCAGTTGGCCACCCGCCAAATATGGGACAAGCTTCGTGGACGTATGTTGCAAGGGGGCCCTATAGTGGGCCAATGACATTCTGGGCCTTCTCATGGCAAGGGGATGAGCTGTAGGGAAGGGGGACAGGGGATAGGACAAGGGTTGAGATCAACTAAATGACGAACTTTGATGAGTTGTGACTCAGTTTTGCAATGTAATGGGTTGAAGGGTATGGGAATACTGGATGGAATGAGGGTTGTGATTGACTGAGGATGACGTAAGATGTGTTATGGCTCGGATTTACAATGTCATGGGACGCTGGACCCGGTTTCCAGCAGGTGCAGCTCCCCACTTATAGAAAGGAGCCATCCAATAGGCGGGCTAGTAGAAGGGGTGTCTGCTCTTACCAGCATCCCTCCTACGCCTGGCAGCGATGTTTTTGCCAAAAAAAAAAAAAAGAGGGTGTTGCAGGATCAAATCAATAACAGATGGGCCCGACCCCTGAATGTGGACCGGTCCCTCCTCACACCCATTAAGTGGTTCAATAGTAACAAAGCTAGGCCGACAAAAATCACATCCTTGTAATGGTAGATCAGCCACCGTTGCCTTCTGACTAAAACCTGGCTCATCGACCATACCCACCTGAAACAAAAAAGGAAAGTGCTCCCGTGGTGCCACAGGTGCCTGACTGCTTTCCCTGCGCAAAAGTGAAACGAGACCATTGAACATAATTTTATGCAGTGCCCAGTGGCAGTGCTGACATGGTACTGGTGGGATCGCATCTTGCAAAAAGCGGTGCCCGATGTTTCCTGGTCATGGTCCTGGCAGGACACTGTCCAGCAATGGGGAGTGCACCCCCCTTTGCGAGCAATCTGTTCAGTCTTGGTGGACGGTCGGTTTTGTGGGCACTCTGGTGGCAGCGGTGTCTCCTTGTTCTAGAAGGGGTAAAAATAGAAGGGCACGAACTGACTGGGCAAATAAAGGAGCTCGTGCAATTGGAACTGACGAGGAGATGGAGGGACCTCAAGCCTCAGCTAGACATCTTTCAGAGGACTCATGATATCAAGAGGGTGATTGCGGCGTTTTGCATGGAATGGTTGGGTGGACAGCGGGGGGTTTGGATTGCTCGTGTTGAATGGGCAGCGGACCAGGCTATGGTGTTGGGGCAGGGACTTGTGAGAGACTACAGACTAGCATTCAACGACTGGACTAAAATTGACCCGTCCTTCCTGATGAGACCCCAGTCTGATTTCCCAGATCCTCCCCCCCCCCTTCCTTGCCCTGGTGGAAGCCATTGTGTGACAGTGCAGCAAGTCCTGGTGCCCCCGGAGGTGCTGGCTGATCGCCTCTCAGCAACGGAGACAAATCTCAGACCCCTCATATTCCAAAATGCTGCATCTAAAGGGAGGTAGGAGGCCTAGGAGGACAGGGAGTCAGGTGCCTCGCAGCAGGGCGAGGAGGTCTTCTTTCTTCTCAATCTTTCTCTTACAAACTGCATCCTGCTCAGTTAATCCCCTGCCAGCCAGGGCAGTCAATGCTGGCAGGCAGACATTTGATGTGACACTTTGGATGTATAATGGGACGCTGGACCCGGTTTCCAGCAGGTGCGGCTCCCCACCAATAGATTGGAGCAAATTAAAAAAAAAAAAAAAAAAAAAAAAAAAAGTCAGACTGAGACACCCAACACCCCTTAAGCCCTATTTATACCCCCCTTCCCCCTTGTTCATTATATTCCCCACCACTGTTATTGTTTCCAACCTAGAGGTTGTAGCCTATTATCAGTAGACGTACGACCACCGTCCGCCCCTCTACCTATAGACGTCCTCCTAGGACCCCCTCTCTGGTCACGTTGTTGTCGTTGTACTATTGTTATTCTGATTGTTCTTGGAGGTACCCTAGCCTCTCTGTCATTGGTGGGTCTACAGCCACCATCTGCGTCCCTTTACCTCGGTCATCAACTAGACCCTCCAGCCGCTATATTGTAAGTCGTCATCCCCCAGCGCAGCCCCAGTTTCCATCATCAGTATGTACTACCGTCTTCACCTGAATAGAACTCCCGGTTATTACATCTGTATCTGGACTGAAAAGTGCACCAAATACGGTTATAATGACCGGGCGTTCTATTAGGGTAGGCCACCGTCCGTTCCTCTTACCTCCGTCATCAACTAGGCCGACTCTGGTCTATTTGTCAATGTAGGCAGCAACCATTGGCTGCCGCTACCAGCAATCACTGTGGGTCAGGTCCTTGGCCTCTACAACACCCTGGGCTTACAAAAAAAAAAAAAAAAAGGAAGCAGGCTATCCCACCATTATCTACGCCTATGACAGCCCCTACTGCAAGATCCCCCCTGGAGTCCTTGTCCAGAGCAGCACCGGTCTAAGATCATTCGTATGTATTATGTAGCATCCGCTCCTCTTACCTCTATCATGGCCTGGGCCTATTCTGGTTTATCCCCCCCACAGAGGTCCTACCTCGGGACTTTCCTACCTAATCCCCCCACTGATGTGACCTGTGGCCCTGAACCCCCCCCAAAACAAGGCCCTAAGGTAACCAACTCACGCAGTCAATCTCACCTGCATGCATCCCAACTACGTCTGTGCAAGTACGCTCCACCTGACCTGATCGGATACGGACCCTCAACCTCTTCTATACAGCCCCTACCGTAGCTCAAACCCACTGAGCTACAATGACAACTACTTTCTTTTTTTTTTTTTTTTTTTTTTGAGAATAGCCCTTGTGTAAGCCCTCCGTCCGGGCTGTGTGGTAAGAGAACCGTCAGAATTGAGGGCTACTAAGTCTGTTTTGTATGCTGTGCTGCCGTACTAGACTGGGAGACAAGTCCATGAACAATCATCTGAAAAATCAATGGACCAAAAACGTCAGGCAGACCTCTCATATAGCCTAAACCCTGGCATCCAACGACCGTGGACTGAACCCCTTAGGTGGTACAGGCAGTGTGTGTAGTCCTTACCATGTGCCAACCCTCAAAGGGGGTGTGCGAATGGCCATGTGTCGGTTAACGCCTGCCAGTGTCCATGCACAGGGATTTGAACCCACAACCTCAAACCCCAATGCGCATATCCAACCAGTGCTCTACACACTGAGCTAACGGCCATTCACGGGGTCATGCTAATCTTCTCTTCTTTTCTTTTTTTGATAATAAAAGTTATAAAACTGCATTACATTCTTCTCTCAAATTCTTTTGGCTTTTACTCCTAAGGCTATATAGAGGGACCCCTGCAAGCATAGCTACCTCTCACGGTGTAGGGGTTATTGCATGTTGCCCCTTGCCCTAGTGGTTAAGGGTGCAGGGTTGGGGCCGCCAGTGGGGGTCCGGCTAACGCAAAGATCGAGCATTTTTCGCCAGTTGATGTGCCTCCCTTTTCATTGTCCCCCACCCCCCAATCGAGTAGCAGCAGTGTTTAATGCTCTGGCTATTTTTTTTTATTTTTTTTTCCAAATGACCTGGCTTTAGCTGGGTAGGTATTATTAAGCTTATTTGGTGGCAGGATTCTGGACTGAAGAGGCTATGTATTCAGGGCATACTCATACTTGGATTTTTTTTATTTTATTTTTTTTGGGGGGGGACAAATGCTCCAGTCTATTCGTGGGGAGCAGCACGTGCTGGGAACCGGGCCCAGCGTCCCATATAGAGTTACACAAGTCATTTGAGATACCGGGGCCATTACCCGGCTTCGACTGAGAATCAATCTGAGAACTATTGAGAACTATTGAAGAAATTCAAGAGAATTAAAAAGAAGTTGAAAAACTATGAATGACTACTGACCTCATTTTGAATGCTCAGAACCCCTAGACGCCCAAACAAAGCTCTCTAAAACTATCCAACACTGTCTTATTCCTTGTCGGGCTCTCCCAGGCCTCACACTCCCACTCGGCTAGGTTACAAAGCAACACGACTCGCCCCAGCTCCTGCCAGCGTCGTCCCAACAGCAACCCTTGGTTGTCCCTTGGAATGCCCATGCCAAAGCATCCCTAGATCTCTCTACCAGGCCTCACGCTCCTGCAGTCAGCAGGTTACAGGGCAACACCCCAGCACCGGCCAGCGTCGTTCTGGCATCGAACAACCGCAGATCCATGAATGTACCAATATCAAACAGCCTTAAGCGAGTTGTTAGAAGTCCCCAGAATCCTAAAGCATTCTCAGAACCACCTGTAAACAAACCTTTTTTATAACACCTCCAAGGGTTGTAGTGGTTACGATACTTCGTTCCTGTGACGGAGGGTGACGGTCCGAGGCCGTCCGTGCACAGCAGGGTATGATCCCTAAACACACGTTGTTCGGTAATCACTGTGAGGCGCCTGTGAACCAGCAGGCAAGTTGGCCCGCAAGAGTGAGCAGGTCTGGTAGCGGTGGTGGGGCTACGTGTGTTCGACGGAGTGTGCGTGATTGTCAAGTCCGTGGTGTGGTGTGCCTTGGGTGTGTGGTGTTGAGTTCAAGGACGCTGCAGCCCTGGATGTGGGCTGGATATCACGACCGGTATGGATCCAGTTTTTATAACACCTCCAAGGGTTGTAGTGGTTACGATACTTCGTTCCTGTGACGGAGGGTGCCGGTTCGAGGCCGTCCGTGCACGGCAGGGTATGATCCCTAAACACACGTTGTTCAGTAATCACTGTGAGGCGCATGTGAACCAGCAGGCAAGTTGGCCCGCAAGAGTGAGCAGGTCTGGTAGCGGTGGTGGGGCTATGTGTGTTCGACGGAGTGTGCGTGATTGTCAAGTCCGTGGTGTGGTGTGCGTTGGGTGTGTGGTGTTGAGTTCAAGGACGCTGCAGCCCTGGAGGTGGGCGGATATCACGACCGGTATGGATCCAGTTTTTATAACACCTCCAAGGGTTGTAGTGGTTACGATACTTCGTTCCTGTGATGGAGGGTGCCGGTTCGAGGCCGTCCGTGCACGGAAGGGTATGATCCCTAAACACACGTTGTTCAGTAATCACCTGTAAACAAACCTTTTTTGAAGATATTCTTAAGATACCGGGGCTATTACCCGGCTTCGACTTTTTTTTTTATACAAGAACACTGAAATTTTGTGTCCCCTAATGCTCGGATCAAAGAAGCATTCAGAAAAAAATCACCTGCCTTAGGGCCTTTCAGCAGCCCAACCCTTACCTGCCTCACCCCTTATCCCGATGTCCAATCTCTACCAGGCCTCATGCCCCCAACTGCTAGGTTACAGAGTGGCACGACCCACCCCAGAATAACCCCCACCTGCTAGGCCACAGGGCAAAGTGACCCGCCCCGGCTCCGGCCAGCGTCGACTAGGTACCAGGTGACCAAAAGACATTAGAGTGCCTTCCACCCTAGACAAACTCCCCAGATCTGTCTACCAGGTCTCATGCTCTCGTACAGCTCGAGTTACAGGGCAGCACGACCAAGGCCCAGCACCGACCAGCGTCGTTCTGGCCTCATCTTTTCAAAAACCACCAGGACTCAGGACTAAGACAAATAGCAGTCAAGCCACCAATCAACACCATAGCTGTAGATCTCATTATTTGTCTCCTTCATGCACTGGCTGCAGATATCATCCCAACAAACCCCCTGAACCCTACACCGGCAAGTCTTACCACGATGAAGCCACCATCTCCACCGCTGCTGTACCCTATTACAACCCTCCAGGCTAGCCCCTTCACCACAGAGCGCATCATCTCCTGCCATCACAGCCACCACAACCCCTTGCCTCCAGCACCAAACCTTGGAATAATTTTTCAATTAAGAAAAATTAGGAAAATCAGGCACAAAAAATCCCGAAAAATCACATGAACATTCCAGCGCCCACTATTCCCACAGTGAGAGGGGAAGAGGGAAAAAAACAACCCTCTCTCCCCATGGAAAATCCAGCGCCTATTGAGGTCTCAGATACATATAAAGGGGTCACAAGTGCCAAAGGGATTACTCCTCTCCCCCAAAAAACAACCGCCTGTTTGTTTACTACCTCCGCGGGAAGGCGCCCCCTCGCCTTTCCGCCCCAGTTCAAAACAGGCCCCATAATACCCCTCCTGCTCCCTCAGTCGCATACAATACCCCCTAAAGTATGCCCCCGCAGAGCAGAAGATCCCCCTTCCTTCTTGCCCCACCCCCTCCAAGCGGAACAGCCCTCTCAACTCTCACCCTGATGACATCAACATCCCTTGTCCTCTCTCCCCAGCCGCCATAGCTGATCCGACCCGAAAATCAGTGTGGCCCAAAAAAGGACAAACCCTCAATACCGCCCTTACCCTCTCAAAGATCACACCACCCACCTTGTGTAACCCTTGCAGGGAGGGACTCCAACCCTAGAGGAGATATCCATTCCAACACCTTTGAACCCGATCTCACAATATCACAGGTTGAGACTCCCTTGCTAAAAACAACAAACTAAGTCTAATTACGTGAGTAAAAACTGTTTGAAAAATCCCACGTTGCGTTTAAAGTTTTTTACAAGTCATGCAAACGAAGTTCGAATCATGAATTTAGCATCGAATTCAGGAAATCCATCGAGATGAAGATAAGATTGAAGATAAGATTGGATAAGATTTAAAAATCCAAATAGGGAAACAAAATAGGGAATCGATTTTGATGTCCGAACGGACTTACGACTTCGATTTCCAAAACCCCAAGGTTCAAGAAATCACTCAGACAGTAAATCAGGCAATACTAAGCAGAAAAACAAATCGACAATCAATTGTGTATGAGAGAAAAAATAACGATTTTAAAACCAGATCGCGAAATCAACAAGAAAAATTACGAACTACCGATTGAGATCAACTACGAAATCAGAATTACCATCCAAGAATTTTTTTAAGAAATTCCCATATCAGGAAAAGAAAAACAAGACCTGAACCCCAAGCTCAACAAAATTAATTCATGCCTCAAGAATTTACTGGAGATTCCGTCGCTGCGTGAAGTTGCCTTAAAACACCTGAAATCTCAGTTCGTGCAATCCATCACGTAGCGCTCCACTTTCGCAGTCCCTTTATCCAGTTGCCCTGCCGCTGTAGAGTCCAAACTCAGTCCCTGCCTCTTCCTACAGGAGGAACACGTTCGCCTCCCCATAGCCCGTGCTAATATGGCCCCTTGGCAAGCTGCACTGACCAGAAGAGATTTGGTAGGACACAATCACCTGCTTATCACTGCCCATATGCGATTGCGTTGTGAGAAACCACGTCAATCCTGTTGACGCCACCTCACAGAGAGTTCATTCATTCCCTGCCCAACGATCCAGAGGCCACTAAATCAAGAAGAAGGAGAGACGGAGTAAAAAGGGCAAGTATAGGGAATCCCCCACCATCGAGCCCCCGCTCACCCCAACCCCTTCTCCTCAGCACAATCCCCATTCCACTCCATTGCAACCGACGACCTGCCATCGCCCGTCCCCCTCCTATCTTGCCTCCACGAAATCTCCAACGCACGCCATCGCACGCCATCGCCGTTTTACGCGCCCATCATGCTACTTCGCGCCGCTCTGTTTCCTCACTTCGCTCCGCGCTCGCCTCGCCATGCCATGCTGCGTCGTGCTCCCGCGATTCCGCGATTCCTGTACCGGACGAGGCGCAGTGCTCCCGGCCCCGCTGCGCCGCCACAACGCGTATTGGAATAATACAGATTCATTAATTTGGACCATTTATTCTCTGTATCGTTCCAATTTTAACGGATGTCCCGAAGGACTCACTGGGATTTTTTTCACTTATCTCTGGACGTAATTGCGGTCAGGTGGTGCATCCATGCCTGGCCATAAAAGCGGGCAGATACATGCAGGAAAGCCCTCATGTGACCATCTCCTCAGGGTTGTTGGTTTATCAGGTGCTCAATTGTTGGGCAGTTCATCTTCTGGGCAGGGTGCCTGGCAATAGACGCCCTTTTTAGGCTTTTTTTCTTTTTCCCCCCCCTCAAGGGTTGGGTTACTACTGCGGGCGGTATGGGCACCCCCGAGTAGTACCTTCGCCCTGGCGCCATTTTTTAATTTTATTTCTTTTTTTTTATAAAAAATTGGGAAAAGCCTTTTTGCAAGGCCTCTATCCCGGCAGTGGTGAGAGAACTGCCAGAATTGAGGCCTCGCCAATTCTATTGGTGGGGGAGCAGCACCTGCCTGAAACCGGGTCCACTGTCCCATACATCGCAACATTGTGACCTTCATATTTTGGTGACACTGGCCGGAATGCAGGTTTGGGATTTTCGATGGCCGTCTAGAACCAACAAGCTCTTTGTTATCGTCATCTTATAATGAAGGAACACTGCCCCACTGGGCGTCTTTCCCAGCAAGTGGGCCCATTTCCCCGCACATGGGCCCATTTCCCAGCAAGTGCTGCTCCCGACCAATGCATTGGACTCCTGGTTCAATAACTAAATAAATAAATAAAAAGGTATCGCCCAGCCCCAGAACTTGTAAGGTGGGACCCGGCACCCGATCACTTTGTGAGGTGGGACCCGTGGTGCCGGATATCATGAAGGACTTTTCATAACTGTTTTTGGGCCAGATGTCCTCCTGTTGATTTTTCTCTCTTTGTTTTTCCCTTTTTTTTTTCAATTATGACTTCAACCTTACGACGGTCCCAGTGCCCAAGGCGGGACATCCAACACACAAAGAGATTGATCAGAAAGATTGTCCTCATCCAAATCCAAGACACCACCAATTCTAACACCACTGGCTCGGCCCCCAAGGCTTGAAAAATCATTAACCAAAGGACACAGTGATGAGCAAAGGTTGGTGCTTCCGGTATTCTTTTGGGCCGCTGCCAGCAGTGGTATCATCAGGGGGAGCGAAACTGTTGGAGGTGGATGAAAAACTCACCCTGTTGCGTACTTCCCCGGCTGGGTAGACATGTCGCAGGCTTCGAGGACACTTTGCACACAGAAAAAAATTACCGAGTTTTCCAAGTCCACGTCATTTACTACCGTCTTCACCCGAATAAGAACACCCGGTCATTATAGCTGTATTTGGGGCAACTTTCAGACCAGATGTGGCGATATTGACAGCGATTTTATTTGGGTGAAGACGGTAGCTTTGTGTTACCTCTGCTATTTTCTGCTGTGAGAGTGTTTGCTTACTGCGTGTGTGGCACCGTTTGCCCAGATTGTCACCATGCACAAAGGTGTTGGCTTTTTTTTTTGGTGGGGGGGGGGGGGGGGGGGGGAGGACTGCCACCTTTTTAGTTTGAAATAGGCAAAAATAAAAAAAGAAGAAAAAAAGAAAAGAAAAATAAAGACAAAGTGGCGCGGATGTCATTGTTCGAGTTTCAGAATGTGCAAGTTTAGCTGGGGGTTGAAACTGTGGGCGCCATTTTTTTTGAAGTGGCATGAATGCAGATTCATGCTCCGTTACCCCTCTCCACCGAGGTCACGAACACGGAGGCCAAGAACCTTCACCATTTTTTTTGAAGTGGCATGTTTGCTCCTTTGCCCTAGCGTTTAGGGTGGTCGCAGCTGCAACAGAGCATGAATCTGCATTCATGCCACTTCAAAAACGCCTTACCACCCTAAACGCTAGGGCAAAGGAGCAAACATGCCGTTACCCCTCTCCACCGAGAGAGGTAACCTCCCTTTCAGCCACTTTCGGCCGATGCTGTTCTCTGCTTGGGCCTGATGCAGGCGAACGGTGAAGGTTCTTGGCCTCCGTGTTCGTGACGATGATCTGCACGGCCTTGTCGAAGAGCTCCGCAGTTGTAGTGAGAGTCTCCGCAACTTGAGTCAATGCGTTGGATAATGCCAGACACGACCTCGAAATGAAGTAGTGTTTGATGGCCATAAAGCCCATTGGTACGCCCGGCGTTGACGCCAAGCATTGGAACTCGGCAATCCAATCGCCGCTCGGCAAGGTGTTCTGGTGGAACGTCAGCAACTTGTCCATTGCTTTGGGTTCCGACGGCTCTATTTGGAACCGCTTATGCCACACCGCCTTCAGATCACCCCAACTGATCTTGGTATGTAGCTCGGAAGCCACCACCTCGTGCGTGGACAAGAGATTGTCCAACCAAGCTTGGCATGCCCCCCCCAACCGGGAGTACAAATACGCGTGTTTCTTGTCTTCACTGGTGTGGTGGAGCTCTAACTTCAGCTCAAACTTGAGCTCGAACAGGTCTGTCTTTGTAGAGTCGCATAAGATCTCTTGTCCATCGAACATCGGAATCGTCTCACGTGTTGACGTGCTCGGGCCAGCGGCGGCAGCACAGATCCGCTGCTCGAGTTGTCGAGTAACCGCTTGCTGTGCCCGTGCGCCGTTCGTGAGTGTTCCAACGTTGATCTCCAAGGCGTCGAGGCGATCGGCAGTGTTGGAGGGGCTGGCGATGGGGGCGGCGACAGGTCGTTGCTCCAGCTGCTTGAGGCGGCTGTTGACTTGCTTGACCTCGTTGTGGAGGGAATGGATGTCCTCCTGTTGTGCAATGCACGTCGCCAGGAGGTGCGTGAGGTGGGAGAGCAACAGCGAGATCTTGAGTCCGTTGTCACTGAATGCGCCACCCTTGGCCTAGGTCCTCCATTCCGCTGCCATATTGAGTAAGGCTCTCTCCTCCCCGAATACCTTTTCGCATCGCATGTTGCGTTCTTCATCGGCAGCCTTTGCTGCTGCCTCGTCGTGCTGGCGTTGTTGTTCCAGTGCTAGCAGACGTGCTTTCTCTACATCCTGTGCCTTCTGCTTCTCTGCGGTTGCTACCCCATCCGACCGTTGCTTGGCTTCGGTAATCAAAACCAGCATCCGGGTCTGATAGGCCTCGGCCGTTTCCCCTGGCTTCTAGTCCATGACAACTGCTTGAGAGCGCGTGAGCATAGACCAGGCGAGGGAACTGCTGACGTGGCACTCTCTGCTGCTGATGTGGCGCTGTTCGGCTGCTGACATGGCACGACTGTTGGCTGATGTGTTGCTGATGTGTCACTGTTGACATAGCCCGCTGATGTAGCCCGCTGATGTAGCCCGCTGACGTTGCCCGCTGATGTTGCCTGTTGGCATGGCCTGCTGACGTGGCGACTCACCAATGTCGTGGTAGGGAGTACCCTGAGGCAGATGAGAAGGGAAGAAAGGAGGGTGTAACAACATAGGTGGGGATGGGCGGGATTGATCGCCCAGATAAGGAGTGCAATCAGACCCGCTTTCTTCTTCAACTTCATGCATGCAACAAATGGCAAAGCACACTAGCGCCAAGCGCCCACTCAAAGTTCAGAGATATGGAAACCGAGAACACAGTTCAGATGCAAACTCGTTTCAACAGGCTATGGCGCATAAGCACATGTACATCCCAACTCTTGTCACTGTGTCCAACACCACTGTTCACACACACTCAACTTTGGATCACCCTGAATACCCCACACGTGTTCACTATATCACACACACCTACACACACACTAACACCTAACGCTAGCTATGGCGGCTATGGCCGTCGGCTACTACTAACTACATCGGGAGCAGTCTCAAGCAGTTCTGTTCGTGTAAACCAGTCGTCGTCCTCTGGTTCATGAAAAGCGAACCTGACCTTATACTGTTTTTGTGGACGACCCCTGCCTCCTGTTCGGAAGACATCTTCACCTACGATGCCGTCAATGTCATACCTTCCATCCATATCCGGAGGAATCATGAACCTCCATGATGAAAAATGTTGACTTGTGGTACAAGGCCAACTTTGACGCATGAAACACCGGGTAGGTGTGGAGGTGCGCTGGAATCTTGACTGTGTAGGACGGCCCATCCTCTCCGCCCTTGACTTCTAAGACTAGCCATGGTCCTCGGTATGCAGGCAGTAACTTTTGTGAGATGTTCTCCTCAGGAGCAAACTCTTTGGACTTGACCCAGACTAAGTCACTTGCTTGAAACTATGATGGGCGACGGTGCTTATTGGCTTGCTCTATCATTCTATGCTGGGCTTTCCTGAGGTTTTCTGTGACGGTAGCAATCTCCTTCTCGTAATGTAGTGCAAATTCCCTAGTACCGGGCGGTAGCCTTTGAAACTGATCTCGGTTCAGTCCCTCAAACGGTCTACGCGGTCTAAAGGACTTATGTAACTCATTGGGAGTGCGACAAGTCGCTAAGTGCACACTGTTACTGTATGCGCTGGCTACCTTGGGAAGCATCTCATCCCAGTTAAGCTGACCAGGTCTAATATACACTCTGAGAACTTGCTGCAGGATTTTGTTCATCTGTGCAGTCTGACTGTTAGTCTCAGGATGACGACCAGATGACATCAGCAACCTAGAGCCATAGACTCTCATCAACTCCTGCCAGTTCTGATTGGTGAACCTGGTATCTATGTCACTAACTATTGACAGCGGGAGACCATGTTCATTGACCCAGTGATCAAAGAACTTGTCTATAACTAAATTTGTTTGTGCCTCTGCAGGTAAGGGTTACTAAATCTATCAACTAAAACCATGACTTGGCTCTTGCCATGCCTACTCTTGACCCCAACATCCGTAAAGTCAATGGACACAAAATCTTCGGGTCCTGTGGGAATAGGCAAGGGTCTGAGAAGACCGAGAGGGGCCCGCATAGTGGTCTTATTCCGTTGGCAGACTTTGCAACTGCCTACATACTCTATGCAGTCAGCTTTTATACGTGGCCATGTATACGCGCGTATGAGGTGGGCTAATGTCTTTTGTCAGCCGAAATGTCCCTTTGTGTCGTGGCATTCCCCTAAGATCAAACTACGGATCTCTTCATTATCGAGAACACACAAACGGTCAGCTACGTTAGTCTTCTCAAATAGTAACCCGTCAGTAGTGCGGTAGTCTGGCTCAGACTCTGGAGACTCCTTAACTCTTTTGAGGAGACCACTATAAATAGGGTCTTGTGCATATGCCTCTTTGACTTTCTGTTGCAGGTCTCTCCCTATATCCAGATTGTGAACTATCGCTCCAAAGTAATCAGCTCTTCTACTTACAGCGTCCGCAACTACATTATGCTTCCCTTTAACCGGATTGAGCTCAAAGTCAAACTGATCTATCTTTGCGGCTCACCTAGTAAGCTTAGGTGTCATCTAGGCCTGAGTCTTCAGCCACCTTAGTGTCTCGTGGTCCGAATAGACTTCGAAGTGTCTCCCAAGCAAGTAATGCTTCCAGTGATCTAGTGCTTATCTTAGAGCGTAGAGTTCCCTCTCATAGGCAGATGTCGCTACCTTCTCTGAAGGCATCCTAGCATGCATGAACTCTACGGGTCTATACCCATTGCCATCATCTTGCTGTAAAACAACACCTATACCATACTGACTTGCGTTAGTGGTGACGACAAAAGGCAAGGATGGATCGACGACCTTGAGGAATGGATACTCGATTAAGGCCCACTTGAACTTCCTCAGGGCCGGCGTACAGTTTCCATCCCACTCCCATATTGCTTCTTTCTTTAACAACCTGCGAAGGGGTGCAGCGATGGTAGAAAAGTTCCTCAAAAACTTCCTGTAGTAATTTGCTAGGCCTAGAAACGACCGCAACTCTGTCAATGTGCGGGGTGTTGGCCAATCTTTGATCGCCGCTATCTTGCTATCCTCAGGCTTTATGCCATCCCCATCTAAGACGTGGCCCAAGTACAAAACTTGTGTCTTGGCCCATTCACACTTCTTCTCGTTAATCTTGAAGTTAGCTTCTCTTAGCTTCTCCGAGACCTGCCACAGATGGCCCTCATGCTCCTCGAGGGTCTTACTAAAAACTAAAATATCATCTAGGTATACTACCACGAATCTATCTAACCATGACCTAAACAAATCATTCATACAACGCTGGAATGTAGCTGGTGCATTTGTTAGTCCAAAGGGCATCACTATAAACTCGTAGTGCTCGTATCTAGTCCGAAATGCTGTCGTATATTGATCATCAGGATGAACCTCGATCTGATGATAGTCGGACTTCAAATCTATCTTTGAGAAATATTTGCAGCCCTGCACCCGATCCAACAGATCATCTATTCGGGGCAGCGGTATTGCATTCTTCACTGTGATGGCATTAAGACCCCTATAGTCGATACACATTATAAGCTCTCCCTCCTTTTTGGGGACGAAAATAACAGGTGCTCCAAATGGAGATGAACTGGGCCTCATCCAATCCCTCTCGAGGAGCTCATCTAACTGCGTGCGCAGCTCCTCTAGCTCCCTTGGGGACATTCTGTAGACGGCTCCCTTAGGAGTCCTACTGCCAGGCTCTATCTCAATACGATGCTTGATAGGCCGCTGTACTACTTCTGTAGGCGGCTTAGCTAAGTCTGTGTACTCCTCCAACAACTTGGCAATAGCCGGATCAAGGGGTTTCTCTTCCGTAGGCTCAGTGGCAGGCCTAACATAGGCTACAAAAACCTGCTCTTCTAACTGCTCTTTCTTCACCAATCGCACGAACGCGGGAGCATTGAGACAACAATGTGCCAGAGAGTTGTCTACTCCTGACACATGGAACAGACGAGCCGTCTTGACTTCGCCTGATGGACTAGGGAGCCTACACTCGTGCTCTCTCAAATTGAGTGCAGCCCCTGCTGCCGCTCCCCAGTCCATCCCTAGGACCATGTCAAATGGGAGGCTGTCTTCTACGAGTAGAGTCAGGGAATGCAGAACCTTTTCTACCTTCCCATCCTTCTCTAGGCAGAAGTACGCCTGGACTCCCTCTACGTAATCCTCGACTCGCATCGTGCAATTGTCAGCGCGGATACTGACTATGGGATCTGCTAGCTTCTGGACTTCCAAGTTCAGCTTCAGCTTCTGCAGCGCCTCCTGCTAATCAAAAAGAAAAGTTGGAACTTTGCAAAAAAAAAATTCCAGGAATCAATAATTACAAAAACGCGATTTTGCAAGTTTGGTAGGTCTCCCAGTCCCCCAAAATTCGAAGTAAGTAATAATAAAAAAATTCGAATTATCAGACTGCAAATGAATAATAATAATGATAATAATGAAGAATTAATAACGGAACTGCAAAAATTGCCTGCAAGTTCGGAGAATTCCAAAAAATAAAAAAACTGGGAATTATCAGATGAGAGTTTGCGCAGAAAAAAATGAACTGCCAGAACGGTTTTCCGTAAAAAAGAATTTCGGAATCTTGAAACAACGGAAAAACAACGAAGTAATGGATTTCGGAGTTACCGTTACCACTAAAATGCGTGAAAGTAAAGAGGTCAACGCAAAAGCAAGATTCAAAAAAAAAAAAAATTCGGAATTTTCGGAATAACGGGAAATAGCGAAAAAGAAATGCAAATCGAAATTTTCGTGATGCGTGAATCGGAAAAAAGAAAATAATGAATCCACGCAATATTCCGAAAGGAAAAAAAATATATATTTCGGATTTTCCAACAACGAAATTTCAAAATTCAGACAAAACGAGAATCGGAAGTTTCAGATGCTGCACTATTTCGGAAGCTGTGAGTTTTCAACAAAGGAATTTGCACTAAAGAAAAAGATTCCGAAAGAAAAATAAAATCAATTTTTGGCAGTTAGCCTGAGTTAGGTCAAAATTTGCGATTTTGGGGACTAATTAGTGTGACCTAATCAATCAATCAATCAATCAATCAATCAATCAATCAATCAGTCAATCAGTCAATCAATCAATCAGTCAATCAATGACCAATCAATCAATCAATGGTCCCCGCACACGTGTCAGATACCAACTGATACATGCCTGGCTGGGCAATGAACATGGAGCCAAGGATCCACAATGTGATGAAAAGGACTGAATGGACAATGCAATGTCAGTGAAACATCAACAGGCAATATACATCCTGATACATACAAAATGGCACAAAGTAGCGCAGTGGAAGACTTAAAGATAAGTCCTGACCTGACTGGGACTGACACGACATCCCATCATACACCACACATGTGAGAGGAGGAGGAGGGACCGCACACATGGAAGAAAAGTCCCTCCTTTGTACACGCACATGGGGATATACCACAGATGAGAGATGGGGGGGGAGAGGCGAGACGAAAATGGAGGTGAGGGAGAAGACCGAGATCCATATAGCGAAGTCCAAAAATAGTCCCTTGCTGATGCCCAATCAATGTCTGCCAGGCGAGGTAGAACCGAGATTGCAATAGCGAAGTCCAAAAATAGTCCCTTGCCGATGCCCAATCAATGTCTGCCTCAAAAATGTCGGATCAGATCCTGGGCGCGCTGCCCACGGTAACCATTGCCTGTATCCTCTGCCTGTAACCTCTCTCTCTCTCTCGTATCTGAAGAAGAAGAAAGAAGGAGGAAGAAGGAGGAAGGATACGAGAGGGAGACCGGCAAAGAAGAAGAAGATGTCGCCTTCCTTGCTGTCTCACCTGCAGGTGCTACCGCCGAACTGACCGCCGTCCTGTTGTCGTCGTGTGCAGGTCGCGGGTGCACAGGGAGTCCCAGCTATGGCGCCAGGTAAGTCCCCTAACGCAGGTATGGCCTCCGCCCCTCTGCCTTCCAGTGTTCAGCCTCCAACTCCGCAGCACAGCGCTAAACCACGCTGTGCTCAACAAGCAGCGTGTCGCTCAAGAAGTGAGCTACTCTAACTGTGTTTACCCAGCCTCAGCCCAGCTAAAGTAGCGCTGGGCCTGCTGGGCGCGCCTCAGGTACTGGCCTCAAAACGGCCTACTTGGTCTGGGCCCCTACCGGGTATCCAGACCGCGCTGCTGATGCAGCAAGGCGCCAAAACACGCCTGGCCTGAAAACGGCCTCATCCCTGTGTACCTGGCCCAAGGCGTTGCCTTGGGACCTGCAGTCCGAAACCTCGTCTGAACAGACAAATGTAGGACAGCACATCACAAAATAAATAAATAAATAAATAAGTGAGTGCTGCCTCACTGGTACCTGCGGCCTGTAGGGCCGCCGTGGACCTCCAGAGCGCGTGCTGGATGGCACGCGGCCTGGGGGGCCCTCAGCAACCGTCGGGACCCCTAAATGGGGCCCGTGTGCAGGTGCAGCATGTAACAGTTGGGGCTCCCGGTGGGGGCCCGGCTAACACAAGAACCGAGCATTTGGCAGTAACTGTGCCTCCCCTTTCATCTTAAATTTCCGCACCCCCATCGAGTAGCAGTAGTGTCTAAAGCCAACACTCTCCCACACACCAGACGAAACTCACTCACACACGCACTCACACCCATGTTGGCGGAGGACCTTACTGATACCGACTGGGAGGATCCAGCTGACTATCTCAGTTGGTTGGCACCAAGAGTGCCACAGGCGGCCATGGGGATCGAACCCATGACCTCCTGAATGCCACTTGCATGTTTTGAAATTCAGCAGGCCGCCCTAACTATACCATATTTCCTCGTAGCTTCTTTTTTTTTTTTTTTTTTCCGGGAACAGCGATCGGGGCACACCTTCTACAAGCATGGATAAGAGCCCATCATGCTTGTAGTAGGGTCCATGGAGATTGACGATGACGACTCCTGTCTTATTCGTGAGGAGCGGCATGTGCTGGGAACCGGGCCCAGCGTCCCATTACTACAACATTGTTAACACTGTTGAACGCCATTACCCCAAGCCACATTCATCGCTCTCTGATCCACCAGCTTCGACCCGCAGAAGATGGGGGTGGGTGGGGGGTGGGGGGTGGGGGGAGGGGGTTGAGTAGAAATCGAAGCCCTCGTGCCCACATAAATAGGCTGGGAGCAACTGGTGGTTTAATACACGTTCGTGGCTGAGGGCATACTCTCACTTGGACTTTTCGATACGATATCTGGACGTAATTGCGGTCAGATACGTTCTTGTCCGTTCGTAATTGCGGTCAGATACATTTAAGAAATTGCTAGTGTTAGTAACTTAGTATGCCCTGGGGGAGGAATCAAATACCAATTGTTACGTTCATAATTGCGGTCAGATACATTTAAGATATTGCTAGTGTTAGTATGCCCTGGGGAAGGTTCAAATACCAATTCTTATCTTGCTCTGCTATGGGTACGTGATAAACCCAACCGTTTTTTTTTTTTTTTTTTTTCGGTAATCCTTGCACAAGGGCCATGCTAATCTTCTTTCTCTGTATCGTTCCAATTTTAACGGATGTCCAATTTCAATGGATGTCCCGAAGGACAGTTCCTGTATGTCATTCTTCTGCAGGGGCCATTACAACCGTCTTTTCCTGTATTGTTTCTTTTTTTTTTTTTTTTTTTTAAACAAAACAAAACAGCCCCCTTCTATTCTGGGGGGCATCAGTCCGGTTGCTTATCACCGGCAAGCCTGAAAAAAACGAAGTACAGTTTGATTGTAAGAGAAGAGGAAAGCCTTACCCTTGCGGCCCTAGGCGCCTATCAAGGGGGGGACTTTTCCTGTATTGTTTCAATTATTACATGGAAAAGAAAAACAAACGAAAGTTTGCTAAATACCTGTTACATCTTCGAGTCACACGGGTCCTACCGGACCCGACTTAGGGCCGGAGGGACACACCAGGGCCTAAAGGCCCGACCTTTGAGGGTCACAGGCCCTAAAGGCCTGATTTTGCACTTTGAGGGTCACAGGCCCTAAAGGCCTGATTTTGCACTTTGAGGGTCACAGGCCCTAAAGGCCTGATTTTGCACTCAGCCCAGCGGGTAGGCCCAAACGACACTTTGTTTGGGCCTGGCGGCGCTCTTGAGGCTGCCACCCGCC
>BFEA01000438.1:984461-1015852 GCA_003427395.1 Chara braunii
AAAAAAAAAAAAAAAAAAAAAAAAAAAAAAAAAAGAGATGTGGAGTGGCGGAACGATCGTGTGAAGTTTCAGCCGGCGATAGTGCGTTTGACCGGTGTGTCAACCCTAAGTGGCACGGTGGACCTGAGTGTCGGGTGACCCTCAAGTCGTGAACCTTGCCCGCAGACAGCAGGGGATAACCGTTTGGGCCGCTGCTGAGGTTCCTTTGACAGGCCGTTGATTAGAAGACTCCAGAGAATATTCGCTACAGGTCTGACGCAGATGTCAGATTGCTCTACAGCGATTTGCTGCAGTGGCTGGTAAACGGTTAACCAAACTGATATCTTCAATCAAGGCTTGCTCAAGTGAGTTCGTTCCATGGATTTCCTGGCCCGACGTCAGACCCCGTCAGTGTCTGTCAGAGTCCGTCAGCGTCAGTCCGCGTACAGTCTAAGATCAGACAGGTTTTCAGTTGTCCTCGATCGGTGCTGACCCCCTCTCTGAGTCCGTTCGAATCTGATGACGGGTATGCTATTGACGTGTCCTGACCTCACGTGATTGCCAGTCAGTTCTGCAAATGCCTACCGTGAACGGTGTATGTCCCAGACAAAATTTCAGTGTGTCAGTCATTCCTGTCAGTTGGCAATTACTATAGGCAGTCAGAAAAGGGTCAGTCCGTTATGTGAGGTCGTCAGTCAAATGGCATATTCCTATCTTGATTACAGCACGGATTTCCCAGACTGCAATGCGGGAAAAAGAGATCGGCTCCAGTTTTTTTTTTCTTTTCTTGATTGTACAAATAAAGTCTCTCTCTCCCTTGCTGTGGAATGCTAACGGTGTTGGGAAGGCTCTTTGGCAAGCTTGATCAAAAACGATTTTGTATTTTGTTCGGGTTCCAGCCTCAGACGTAGCCATTCCGTTGACTGTTTTGGCTGTTTGCCTGAGCCTGAAACCTCCCAGACTGTTCTCTGACATTTGGCACTACCTGCCGTGTACCCCCATACCTTTAGACAACGCAGTCTAACTCTCGTTATCTGAGTTCTCAGTGTGAACAATAATCTGAGTTATTTTACTTCTATTTTATTTGTATGTAACTGACAAATAAAATGTTGAACGACCAGAATGGCAGAGGAGATGAAGGAGAAGGTCGGGGAAACATCCACGCCTGACAGAGAGGGGAAACAAGAAACAGTAGTGGAGGACCCGGTGGAAGCCCCCCTGCGAGCAGCAAAGGAAATTGCTGCCAAAGCTCAGAGGAAAGTGGAAAGAATTTAGAGAGAACGGCAGAAGCGGTCCAGAAAGGAAAGACAGCAGCCAGACAGGCTGAGCTGCTGGAGAGATTTGAGAAGGCCAAGTCTGATGACCGTGTTTCTGAGGTTGTTCAAAATCATGCAGAGTGGGCCCTGCTGGAATCCGCTCGTACCAAAAACGTTTTCTCGGCCTGGGATGACAGGATCACAGCTGTAGGGACCAGACTGACCTCAATGGACGCCACTATCAGATGCCTTCTTCAGGCACTTTCCACCATCTCCTACCTACACTCCTACTCCTACTCCTCCTCCCACTCCTCCTACCCCTTCACCCGCAACCCCACCACCACAGTAACCCCATCCTCGCATAGTCCCCACACTGGGACCAAATTCTGGCTATGTACAGCCTGGACAGCGGTTCCCAAGATGGCCCAGCCTGACAAGTTCACTGGGGAAGACCCCAAGTGGACATCTCAGACTGGATAGCCCAAATGAGGTTGTACCTCAGGGGCTATACCTGTCCAGAAGTGGACAAGGTACGTGCCACAGTGCCCCCCTTGGCAGGGGCTGCGCTGAAGTGGGCAACTTATGAGGCCAACACGGCGCAGAACCATTTAGATGATTGGATTGTTTTAATTGGCCTAGACACTATCTTTCAGGGTCTAGAAACCAGATTTGCTGATAAGGAAAAGGCCCGCAAGGCTGATAATGAGCTTGTGAGACTAGGCCAGGGTGAATGGCAAGGATCTCTCTCCAAGCTCTATGCTGAGTGGGAACGACGAACATCAACCCCCGGTATGGAAATGTATGAGCAGGACAAACTGACATGGTTTGTTAGAGCTGCTCCAGACACATATTCCAAAGCCCTGTACGCTGCAGGCCACAAGGATTGGATGTCTTTTGGCAGGGCAGCACTGGACATGGAGGCCACCCTTCATCTCCAGTCCTCTTCCCATAAGGGAAGCACCTCCTCTTCCCAGAGCAGGAGAAGGGAAAAGGGGGGATTTTATGCTGCAAGTTCTGATGGCGACTCTGCAGGCTCTCACCAGGGGGGATCTGCTTCCCCAACTAGTCTAGATGCAGGAGACGCATCAGATCAGGCCGCCCTGCTGTTGGGTCAAACTCTGATGGAGCTTCATAAAGGGAAAAGTCAGTTTCAGCCCCAAAAACCCACTGGTCCCAAGGGTTCGGGCAAACGCCAAAGCGGTCAGCAGGCACCCAACCTCCTAAAGGGTGCCCAATGTCCAGCTAATCCCATGGTTCCGGCCACATTCCCTTGGAGAGATCTTAAGATTCCAAAGGGAGCATGGCAAAAGAGAAAGTATCAGGGAGTGTCTGCGTTGTGCAAAAAAACACTTTGTCAAAGACTGCCCTACATGGGCAAGCAAGAGTTCAAAAAACTGAGCAGGCCAGCAGAGGTAGCAGCCACCCCTGCTGAACTGCATTCACCCTTTGTGGAAGGCGAATCTGTCCATGAGCCTATGTGTATGGAGGTTGCAACTAACTCTCTGTATTTGTACAGTGAGCTCTTTCTGGATGAGCCCTTATCGGAGGAAGAAACTGGTCAGCTCTCCTCCCTTCATCTCCAACTGAAGGAGAAGAGAAAAGTGAAGTCAAATTTGATTTTTCTCAAACCTTTTATTAATAGAACTCGGATCAAGGCATTGCTAGACTGTGGTGCTACACGGAATGTCATCTCCCCTACAAGGGTACAGAAACTCACCTGGGACTCAAGGAGACCTTGAGCATCCATTATGCATACAAGTTGGGTATGCCCTGTCTGTTACAATCCAACAGGTCATCAAAGGTGTGTCAATCATCTTTGATGTCAAAGGAGAAGTCAGACATAGCCTGAACTTCTATGTGGTTCCACACTTGCCTTTTGATCTGGTTCTGCGCCTAAAATGGTTGAGGGCAACTAATCCATGCATTGATTGGGTTGTGCCTAGTATTCAATTAAAGACTGAACAGGGTGAGCTCAGACCTTGTGTCTTAGCAACAAACTATCACCCTAAGACAAGTTCCTATTGCCTGAAGACATTAGAATTCTACAACTTGTCTAAACAAACTGACTACAAGAATCTCTTTGTGGCCTATGTGGCCCAAACTGATTCATCCACCCCTCAGTGTAACCCTATCATCCAAAAGGTGGTTGATGAGTATATTGACTTAACTCAAGAGCCTCTTGGACTTGTCCGTTGGCAGACTAAACATCGCATTGAGACCTCTCCTAAGGGCAGAGTATATAGAATGTCTTTTGTTGAGTTAGACGAGCTAAGGAAGTCGTTGGAGACACTAACTGAGAAGGGTTGGATCAGGCCCCGTTCATCTAAGTATGAAGCACCAGTTTTCTTTGTCCCAAAGGGAAATGGTGAATTCGGGATGTGTATTGACTACAGGGGTCTAAACAAGATCACCATGAATGGATCAAAGCCCTTGCCTAGGATCGACGATCTGCTGGATATGGTGCAAGGCTGCAAAGTGTTCAGCAAAATCGATCTGAAATACCAGTATCATCAGATCAAAATGGTTGAGGAGGATGTTCATAAGACTGCCTTCAAAACCCGGTATGGCACCTACAAGTTTTTGGTCATGCCTTTTGGGTTATGCAGTGGCCTGGAAATCTTCCAGACAGATATGAATAAGATCTTCAAACCCTTTCTAGATCATTTTGTTGTGGTTTACCTGGATGATATTTTGGTGTTCAACAAAAAATGTTGTTGACCGTGCTGATTATCTTAGGAAAATTCTGCAATTTCTAAAAAAAAACAAATACAAAATAAATGTGAAAGAGTCATTTTTCAGTGCTTCTTCTGTTTTGTGTTTGGGACATGTGATTTCGGCAGGTAGTCTTTCCCCAAAAGGCTCTAAGGTGGCTGTTGTTAGGGAAATCACAGACTGTTAGGGACATTAGGTCTTTCATGGGACTGGCCACTCCCCTGACTAACCTGTTGGCAAAAGATGTTCCTTTTAGATGGACACCTACATGTCAATTGGCTTTCTCCAAATTGAAGAAAGCCTTAACCCAAGCACTTGTGTTGAAGTTCGCTGACCCTACTCTGCCATTTGTGTTGACCACTAATGCCAATCAGTATAGTGTAGGGGTTGTCCTTCAACAAGATGACGAGTTTGACCTCGAGCCTGTGGAATTCATGAGCAAAAAAATCAACGCTCAAAATATCCAAGCAGCTACTTACGAGAAAGAATTGTTTGCCCTTGTGAGTGCCCTCAAACAATGGAAACACTTCTTGCTGGGAAGACACTTCAAAGTTTATTTTGATCATTCAACCTTGCAGTGGATGAAGACCCAAGGGGAGCTGAACGTTAACTTCGCAACGTACATTCAGTTCATCGACTCTTTTGACTTTGAAGTGAAGCACAAAAAGGGATGTTATAACAGAGTTGTAGATGCACTTTCTGGTAGGCCTGACACTTTTTTTGCCATTTTTCAAACCTACTCATTTGGAGATTCCACTCGTGAGGTCATCGTTGATGATCTGCCTCAAGACCTTGTTTTTGACCCTATAGTCAGGAAGTTGCAGGTTGATCCCAATTCTAAGTCAAGTTATGCCCTGACTTCAAATCTCCTGTATACAATCATGAGGGTGAGGAACGCTTGTGTATCCCTGGTGATCACAAGATCATAACCCATTTGATCTCAAGTAGTCATGATGCTCGTGGTCATTTTGGGTTTTGAAAGACTTATGCTGCCCTGATTCAGCATTTCTACTGGCAAAAAATGAAAGAGGACACACTACTGAGAGACATGTGAGTTATACCAAAGGAACAAGGTCCACAAACGACCTCTTATGAGCCTGCTCAAACCTTTACCAATCCCTAAAGGACCAGGTGAGTCTGTGTCTATAGACTTTACTGACTTAGGCAAGACCACCCCTCGAGGGATGAAACAAGTAATGGTATGTGTAGACCGGTTCTCTAAGTATGCAAAGCTTATCCCACTGCCTGCTAAGGTTAGAGTGCCTCTTATCAGAGAGGTATTCGCTGAGAGGCGGGAGAGTGTCCATGAACACCCAACCTCCATTGTTAGTGACAGAGACCTACACTTTTGCAGCAATGAGGGGCAATCCTTCTGTCAGGATTATCTCCACCCCACGTTAAACATGACATATGATAGACATCTGGAAGCCAATGGACAGGCTGAAGTGATGAATCAGATCTTGTTTCAATTGCTGCGCCCTATGATCACACCAAATCAACAGGATTGGGACAAACATTTATCCAAGGCACAATTCATGTACACTGCTTTTGTTCATAGTACGACTCGTTTCACCCCTTACAGAATGCACTGCGGTAGCGCAAGATAGCCTCTCGACAACATTATCGATAAGACGAAGCCCAAATTGACCCCTGGCACTGCTGAGTTCGTCCCAGACTATGAGAAGGATTTAGAGAAGGTCAGAGCTAGAATGATCGAACAGGCTAACGAACACAGATAGCCTTCTCCTCTCCGTCGTGGGCACTGGGTTTGGGTAAACATTCAGCACTAACAGATGAACAGGACATCTCACAAAAGTTGTTGGACAGATTCGTTTGGACCCTCTTATGTCCTCCCTGTACCCCCACACGTCCAGACCTATCTTGTCTTCCATGCTTCAAAAATTCAGTCTTGTTGACTCATTCCCTAATCGGCCACAACAGTTTGGGCCTCCTATCCCTGGAAAGGGATATGAAGTCGAAAGCATTGAAGATCAGTAGGGCACAAGCCCCAACTGTGAATACCTTGTCAAGTTATTTTTCCAACCTCATACTGAGGACCGTTGGTTTACAAGACAGGAACTTCTCAAGTCTGCAACTTCAGTCATCCAGCTCTACGAGGCTGTGCAAACTGGGAAATTGCCCAGACAGTCTCGTCGTTATGAACTCATATTACTATTTATATTATTTATAAGCTACAATTAACTTCTACTTTTTTTGTTGCATCCGGGATTTGAACCCCCTACCTTTGTTTGCTGTGTTTGTCATTTTGCCCTGTTTTCTTGTTTTTGCCTGTTTTGATTATTGTGGGGCTTGACTCTGTGACCTGCTGGTTGTTAGCTAGGCCCTTAGTGGTAGGTCTAGGACTGCTAGGACTCGGTAGATGTTTCTGGTAGGGCTCTAGGTCGTGAGGCTGGCTGCCCATTTGTAGACAATAGGTAGCAGCGAGTAGTACTGGGTCGTTTGCATCTCGTTTTACTGGGGAAACTCTGCCCGCCCGTTGCTGGAGCGCTGCTGCGCTATTTTGGGCGAGGTCATCTTCTTCCTCGAAGCCCAGCTATAGCTCGGGTTGGGAAAGGACGTTGAGGACTGCACTGCTGCTATTTTGTAGCTCTGCATGAGAGCTTCCACAGGACTGTGTTGTTGGGTTTGGGTGCTGCCACTCTCCAGTTGGAACGGTTGTCTCGTGCTGTTCCTCGTCACGAAGAACTCCATCTTCTTCGAAGTGTTGGAATGGTTGTCTCGTTCTTCATCACGACTTCCGGCGCTGCACGTCCCTGCGGGTGCTGAGCTGGCGCTGTTATCATTAGGGTTGCTGGTTCAGATTGGCACGCTCTGACAGCTGTGGGGTTACTGCTGCTACAGCAGGCATAACCTGCGATATGAGGTGCCGAGGAGGAAGAAGAAGACTCCTGTATATTTCGTTGAACACTTGTTTCTGGTTGAAGTTCAATCGGATACATGACACATAGCGAGGAGGACCACATCCCTAAACCACAACGTTATCCAGCGATTGGCAGTGGGCACACACAGTCTTCCCCAAATAGAACGTGGGTTCCTTATACCTGTATTTGGAGCAACTGTCAGTCTAAATGCATCCAAAATGACCATACATTGTATTTGGGGGGGGAAACACTAATGGCCTCCCATGTGTAGATGGATCTTCAGCAGCAATGAGGCAGCTCTACAACCTGCCGCGACCCCCAAGCACAAGGAAGTCTTTCTAAATTTTTAAATTCTTATTATTCTTTTCATTTACGTTGCACCCGTTTTATTTTTTGTACTATTATATGGCTAATTCTTTTAAGCCCAAAAACCAATTCAATAACCTGTCGATTCTGGACAGGTTATTGAGGAAAGCACTGCTTCTATTTCGTAGCTCTGCATTAGAGCTTCCACAGGATTGCGTTGTTGGGTTTGGGTGCTGCGACTTTCCACTTGGCAGCCGTATCTGCTGTTCCTCCTCACGAGGAACTCCATCTTCTTCGAAGTGTTGGAACGGTTGTCTCCTTCTTCATCACGACTTCCGGCGCTGCACATCCATGCGGGTGCTGAGCTGCCGCTGTTATCATTAGGGTTGCTGGTTCAGATTGGCACACTGTGACAGCTGTGGGGTTACTGCTGCTACGGCAGCCATAGCCTGGGATATTATTCTTTTTTCTTTTTTTTTTTTAATTTGGACCATTTCTTGATTTATGCGTGTCATCCTTACTTGCGCAGGGGCCATGCTAATCTTTTTTCTCTGTATCGTTCCAATTTTAACAGATGTCCCGAAGGACCTGGGATATTATTCTTTTCATTTACTTTGCACCCTTTTCAGTTTTCTGATTTTTTTACTTTTATATGGCTAATCCTTTTAAGCCCAGAAACCAATTCTATAACCTGTCGAATCTGGACAGGACAGCCTTTCAGGCTTTTTTTTAATTGTAATTATGGTATTACGGGGAACTCCGTAACAGCCACATCCGTGCTCAAGCCTCGAACGAGGGAACATGCAGGAGCTGCACCCACCAGCAGGTATATACCTGCTACGGCAGGCAGGCGATACCGGCCAGGGGTCAGCCGGTACCATCAGGACCGAGCTTTCTTCGATGGGCCAGTCGCTGTGCCTCCCCTCCGGTCCCCTCCCCTATGAACATCAGCAGTCTCTACTCAATGCCATTCGGGGGCACCAACGGCATATGTCTAGCTGGCAGGCGCCAACCTTGCCCAGGATGGTACATGAGGCCAATGGGGATTGAACCCAAGACCTCCTGAATGCCACTTGCGTGCCTTACCAACTGAGCTAGGCCACACAGAAAGAAACACCAAAAAAAAAGGTGCTGACACAGCGCAACATGCCAGCTCGCTTTGCCAGTACGATACAGAACAGCCCATTACGTGCGATCCATTGGAGCTCGATCCGTTGACTGATCACAAACACCTGCAAGCGAGTCTTCACCTGCGAGGCTTCACCTGTATAAGCCTTGACAGTAGTGGTAGCTACGTACAGATCGTGACTCGAAAGAATTTGAAAGATGATGAAAGATTTGAGAGAAGATTATAGCATACTTAAAATAAAAATAAAAATAAAACACAAACACGCACACACACACACACACACACACACACTCACACTCACACACAAGTGAGTCAGCGACTACATTCATACTGATCAAGTAGCTATTTTTAAACTCAGCAATATGGCACAGGGATGGCCCTGGCCACACTCCTTGGCCACATTCCGTCAACATGGTCAGAGGATAGAAACAGGTCCGAAAACACCAGAGGGTACGAAATCCATGTTTTTGACATGTGTCGCTAGAGCATCAACAGCAGAGACTGGCCAAACAAACAAAAACAAAACAAAAAAAAAAAGTCAATACACAATGATGCCTGCGGGACCGGAGGAGATGTCCAATCATCTCCAAACGAATTGTGCCTACGCTGCTGCGTCCTGTGCCTGCCAAAATCACTCCCTGCTCCGTAAATCCTGAGTCGAAAATTACCTGAAGGCCGTAAATCACTCCCTACTCAGTAAATCCTGAGTTGTCCTTCCTGACATCCGTTAAAAAAAAAAAAAAAAAAAAAAAAAAAAATCGGAACGATAGTACAATACAGAGAAGATAGATTAGCATGACCCCTTCACAAGGATGACACGCATAAATACGTACTAGTCCAATTTAAATAAGAGCCCTGACTGGAAGACTGTATACAATGTGCGACCACTTGGCGGAGTTATATGTCTTTCTTTTCTGTTGAGCAAAGAAAACCACAAAGCTGTAGAATCATTCTATCAACAAACAATAATAATAAATTATAAAATAATAATAATAATAATAATAATAATAATAATAATAATAATAATAATAATATACCCCTGTTCACATTTGAGGGACATGGCGAATGGCACTCTCTTCACCACATGGTGCATGTGAAGGAAGAAGGTGCAAGTGTCTGACGAAGAACCAAAAAGAAAAAGAAAAACAGGTGGCCATCTCCGGCGCCTCGAACTGCCCACTCTTTGTTAGACACCAGTTCGTCAGAAGCTACATCGCGCTCTTACATTTAAAAAGCAAAAAAAAAAAAAAAAACAGCTGGGCGCTTACAGGTTTACGCGGCAAGGCCGCGAGCTTTCATCCCGGGCCGGTAGTAAATGCGGGTGGGGCCACTATGAAAAGGCCAAGTTGGAGGCTCATGTGCCTTGGACACAAAGCAGTCGTACTGCCCACGCGCTTTCAAAACAAAAACTGAATTGGAATTAATCACTGAAAACACCAGTTCGCCAGACGCTAGACCGGGGGGGGGGGGGGGGGGGGGGGGGAATTAAAAAAAAAAAGACAGACAGGACGTTAAGGAATTACGTGTTAAGGCCATGATGCTCCCTCCCTGGGCCGGTAGTAAATGCATCTGAGGGCACTATGGAAAGTGCCAAGTTGGAGGCTCATGTGCCTTGGAAGCTAGCTTTCGTCAGCTTTTGTCGGGGTGGTTGAAAATTCCCAACTGGTACTGTTAAAGATTGCTATAGAAGGGTCCACAGGACAATCAACACAACTGAGATCATCAAACAGACTTGTGCCCAAGACTCCCACTTGGACACGGCGGACTCAGTTGCTCACCTCACTCCAGATTCCCAAAGGGCGCTTCGATGGCAAATATTGTACCGCTGCTGCCGACTCCAGCACGGTTTACGTCAAGGTCACAGCTGTAGCACCATGGAGTGCTATCCCCTATATGGCTCCTCGACTACTGCGGCTCCTCGACTCAACCGCAGGTAGGAGATCTGGAACACTGCCTTTACTAGCGAGGCAGATATGGCAGTGGTGGAGTGCAGCATGGGGATGCCTCACTGATACTGACCTCCAATGGGACCTGGAAGTCCTGCTCCTTGGTCAGTCGCTAAAGATCCCCTCCTCTCAGTCCCCTTTCCAGTCAAACATTTTCCGCTGTACACGGTTAGAGGTTCTCATGACAGCATGGCGAGCACACTGCTCCCACGAATACAAAGAGCACACATTTGGGTTCCACCAGGCCAGGCAGCACATTATAGACACAATCAGGTGTGGTGCAACTTAAAACTCTATCCACAGCACACAGCAGGGCCCGATGACAAGAGCCAACAGATGACTTCACGCAAACGTGGCTGCGCCCAGATCGCAAATTGATTGAACCTGTGACCTTCAACTTAGAAGGTTGTTGCTCTATCCAGCTGAGCTAAGAATGCAACTCACCCAAAAGAGTCAACGCAGCCGCCACAACAAGACAAGCAGCTTATTTTATTTATGTATGCGCTCATCCACGCGTCCCCCCGGATACGGGGGCAAAGAGCTAGTGAATAATCAGTTTAAGTAAACTTCATTCCGTTTGGAATATACAAACCAAAAGTCAATCCTAATCACCCATTAGATATGTTCTAAAGTTCTCCATATATTGACTACAAAAATTCAATGTTTTATAAGTCATAAGAGTGATGAAAAAAGATCATACCATGTATGTTTCATAACGAGCGCAACCGTCGTTTTGTGTTGCTAAGACATCGTGAAACAGTTTTCACCTTTGGCAGTAGCCGATGCAGATCCCAGGGGTCGATCCCTTGACCTCAGCTTACCTGTGTACAGTATCTGTACAGTTCCCTGGAGTTGAACCCGTGACCTGCACGATAGCCAGTGGTAAGTAGGTCACCGTAGGTTGTAGGCTGTAGGAAGATTCGAACTGTAGACCTGTAGGGTAGGAGTCCAAGTAGAGTCCAGAAGCCCAGCTTTAGTCCTTCTAGAAGGTCGGCAAGTGGTCAAGTGGTGAGTCTAAGGTAGGCCCACGTTTTTCAGACGAAGACAAGTGGCAAGGTCAACAGGTAGGACCTCAGTGCAACTGCACTGAGTCGACGGTACGACTGCCTACAGTCAGGAGAAGGGTCTAGAGAGTCCCAGTCCAGTCCAGCAAGTACCACAGGGGGACTGTGAGCACCAGGGGCCGAAGGTAAAGGGCCTGTCTCTTATACACATCTAGATGTGTATAAGAGACAGGTGCAAGGAGGTCTGCAGATGAGCCCGGGAGGACGCAGTGGGCAAGAGAGGAGGAGTTAGCATAGCGATAGGTTAGAGGCAGCCATAGCTGCCATAGCTGTAGTTAGTAGTGAGTGTGTGTTGTGTTCGAGTGTTAGAGTGATGCGTGTGGGATATCCAGGGTGATCCAGTGTATGTGAACAGTGAGATGTTTGGGCGCTGAAGTCGCCATAGCCATTTGAGAGTGAATTCGTATCTGAAGCCATATCTCTGAGTTTTGAGTGGGCGCATGTCGCCAGTGTGCTGTGTTACTGTTTACATGTGTGAAAAGTGTGTTTGAAAACGAGTCTGATTGCAATCGCAACGATGTGCTGCACTCACAAAAAACTGCCAGTGATATACTGGAGGAAGGATGGGATGACGTCAAGTCCGCATGGCCCTTATGGGCGGCTGGTAACCAGGTTCCGAAATCCAGACTCCCAGCTCGCTCTTTCGAGCCACATTTCTTCGTAGAGGCTCGCTCGAGCAGAAAGGTCTGGCCAGAGTGGTTGGAGACACTCAAAGAGACTCACCAGTACGAAGAGATATTTATTGACTGCAGTGACCTTGACGACACACAGCAGCTCCGCTGGAAACCATGGTGGCAGACTGAAAGACAACAGAAGCGCAAACCGCTGCGGGTGTTTACACGCCCTTTGTCGGGCCTGCCTGTCGCCACAGTTCTAGCTGACGGCCAGTGGTCTGCGCTTCCATTGTCTTTCATACTCGCTGCACATACCCCCCCGCCAGCATCACCTCATCCCCTCCCCCTATCTCACCCCCCAATGCCTTGGAGCCAACAGACAACAACAACGACAAAATGACAAGGACAGGTCTAAGGAGGGCCTGACCGTATGATCAGGAAAACACACGAGTTTCTACTTACGGCACGCAGAGTGAGGGGTCTGCTGGCCCGCATGAACTGGGGGTCAAACATAGGAGATAGCACCAAGCCCCAACACAATGATAAGAGGGGTAAGAGTGCTGCGCGGAAGAGAAGAAATAGAATACTACTCAGGTCCTGTCTTAAACACTCTTAGCGGTATCCATGGAACAAAGTTGTGCCACAACCAACCTTGTGCTGTCACCTAGGCCACTAATCTCAGGCCACTATGCACATATACCCTAGCAAATGCATAGGAACCTACAGATTGCAGTCACTTCAGGTCAAATTACCCCCTTTGTAGATGGGACCTACAGATTGCAGTCACTTCAGTCACATATCTGTTCAAGCAAACAGTTGCAATGCCTAGGGACGCTGGACCCGGTTTCCAGCAGCAGTTGCAGCTCCACACCATTAGATGGAGCCTTCCTGAGACTGCTAGTGGTGCCTGCTCTTATCAGCACCCCTAGCATCAGCTCGGGTTGTTAAAAAAAAAAAAAAAAAAACTCCCAAGGCTATTGCAGACCTCCTTGGACGGTGCCCGACCAACACCCAAAGTCTGGACCTGTTGCTGTCTTGAAGGGTGTCCATCTGCTGGTAGGGAGCAGCACCTGCTGGGAATCGGGTTCCGCGTCCATGTACAACGTTGTGGATCCAAGTACCCTCCAGGCTGCGTGTGTGTTTGTTGTGATGGATTCCACGGTGGAGACTCTGGCCTTCATTAAGTCATCATGTGTTCTGTTTTCGTTCACGTGCACAGCGCATCCATTAAGTCATCATGCTGCCATTAACATTCGGCAGGCACATTAGGGTGAACACGTTTATCATAGAGGGAAAAGCAGGACGTCCCTCGGGAGGTGGGAACCAGTTCGGTAGTGCCACGCTGCATCCCCCACCAGGCCCACACCTGGGACACCCTCCTTAGGTTTCCAGAGGGCTTCTGATCGTGAGCCCGTCTGGTATCGGTAGCCATCTGTGTAGTATTTGCCATCGAAGAGCTCTTCTGCGTCTTGTCGGCTTGATGCGTTAAAGGACTGGCCAGTTAATCCTTCGGAGGTCCAGTAGATTGGAGACGAAGGGTTTTTTTTTTTGTTTTTTTTTTTTTTTAACCACGCCCCTGCCAGTGTTAGTGGTGCTGATAAGAGCAGGCACCACTAACACCCAGGGAGAGGCTCCATCTATTGGTGGGGAGCGTCACCTGCTGGGAAACCGGCCCAGCGTCCCAGATACAAATAACTTTGCAACATATCAGGGAAAGAATCATTGTGGGAGAATCCTGCCAGCATTGATTACCCTGGCGTCCAGGGGATTGACTGAGCAGGAGGTGGGGGGGAGGGGGGGAACCTCTACACCTTGGAAATGGCGCCAGATACCTACTGTCACTCACTAGTTCCTCCCTCCCCCACCCAGTTTGAACTGTGTAAACTRTCCCTTTCCAAGTCTTCGTCTTGCACCCCACTCTTYTGCTTGGTGGGGAGCAGCACCTGCTGGAAACCGGGTCCAGCGTCCCTTGTATACACTTGGCACCAGATGACTACTATCTCTTCCTGGCTCCCCCCACTTCCGAGTTYTSAAGAACAACCCTTCCAAAATGTTTGTCTCAGTAGAACATACCCCAAGCAGGATAGCATCATGGAGACCAGTTGGAAGCAGACCGACGACGACGCCTGTTCATGTCACACCATACCATTGCATGTCCACCATTGCCATCTGSTGTGGTGGGAAGGGGTCGGGGAAGTCCRCGGGCGRTCGGAGAGGGATTTGCTGGTCAATCTTGGTCCAATCATTAAGGTGTATGCAGTAGTCTCTTCGGAAGTCGTCCCATTCCTGCCCCTGTACTTGTCCACCCTCCCAGCGAATACATGCCATCCATCCCCCTTGGTCGCCACCCAACCAGTCTTCTGCAAATTGATTTATTGCTTGTTGGACATCTGTCTTTCGATGATATAAGTCCAGTTGGTTTTTTACTTTCTGCCACGGGGTAAGGAGTTCTTGGTTGATGAATTGTCTGATCATTTCTGTCACCTCCTCCCCTTCTATCCGGACCCCTTCGATAGCATGTATGCAGCATTTCCGCCACAATGCCCAGATGATGGCTCTCCTGCCTGTTCTGAACATGTTGTTTTCAAAGGCCCTGTCGATAGGAGATGTCCAAGCCTCGCAGAGCAGTGTCCTCCAGTCCCATGGCCAGCCACCTCCTGCTCAGTCAATCCCCTGGACGCCAGGGTAATCAATGCTGGCAGGATTCTCCCACAATGATTCTTTCCCTGATATGTTGCAAAGTTATTTGTATCTGGGACGTTGGGCCCGTTTCCCTGCAGGTGACGCTCCCCACCAATAGATGGAGCCTCTCCCTGGGTGTTACTGGTGCCTGCTCTTATCAGCACCACTAACACTGGCAGGGGCGTTACATGTGCTAAGTATAAGAAGAAAAAAAACTGATTCAATTTGTCCAATAGTTACATAGGGTGCTTCCACAGGTTGGATTGGAAAACATAAGCTCAGTGAACTGAATTGGGTGCCAGTCTGCCAGAGGAATTCTGGAAGAAGTTAAAGAGATAGTAAACTGCTTTTGAATAATTGGCTGCTGAGTGAATTGAGGGGGGGGGGGGGGGGGGGGGAATTGTGGAGTAATGGGCGCTCCATTCTATCTATTCCATGGTAAGAAGACAGTAGAAAGGGCCTGTTGTGGTTTGGAGGGAGCGCCATGGGATCGTTGAAACTCAGATCTGGGAGCGCTGCTGCTGGGGAGGAAGAACGAGAGCTGCTCGCACTGCATGGGTATAGCAAGCAGCCCCACATGAGGAGGGGGAAGAAGGGGGCAAGGGAGAAGAAAGGGCGCGGTGAGGTTTGGAGGGAGCGTCATTGGTTCCGTTGGCTGAAAGGCTATTCCCACCTTAGTAGCCTGAAAGGCCCAGTCTCTCTGATCTATCGATCCAACAGTGGTTGCAGTACTTGCGACCAGCATTCGTCTTTGCCTGTGTACTTCCACATTTCACCTTGCCCGACCCTACCATACTTCATTCCCACTCATCAGGGTCTTAGCTCACTGCTTTCTTTGATCTTAATTGGCCTTCCTTTCTTTGACAAGCTACGCGGGAGTCAGAAAACTGAGTTATGATGGCACTGCGGGCCAACATACAGTTTCGAATTGCATTTCTTGCAACTTTGATTATGCTGACTGCAGGCTGTCTCTCCGCCCCTGCGTGGCAGCGGTGAATACTCTCAAGTGCGCCAACTTCTTTTTTCTTTTTTTCTTTTTTCATGCGTTCAGAGTTTTGCACAAAAGTTCTGAAAGAAAACAGAGGCATCGATTTGGTGCTGATCTTTCCACAAAAGATACGAGGTAAGAAGGATGGCAATAAAAAAAATACGGCCGCTAAAAAGCTTGCATTTGCATTTGCATTGTGTTCTTCCCTTCTGTTACCAGTTACTGCCAAAATGGCAAACTTGCGAACCGAAAGAAGTCATTCCGCAAAGTTCAAAGTTCAATGGATCAGTGCTGCCGGACCAAAATGACTGGCACTGCCATCCAAGAGAAAAGAAAAAACACGGTGCTGGGGTTTCGGCAAAGCTCGGCGCACAGGGGGAAATCTGCCTCGGCAAAAACAGAGTCAGATGTACTGGTGGTTTAAACACCACTACCCTCGGCAAAAACAGAGCCAGGCTTGTAAACAAAGTGCTGGGGTTTTGGCAAAACTCGGCGCACAGGGGGAAATCTGCCTCGGCAAAAACAAAGCGTTTGCAAGCCTGGCGAAGTGAACCAAAACAATGTGGGCCAGTTTCTTTTGCGCCAGTATTTGTTTGCCATGCATATTGTATTTTGAAAAATATTTTCCTAATATAAGTTCAATCCATGCCTGATCTCTTCATATTTTTTTGGTCGATATTATGATCAAAACATCCCCAAAGTTCGTACTCTCAACATTTTGCAAAAGGGCAGTGACCACCCACAGCCAACCCTGCCGGCCTACCCGCGGTCAATCCCAGGCAGGCTGCCAATGCCCCCTCTTAAACCACCAGTACTTGGGCCATATATTGGCCGCGGGCCATTGTCGTTAACGCCCCGCAAGTTTCGGAGGCCCCGGGTACTGGACCTGAAAGGCTGATGCCGCCACCCAAAACAATTTTTTTTTTTGTTTTGCTGGCGGGTCGGCGTGAAACGGCGCGCAGGGCATTTCAGGCTCGGCATCGATAGCTGGGCCAAGTACTGGTGGTTTAAAAAAAGAAAACAACATCTTGGTGTCCCTCCGCCGTCCACGGGACAGGTCGCCGACAAGTCCTTGCCGGCAACTGAGCCGAAGTTGCCATTTTTTGGGTGTCAGTAGCAGTGGATGCAACTCGTCCCCGCCCATAATATTTGCTGCTCAGGGAAGGCCCCGTAGTGCGACAGGTGAGGAAGCTATTGGGCCCAAGGAAAAGGGGCAAATGGACTTCACAACGTCCTGCTGGTACATGCTGTGCATGTGGAAACACATGCACAGGTGCAGAAGGCTTCAACAAAAGAAAAACGCAAAAAAAAAAGGGTGAAAGACGGAAGGCATAACGTCCCCTTGCTATTGTCAGAGACCTCCTCTCATGGCAGACCCAGAGGAAAAGACGCTAGCAGGGCAGAAGATACGAGGAGAGGAGGGCAGAGGAAAAGACGGTGTGCTCACATTACAAAGCTCTGGACGTGATTGCAGTCAGATTCATTGAGGTCTGCCCCAGTTTGCCCTGACTGCAATTGCGGCCAGACTTGGATGAATCCGGCTGCAATCACGTCCAGAGCTTTCAAAGTGAAGGTCTGATGTGAGCATGCCCTCAGCCACTGGTAGGGACAAGAAACATGAAAGAGATTCGTGAGATTCCTTTTCTTTTTTTTTTCTTTTTTTTTAAAGATCCAGTCTATTCGTGGGAAGCAGCACGTGCTGGGAACCGGGCCCAGCGTCCCATATGAACATACATCAGTTTGTAACACTGGGGCCATTACCCGGCTTCGGCTGAGAAAAACCTGAGAATACAGTGCTTCAAGCACTTACGAAATCAGAAACCTTCGAAAATTCTAATGCTGATGATACTAATGATACCAGTGATGATGACAAAAGAATATAGCTACTCATGCTGAATCAGCCATACTGGACTCCTAATCCTGAACAACTCCAAGCCCTCCCTTACCAGGATATTGCAACTCAGGAACAAGACAAACCTAACCCCCCACTGCCATAGCTGATCTCTTCTCACTACCCAGACTAACCYCACCCCATAAGTTGTCAAGGTAGCCCCCCCTGGTTCACCATTGGCTTGCTTTCCTCCCTCAGCAAACCCCAGATCTCTCTACAAGGCCTCCCACCCCTGCCAATTGCAGGTTACAGGGCTATGCCCCAGCTCCGGMCAGCGTTGTTCTGGCATCGGCAATCCAGGAGCACAGAACAAAGCAACTTCAGCAGTTATCAGTCTAGGTTCGACAATCCCTGAATTCCTATATCCTAAATAAAGAAGAAGACCAGGTGCTGCCAAGATTGTAAAGCAGCGGATGGCTGGTTTTTATTAGATCATGAAAAGGATACGCTTCCATTGGTCACAGCTCAAACCAATCCATACCCACTGTACCCTGTCTCATGCTGCCTCCACCGAGGAAAATCCCTCGGCCCCAACATAGAACAGATCCCCTCCCGCCCAGACTTCATGGACACCGGCAGGGCGTTAGATTGACGACCGGGGGGAGCGCTATTGCGCGTCCAGCTGCCGCAGCAGGTTTGCGGGGCAGGGAGCGCAGTTGCTGACTAAGCACGGTTGGCAGCTTTGTTAGGGAACACGTGGTCTTCGAGCCACGTGTCCACACGAGAGAGTGTTGGGTTGGTAATGGGTAAGGTAGAGACTACCTGACTTCAACATTGCTATGGAAAATGGAAGTTGGAGTTAACGTCATAGGAGGAGGGAGATGAAAAGAGGAGCGCAGCCATGAGTGTTACTCACACATTGGTTGTGTTTTTCATCGATACAAAACTCATTGGTGATCGGAGCACTGTTGTGTGTCCAGTGGTCGCAGCGGGATTACGGGACAAGGAGCGCAGTCGCTGATCAAGTAAGTTTGGCAACTTCGTATCGGGGTAAGTGGTCTTCGAAGCCATGTGTCGAGTGGGGAAGGATTGTTGCTCGCCCAGAGTGCCTGCCAAGAATAGCGGCGAGAGGTGAGCGGTAGGCCGGAGGTGGGAGCGCTATCGCGCGTCCAGTTGGGGAGCGCAGTTGCTGACCTAGCATGGTTGCCAGTTTCGTGAGGGAACACGTGGTCTTCGAGCCACGTGTCCACACGAGAGAGTGTTGGGTTGGTGATGAGAGACTACCTGACTTCGACATTGCTATGGAAAAGGGAAGTTGGAGTTAACGTCATACGAGGAGGGAGATGAAAAGAGGAGCATAGCCATGAGTGTTACTCACACATTGGTTGTGCTTTTCATCGATACGATACTCATTGGTGATAGAAGCACCGTCGTATGTCCAGTGGTCGCAGAGGGATTACGGGACAAGGAGCGCAGTCACTGATCAAGTAAGTTTGGCAACTTCGTATGGGGGTAAGTGGTCTTCGAAGCCATGTGTCCAATGGGGAAGGATTGTTGCTCGCCCAGAGTGTCTGCCAAGAATAACGGCGAGAGGTGAGCGGTAGGCTGGAGGTGGGACCACTATCGCGCGTCCAGTTGGGGAGCGCAGTTGCTGACCAAGCACGGTTGGCAGCTTCGTCAGGGAACACGTGGTCTTCGAGCCACGTGTCCACACGAGAGAGTGTTGGGATGGTGATGGGTAAGGGAGAGACTACCTGACTTCGACATTGCTATGGAAAATGGAAGTTGGAGTTAATGTCATAGGAGGAGGGAGATGAAAAGAGGAGCGCAGTCATGAGTGTTACTCACGCATTGGTTGTGTTTTTCATCGCTACGATACTCATTGCTAATCGGAACACTGTCGTGTGTCCAGTGGTCGCAGCGGAATTACGGGACAAGGAGCGCAGTCGCTGATCAAGTAAGTTTGGCAACTTCGTATGGGGGTAAGTAGTCTTCAAAGCCATGTGTTCAGGTTTGAGGGGCAGGAAGTGCAGTTGCTGACCAAACAAGGCTAGCCACGACAAAGCTATGGGAAATGAAAGTTGTTGTTATTGTTATAGGAGGAGGGAGATGAAAAGAGGAGTGCAGCCATGAGTGTTACTCACACATTGGAGGTGTTTTTCTCATCGCTACTAAATGTGGGGGATTTTCACCATGAGCGCAGTCGAGTGTCCAGTGGTCGCAGCGGGATTACGGGACAAGGAGTGCAGTTGCTGATCAAGCAATTTTGACAGCTTCGTGTGGGAGTAAATGGTCTTCGAAGCCAGGTGTCCACACGGGAGAGTATTAGGTTGGCGATAGGTGTCTTTTAAATCGCAAATCGGTGGAGATAGTTGGCGCACGTTAATAGGAGTACATACTCATCGATGATTGTTGTGGATATTGCGCACTCAAAAAAGTGCATTGTGATCGATTTTATTCGATGTTTGATGAGGTCGCTGATCGGTGAGTAGGAAAGTTGTTTTTCCTCATTTGACAAGCAATGTGGCCTTTGAATCGCTAATCGGTGGAGATAATGGGCGCAAGATAATAGGTGTATTGAGAGATATACTCATTGGTGATTGTTGCGGCCATTGATCGGGGTCAAGTACACCTACTTGTGCTCAAAACTTATTGTTGCTTTCTATAAGTAATCATTGCTATCTCATCTCTTATCAGTCTGCGAGATCATTGCTCAATGTTGAAATGATAGGGGATCGTAGTGCATGAGAGATGAGGTGCGTCACTACTCAATGATGCCGGGAGTAATACTCTTTCGAGAGATTAGTGGACACTATTCTTCGGCGAGTGTGATAGGTGCTGCATTGGGATCGTAACCCATTATCATTTTCTATAGTTATTCATTGCTTTCTCATCAGTACGCAAAGATCATAGCTCAAGGCTGCTTGGAGAGGCAGTCAATGGTGGCGCAAGTGATAAGGTGATCGTACTCGTAACACATTGGATTTGGCAAATACGATAGATGCTCGACAATCTTTCAATTTAATGATCGCAGTGATCTTCGACGAATGAAATAAGTGTTGGTCCCCGTTGCTAATCATTCTGCCTTTGATCAGATACTCATCAAGGTCGATTCTCATCCATTCTCATCGGCGCATGAAATAAGGTGTACGAGGATCGATATTCATCGGCAATCGTAGAAATAAATGATCGATGTCACGTGTACAGGTTGGTACTCTCAAGTCAGTGAGTGAGATCACTTCTCAATGATACCTGGAGAAATTGTAGTCGTTGAACGGTGTCACATGCATATGTTGGTGCTCGTAACCATTCGCCATTTGTTACAGATAAATATTGTCTTCTCATCAAGTGTGCGAAGGTAATTATTCAAAGTTGTTTGGAGAGATAATCAAATGGTGATCATATCGTACAAATGAGAAGGTGATCATACTAGTAACACTTTGGAATCGGTGAGTACAGATATCCATTAGTGATTGTAGTGAGCGTGGGAGAAGGTGATCGTTCTAGTAACATATCGGACTCGGAGAATGTGACAGATGTTAGTGTTACTAGACCATAATTGGCTCATGAGTACGGCTCTTTGGCGAGTCAGTCTACCGAGTATGAGAGCATGGATAATCAATGCTCATAGACGACTGTGATATCACTTTATGGATATTTGTGATCTGAGTCATCGGCAAGAGAACACGGGAGGAATCAGGCCACACTGGCAGGAAGACAGCTGGCAGAGGTGAACGCGAAAGAAGTCTGGCCAGAGACAACTGACGAATACAGGGAAGAAAGCTCACGACGAAGAAAGACGCATTGCTACCTATTGTAGAAGTGGGCAACAACGATTGACATACTCAGAAGCTGGTAAAGCCAGGGGCTATCAAGAAGGAAGAAGGAGAAATCAGATCAGGCTCGAAGAAGGACAGTTGATAAGAGTACGAAGTCAAAAAGGAAAGCACCTCGTCCTCCCATCCTTCCTCCACCTGACCTTCTCACAGTTCCCTCCTTCTTCAAAGGTTCCTCCCAGCTACAACAGAAAGGCAAGGATCGATATATGATACTAACAGGAAAAAAAAAAAAACAAAAAAAAAAACACGAGGGTGTGGTGAGTTGTTTTCAAAATTTAGGATAAAATAATAATTCTGAATCTGGAAATTGGATAATAATTGTACTTGGATGTGACTTATTCTCTCAGTAAATTAATTATTTAATTGGGAGATAAATCTGCTGAATAAAATGACTCATATTATTCATCATCAGAGAAAACATCGTCAGGTAGATTCTATGCTCATGTTCAGAGGTGCAATGAGACAAATGGCAGAAAGACAAATGCGTACACCACTAAGACGAGTCTTGCAGAACAAACAAATGCAAATCACATGAAAGAATCTCTCAATGTCATTTTCACCTGAGGGGGAAGTCCTCACCGAAGAGGAGAGAGCTTCACAAAATCCCTTTTTCTCCTCAGTAGTAGTACATCAACAGATTAATTCCTCCCCTAATATAAGGAAAGGAGGGAGGGAAGAGAATCACTTCAATCAGATTATGGCAATCAACCCACTGTATGGAGGAGAAGGAGGAGTGGAGTCAAATAACTCAGGTACAAAGAACACATCCAATGAAATAAAATCATTGGCATTTTCATCCACAGACCCACAGGGTTTCTTAAAAATTCAGCAAGGATCTGGACTCTCTCCATATGAGATGTCCTTCCCTTCTATACAGGAGGMAGTCGAGAGAGGCAKGGAAGGAAGAAAAGGAAATGGAGAAAGGTATGAGGATAGAGGGGAAGGACAGAAAGAAACTAAGGAAGAGGAAAAGATAATCGAAAATATGGTAGTGAACAGTGGAAACAGGGGAAAAGGAAAGGAGAGTACAATGATGACCTCTCTTTCTCTTTCTTCAGACACACAAGGAACAAGTATGAGAGGAGTTACTCAGTCATGGGCGGAAAAAGCAAAGGAATCTTTTCAGAACAAAACTCTCGAAGTCAAAAGGACATGACCACAGGCTTCACCACTTCAAATACCATTGTGAAATTTATCATCTGCCAGAGCTTTTTTTCTATCCAAATTAATCAGTCCATCTGAAAACAAAGTGATAGACAATGGAGGGAAAAAAATTATGGTTAAAACATATCCAACTCAGATGGTATCACAAAGAGATGCAGTATATCAACGTCATGCAAACATTTGGGTATTCCATGATGACGCAACATTTAAATCAGTTAATGAAAAAATCAAATGGGTAAGCAGACAATTGACATCACTGAAAGGAAACCATGAAGCTGCCGAAGATGATTTTCTAATCCAGCCTGTGTCATCAACAGTTTTACAATTCTCAGCATTCATAAAGAAGACAAAAGAAAATAGATGGATGGAGAAAGTTGAGATGTGATCGGTCAGAAGTTCGAATATATCCATGGGTTCCTCAAAAGTAGGGTCCGGATGAGCGGGGACGTTAGATGATGGAAGATTTCTATTGGGTAGAATTTCGTCACATCCCAATGGAAATACAAGCTGCCTTCATACATGACTTTGGGGAAAGTCATGATATTGTTGATTTCATCGATCCCCTTCCAGCTTTCGCAGCTAAAAGGGACGATTACCTAATATTAGCAATCAACCACTCATCAAATAAGCCCTTTAATCTAGATGATGTGATTCCTTATCGAGTTGGGGGAAAGGAATTTCACATTCACACTGCACATAAGCTACGCCCGTGGTGTTTCAGATGCGAAGTATATGGACACCTCAGCACAAATCAATCATGTGAACAAAATCCAATACGCAGACAAAGAGCTACAAAAAGATTGATCAGAGATCCATTTAAAAATAATTTATGGAGGACACTGGATCAGAATCACGAGGGATGGGTATATATAAAAGGGACAGGCAAGGGTGCTAAACCAAAAGGTTGGATGTGGGAAAAAGAAGGAAATCCAAATTGGGACACCAAGCCTCCCGATAGTTGGATTCCACCAGAAGCTACAGGCAAAGTAGTAAACAAGAATCCCTCCACCTCATCCCCCTCGAATTCAGCCTCTCAAATCATACCTTCTTCATCCAATTCATCCACTTCAGTCAAACTGAATCAGGAAAAGGAGAAGAAAACTACAAAGGAACCTGTAAGAGAACCTGATCCACAGAGATACTTGAAAGAAACAGAGACCATTAAGATCAACAAGGAATTGTCATCACAACTTACGGAAGGGAACCACCAAATCAGGGATCTGGAAATGGTTCAGGAAGAGCACAGTGTCCAAAATAATTCTCTAGACCTTCCTCTAATAAGAAGAAATGACCGGAAAATAAAAATAAAAATAATAATAATAATAATAAGAGGAGGACCTTATTATCATCAGAAATGGAGACCCAAATCGGACACAAAAGGAGAGGGGGTGCTGCAAGTACCAAAGTTGTTGGAAATAGAGCAATCACAAAAACAGGAAAGGGACCCCCACCAAGACTTCTTTAGTAATGCATTTGGGCCTGAAGACATGGACATTGATCAGGAACAACAAATAGAGGACAACCCTATGTCTGAAGCCTCTCCTTCACGAGAAGAAGAGCTTATAACGGTGGAACACAAAATGATACAACTGGCAGAATGGATGCTCCAACAATTAAAGATAAAGTATGGAAAAACCATCACTGAATTTTGGGATACATCCTATGTACATCTTATCAATCTTATGAATGCAAGTTCTTCACTAAAAAGGGTGGCCTTCCATAAGGAGCCAAATAGTCTATAGTTAGTTGCCGCATATTCAATACAATAATGAACATGTTTCAACCACCTGCCCTTACACCAGAAGAAAGTAAGGAAAAGGAAAATGACAGACAATTGACAACAACAAAGATTTCACAACAGTCCCAGGATTCGTTAGAATCAAGGATAGAAGAACAACCCTCATCTTTAGAAGATATAAGAAAAGAAATACAAAAAAATATAACAAATATAGATAACAATGAGCAAGTGGCCCTTCACTCACCTTCGATTGACAATGGTCAAAAGGATACTCAGGGGCAAATAATATATGGGGATATGAATGGACAGTTAATAACATTGTCTTATCACACCCCTCTCTCATAAATAAACCAATTGAAGGACAAACAAGAGATGATTTCAAAAGAACAAGAAATTCCCTCCCAACAACAAGGGGAGGGATACCAGTTGAAAGTCAACCAAGAATTGGTGCCTAAAGAACAAGAAAGTCACATCCAACATCAGGAGGAGGGAGCACAAACGAAAGATACACCCATAGAAGAAAACGATAAGACAGCGCAGTCTACCAAAAAAGAACAAACACATACACAACAATCTAACCAAAAGGAATGTCCAACGACAATCCAGATAGAAGAATCACTCACTTCTCATATATGCTCAACACAGGAAGTTAGCAAAAGGCAAAGAATGAAAAATGTATTGGAAAAACGTCAAGTGCTTAGGCCACAACCACCTAAGGGCAACCTCATCATTCCTGTACAGAAAAAAGGAGGAAAATGGGAAGTGGGACTTTCTCCAGTAGGCCACGATCAATACGGAGGGGTTACATTGAGAGGATGATCTACATATATTGAATATCAAAGTGTAGGGGATCGAACATTCAAAAGGGATATGAGAGATTTCTTAATCAAACATTATGATCCTGGTCCTCAAGCAACTTTCACAGAAATTGGGGACAAGGCCCATATGGCGAAAAGGGACACTTTTGTTCGTTTTGAGGAACAAAAAGAGGCAGGATTGAAATGGTTTTCCCACACAACTTTGCTAGACCTACAAAGTCTTAAGATTAAAGCAAATGTGATGTGGTCAGCCTTAGATATTCTTGCTTTTCTTAGTATAATTCTTCGTAGAGGTATCCTTCAACCTGCTGGAGATTTTGACAATGGATCATGGATTCGCCTCTAAAACACAAAGGAGGAAAGTCCTTTCAAAATAGGGGGCTAAGATGGAAGCAATTAATGCATATTATGGTAAAAACCCATCCTGACAACGTGCAACCAAAACAGCAGACTTGGATCTCGGATCTCTAAATGTAAATGGTCTAGCCACGGCAGACACAGAAAAAATAAAGTCTATATTGGAACAGTTAAAAGGAGTGGGTGGCAGGTCATGGCCTGACATAATATGCATTCAAGAAACCCATCTGACCGAATCCCCTATTCACACTCGGGCTCATAATATGGTTTGGCCTTTTACTAAGATCAGTGCGTATTCTCCAAGAAGTATGTCAGCAGGACAAGCAATTTGGGTACCACTGGAATCGCGAGCACAAATTGTGCAATGGGTATCAGATAAGGAACGGGGTCGATGGATATCTGTTATCTTCAAGATTGAATCAGATACATTCTGTGTAATGAATGTCTATGGGCCAAATGAAATTGAAGAAAGAATCAGATTCTTTCAGGACATAAGAACACATATTCCGGTAGGAATACCCCTAGTCATGGCAGAAGATTTCAACGTAGCCCCAGATAGATGGTTCGATCGTTGGAAGATCCCTACTCCATGCCCTCCTTATATAGAGGAAGATGAGAATATAATACAAACCTTATGCGAAAATGAACGCTTTTTTGACTCATACCAAAGAATCTTCCCGAAGGAAAGAGTTTTCACATGTCTACGCAATCAAGGAAACCATCTCCAATCAAGATCAAGAATAGATCTGATCCTAAAATCTGAAGATCTAGAAAGATCTCTCAGAAGGACAACAATTTTTTCAAAAAGCCCATGGACTGGTGTGGATCATAAAATGTGTTCAATACTCCTCTCTTTCAGAAAGAAATGAGATCAGGGGAAGGGATTCTATAAATTAAATACATTTTTGCTAATATATGACAATTTTAAAAAATACTTAGCAAATGTAAGGGAATACTGACATTCCACGGAAGAGAAACAAGATTCCTTCATTGTTTGGTTCAACAATGGATTAAACTTTCTTGTAAAAAAATATAATGAATTTTTAAAATTAAGAGCAAAGAATAAACATTTGCAGGAAATACAAATTCAAGAACAAATTTTGAATTATGAATCCTTAGACTCGGGATCTTCACAAAATATTGATATACAAGAACTCAGGAAACAACTATTGTCATTTGCGCAGCATCGATGGCAGGGACAGATAATCAGAGGCAAATTGACAAAATTAAGGACAAAAGGGCAGATGGATAAATTTTTTTTTACAATGGTCAAATTACGAGGTAAACGTTCTTATATTGATAATTTATATAATCATGAAGCTCAGAGGGATCCTTTGGTACCTGCATCCTCTGCGGCAAGTTTGAAAGTTGCTTATGATTTCTTTAAAGAACTATTTAAATCCTCTAAAGATCCTACCAGTATCCAAGATGATGATCAAGCTACTTTTCTCTTCTTAAAACCACTTTTCCAGTCGATTACTGATGAACAACGTGAATATCTTGAAAAACCAATAACTAAAGAAGAAATTTGGACAGCTTTAATTCAGATAGAGGGGGACAAAACACCGGGAGTGGATGATCGGCCTAAAGAATTTTGGGAAGCCATGTGGCCAATCTTGTCACCAGACCTAATGAAATACTATCATGAGGTATGGGAAACATGACAAATGAGAGAATTTGTCAGCCAAGGAATTCTTACCTTATTATACAAAAAGAGGGATAAATCCAATATCAAGAATTATAAACCAATTACTCTACTTACAGTAATATACAAATTGCTTGCTAAAGCTCTAGCCAATCGCATGATCCCAGTAATGGCAGATATAATTCATCCCTCACAAACTGGATTTATAAAACATCAGCACATACAGGATAATATCCTTCTAACCAATGAAATGGTCAAAGTTGCACGACAAACCAAACAAAATGCAACGATTGTTTTTATAGACTTTGAAAAGGCATATGATCATGTGGATTGGCGATTTCTGGATGCTTGTTTGCATAAACTAAATTTTGGACCCAACATGCGTAGATGGGTTGAAATTCTACATAATAATGCCACCACACGTATTTTTGTGAACGGTTTGTTGTCTCCCGAAATACGTCTTCAGAGGTCGGTAAGGCAAGACGACCCTCTGGCTCCTTTTCTTTTTGCTATTGTAATGGAAACTCTGGGAGCCAACCTTAGAGCCAATCATAATATCAAAAGACTAAGCATTTTAGGAATCCCGGAAGAAGCAATACCAATAACTTCAATGTTTGCACATGACCTTACAATAATCAAAGAAGCTTCAGAAGCAAATATGGAAGAAATAAAAAACCTTTTGGACAAATTTTCTCACCTTTCTGATATGACAGTCAATTGGGGAAGTAAAACGCAAGGATGGTGGATCCACTCAAATGGAGGACATCCACCTGAATTCCCCAGGGTACAATGGTTGTCATTAGAAGCCCCTATGAGAGTGTTAGGTGTATCATTGACGGCCACTGGCAAACCCACAACTAACTATGAATGGATTTCGAAACCCGCAATCCAAAAAATGAATCAATGGAAAAATCAGCACACTTCTCTCCTAGGGAGGGCAGAGAATTAAGAAATGGTGTAAAGTTTCAAAAATGTGATTTTGTTACAATTACACAAGATCCACAAGATTGAAAGGTTGGACAAATTATGAATTTACTTGAGGAAGGAGCTCTAATAGCTTTATTCAAAACAACAACAAATCATTTACTTATTTAACAGAATCAGGTTAATTTTTTTCCATTCAAAGAAATGTTCAGAATCAGAGTTATTTTCATCTCAGCATCCACTGGATGGAGAGTCTTCCAGCCAACATGTCCTATTACAGAACTATCATTTGATTCGGACGAATGGGTATGGCAGGTGGGTACAAGAAGTAAACCACGTACTCTACAATCTCTAACAGTAAAGGCAACATATCGTCTACTTAGACCAGGATAGATGTGACATCTATAATAAGGGACCGATGGTTCAGGCATTTGAACATAGATATACAAAGCATCAAAAATATAATTTTTTTTAATCAAATAAAAAAACGGCCTACTAAGTTTTCATCTTTACAATGGTAAATAATTCATCGATGTCTTCCAACAAATGATTGGCTTATCAATCGTACCAATCTAGAGCAACGAGGGTTGGCGCTTCCATGGTGTAAAACATGTCTATTTGTTTTCCCCAACAAAAGAATCAGAGAAACAATTGAGCATATATTTATCCAATGTCCCGGAACGGTATTATTATGGAAAAAATGGGACAGTGTGTGGAGAACACTGACAGGAATTGAATGGCCATGGGGTTGGAAAGTCATACTACTAGGACAATGGGAACCACAAGATATGCAACTTTCAGAATTTCAGAGGAATTTGTTCGAACTTGGTCGAAAAACCATTCTATGGACATTATGGCACAAGAGGTGTGTCTATGAAAGAGAAGATGTAAACTTAGAAGGTATGAAATTTGCTGAACTAATTATTCAATTTGTACAAACAAAAATAAGAGCGCATTGGTCAGTAATACGATCAAAGATACAACATCTCCATCAAAAAAAGGATATAATCGAATGTATTCAAAAATTCAATCAAGATTGGCTGGGAGGAAATGAAGGAGGCTGCCTGGGAAAAGTGAAATGGCTGGGGAAGGAAGAACAGGGGGAAAATTTAAAACGAGACTTCCTATTGAGCTTCAAAGACTGGTTTTTGCTTCCTCCAGGAACCACACTCAGATCTCCAGAATTTTTTCCTGATCCCTTCCCCCCGTCAGAATTAACAATGGTGGATTCACAATGGTATCCTCAATAAAGTATGAATGCAACATATATTGGATACCTGAGACTTTGGTGGTAATCTCATGAAAAACTTGTCTGAAGTGTTGGGCTATTTTTTAGACTATTTCCAGGAGATAATTTTTTTGCTAGATTTAATAGTGGTATCTGGCGGCCTGTTTTGGTTGAAGAGGCAATTTTTTCTCTACATTTTTTATAAAGAAACAAAGACTATGTAAAAGGGACACTGGACCCGGTTTCCAGCAGGTGACGCTCCCCACCAATAGATGGAGTCCCTACCCAGGTGTTAGTGTTGTTTGCACTTATCAGCAACACTAACATTGGTAGGGTTTGTTCAAAAAAAAAAAAAAAAAAAAAAAAAAAAAAAAAAAAAACAACAACAACAGATCCCTTCCCCTCCCTCCACCTCATCTGTGAAGGCAACCAATCCCCTCCTAAAGGCTGCCTTTGCCCACCCCTGGTCCCTGTCTGCCTCCGCCGGGGTTGAAGGCGACCAACTCTCCAACCCCGGCCCCAGACTCTGACAATCCCCAATCTGCCCTATTCCCAATAGGGCTACTGCCTCCCACCATGCAACACCCCTGTAGAATAAGGCTCCCCTATAACAGAGCCCTGGGTTAATTTTTCGGGGACAGCTAACTAGTAGTCTATACCCACAACTGGCCAGCCCTATCTCTCCTTCCCCTAGCTTACCCAAGGCCAGGTGAAGCCCAGGCTGATAGTCCTACTATCCTTCCCCTGGCTTGTCCCCTAACTTAGGCCAGACGGATCTCAGACCTGTTGTGGGTAACTACCGTATGTCTGTACCCTGGAGTCTCAAAACCCCCCTGCCTACAAAGTTTCAGCCATAACCTCCGAAGTCCTATCCCCACTAAAGCGTCTGCAAAATTCAATGTTCAAAATCCCCAATTAGGAAAAAAACTCATGAAAAAATAAAATAAAGAAAATTCACCTTACCCCACCCAATCAGGGGGAACAGGCAGGGCAAAACCTAGTGGTGAAATTACTAAACAATCCCAACATGAAAACGTTATGTCTGGAATTACTACTACAAATAGTAGTAATCAAGAAGTAAGTAATCGGGATATAGGTAATCAAGATATAGGTAATCTAGATGTAGGTAATCAAGATATAGCTAATCAGGATGTAAATATTAATGACTATTGGATAATTGGGTAGCCGAAAACGGTACCCTCAGACTAAAAGGTTTTCAGATGATATTAATATTGATGATGGTAGTGATGATGATGGAAATGTTATAGATGACTATTTGAGTGAAACAGTAGCCTAAAGATAGTGGTGGCGATCAACTTCGCCTACCGATGATAACTTCGAGGATGATAGTGTTGATGATCGTGATACAACAGATGATAGCTATGAGGATAATAGTGCTGATGATCGTAATACTACAGATGGTGAAAATCACTGTAGTAATGACTAAACACCCATAGAGATGTAATGATGACGAGGATGTCAACAAATTATCCATTATGTTGATGCCGCAAGTGATGATGACTAGTAATCTTGATGACGACTTGCTGATAGTGTTGACGAACTCGAGCTTGATGACGGACCGCGCTCCATGCTGTGATAACTCCGATCTGCAAGCTTGGCGTACTTCAGACTATGAATTACACACTTCCATGTCACCTTGGGCTATCTCCACTGCGATCTCCCTCAAGCGCCTTGTTGCCACTTCAGCTTGCTACGTGGCAGCGCGGGAATCTTGCGTGGACCCCGTGAAACGGGGCGGTCCCCTGGACACGTCAACCAGTGACGTGGCGAAGACCAGGACCTAGGCTCACGGCGCGTGTGCTAGGCGCAGTCCCCTGCCTCCGTCGTCCTCATCGCCCGATACACTCGAATTTCATGGCGCGCCCTAAATCTTCGATATCTCATGATCCACTGGACCATCTGATCTGAAATTTGGACCACCTCAGCTCCTCGACATAGACCACCGGTGGTCCAATTTTCAGCTTCACAAAGCTTTTTTTTCCCCTTAGTTGAGGCCCTACTCATACTACAAAGTCCTGAACGTGATTGCAGTCAGATTCGTCCACTTCTGGCCACATTTGCTGTCAGGTGCAGGTTGCCCCCGCGTGCATATTCCTGCCCACCTCTCACAGCAGAAGCCGTGAGACAGCAGAAGATGTGAGAGGTGGACTCTTGACAGCGCAGGGATGCTATGTCCTCAACCCTTTTTTCCTTTTCCGTTTTTCCTTCTTTATTATTTTGTCATCCCTTTTTGGTGACTTGTGCTGCTAGGCCGCTCCTTTTCTGTTC